>CM063503.1:96730369-96800369 GCA_032207245.1 Pardosa pseudoannulata | reverse complement strand
TTTTATAACAGTATGGCTCATTAAACGCAAATTCTCATGTTAGAATTATTTATACAAACTTAAAAGAACAACTCGAAAAGATAATCTGTGTTTGACTTAAACACGCACGTGTTTAACGTTTACAAATTAACATGACCGTTTGAACTCAGTAATATAACCTATGTGCAGTTTATAAGTATTAAGTGTAATTATAAAAACTCTTAACAAAATAAAACTTTATATGGTTTTTAGTTTTATAAGAATTTAAAAATAAAATTCTGTAGTGAAAGATTTTACGTTTTATTGATTTGAAAATAATCTAGGTCACAAATTATATGAATGAGAATAAATATAATTATAATTAAGTACTTCGAGGTTCAGTTTTCTTCCCACTAGAGCCACGGGGTGGGTCATTTTGTAGGTCACTCATTTTAAAATATATTTTGTGTCCAATTTTCCAAAAAATTTATTAACGAAATTGCAATCAATTACTTGACTCTTCCTAATTTTATACGCGTAAAAATCTCTGAAAATATAATTTAGAAGAATCTGTTCAAATCCGAAAAAAGGTTCAATACAAAGCTTCTGAGCGTGCAAACAAAACCATTGATATTAATTTGAACTGTAAAATAGTGGTAGGCAGACAATGTACAAATTATACACAAAAAAAAGAAAACTTTGTCCGGAGATGCCTGAACTGTTTAAGAAGCCTTGACTAGTAAGAAGCAAAATATTTCCATTTAAGTTGTGTATATATATATATATATATTGTAATATCTTATATTTTATAAATTAGTAAAACTAAATGTTTAAAAATTAGTATGTCATTGTACAAACACAGTATAATTTTTGAATACGGACACGGATTAATATTAATTCGTGCCTAACCGGGTCTAGTTGGCTTTAGCTAGACCGAAACATCCACGGTTCTTGTGTTAAAAAAAATAGTTTGCTTGTTAGTGTTACAGTCAATTACACTTGTCATATTATTTAGGAGATTAATTTCTTAACCAACAAATCAGATCTAAGTGTTTCTGACAGCTAGACAAATGAGAATTTAAGCTCTCTAACACTTTTTACACACAAAAGGATGAAGAAAGTAGGAAATTATGGATTTAGATATTGCATGTTGTATTGATTTAGAAAACGTTCAGTTCACGAGTTAGATATATAAGATTAATAAGGTACTTTAGCACTAGGTTTACGGGACGCGGCATTTTGACGCATTTCCAATTTTATAAGAAAAATTACTAAAACCTTTTACTTTTTTATTTTATATCTTGTACCGACTTTTATCCGTTGATCGAGGTTAATATGTATATTGAAGTCTACTTTCGAAATATTGAAATTTTCTGCGGTATACCTATCTTTACGGTTATGGGTTTATTAAGGTTATGTCTCTACGGTTATTTGACCCAATCGTAATGCAGATTTTTAGTATATCAGTTCTACTGATGCAAACATTACAACAATAATAAATAGGAATGTACAGACAATACTTCGATCCGTTATCCGAATATTGTTATCTCCAATGAAACACGCAATAAGCGAAAAACGAAATGCAGAATATCAATTGAAGTCAGAGTGTGAAGAGTTTGAAGGTTTTAATTGCCTGGTTCGTGTATTGAAAGATAAAATGCTAGAATATTTTTTGAATTAGTATTATTGTGAATATTATCTCATATTTTCATTTTTTACTTACAGTGTATAATTACATTGCTTTCTGAGTGTTATATGTATTCGTTCATGCGTCAAATTGACGCTTGTTCGTAGAGATAGGAATATAAGAAACGTCCATAAACCGAGTGTTAAGGTAAGCAAGTTTAAAAAAAATTCAGAGTGGTAGCATTTTAATGGTGTGTTACTTGCCATACTAACTGGAATATAAATTACTTAGCTAGGAAATTGGATTTGCTTTATTCCGAAAAAATCAGATAAAGAGATGAATATTTAAGTTTACTCTAACCTCTTAAGTAAAATTGGATAATGGAAGTATGATGTTATGTAGTAAAAAATTGCATATGCTATTGTCTTGGAAAACGTCTAATCCACAAATTATCTAAGATTAGAGTAATAAAGTATTTTAAGATTCGGATGTTAAGGTGTCCGTCTACGTTCGGAGAAATTATAGATAAAGAAAATTAAGTAAAAAAATCGGGTTTTTTTCAAAAGGTATAATTTTTTAGGAAATTAATTTTTTTTACATATTTTTTGATGCAACACATTTCTTGTACACTGGACTAGTGAATCACCTAAAATCTTTGCTTAATTTACATTTGGTAAAAAATTTTGGTCCTTCAAAATCATACGCATTGAATTTTTAACGAATTTTCATTACCTTTATATCTAACTATAAGTGTAACATCATTAAAATTATCCAAATTTAAAACTTTTATGTCATTCACTAGTAAATACTATCAAAAGCATTCAGAATAATTTTCAACAAAATATTTTCAGAACTTTTTGAGAAATCACATTTCAAGTTACAATATTTTATTAAAAATACCGTTCTGAGAAAAACGCATTTGAAGTTTATGAAATTAACTTTAACTATTAAGAAATTAAAATTCATGTTTAAAATTCCCAACACTTTCTTGCTTTGAAACTTTCTAATTGCCAAGTTGATAATTATTAAAAATACTAGAAAAATGTTTAAACTAATCTTCATGAAATTTAAAATGTTTTGTCCAAAAAATTCTCTTTAAAAGGCTTTAAATTCACAACTTCCAGTTCCGAAGAAGCTACTTCCGTTTTGTTTTGACAGCTGTCACTGATGTTTAACCCCTTCCGGTAAAATGACGAGTCTAGCTCGTTATTACTTTTTCATTCCATACTGCACAATGACGAGCTACACTCGTCATGCGATTAAAGTTACTGTTAAATATGATAATTAATTTAGTTTAAAATTTCTAGTGTACTGAATTTGGCAATACTTTTATCACTTGTGAAAAACAAAAGTCACTATTGCATATTGTTTACTTAGAATTTCTTGGTACAAGTCATTGCCAAATTAATGAGTCAGAATAAAAGAAAACCTACTAAGAAATGCCTTGTGTGTTACAAGAATCAAATTAAAAGTGAGACTACTTGACGGTGTAAGCAATTAAGAATTCCTTTGCACTTTGTTTTGAAAAGTACCACTAGCTTGAAGACTATTATCTGTATACCTTATTAATGTTTTGCTTTGATATTTTCTTAATTTTACTGTTTCTGATATTATTTAACACTATTTAAAAAGTGGATTTTAAATAAAAATATGTAAGAATTGTAAAATGAAACAAGTTTTTTAAATAAAAATTAAATGGTTATTTCATGCACAGTTTTTCATTATTAAATCATACCGGAAGGGGTTAATCACTGTAACTTTTCTTTAAAATGCCGTAGAGACAAAACAAAAATAGATTTCGAAGCCTAAAAGTTGAAATTTTACAACAGAAAAATTAAAAAAAAATTATGATTTTTGGCAAAAAATGACGTTTTCAACTTACCATGTTAACTGGTATATTAATTGATTAGCCAGGGAATCGGATCTGATTGTTTTGAACAAATTTTAAGATAGGTATGAGTATTAAAGCGTGCTCTAACCTCTTACGTAAAATTGGATGGAGTAAAAGATTGCGTGTTTTATTAATTTGGAAATATTCTAATCAACATCTAATTGTAATACATTAAAAAATTTGAGGACAGCTCATTTAAAAATTAATCAATTTGGTTTTGTTACAATGAATATTAATTGTTTAGACATAAAATCAGATTGAAGTGTTTATGACAACTTGGGAAATAAAGATGAGATTTTAAGCTTCTAAGCGCAAATGCGAGGATTAAAGTATTGTAGTTCTCGCTTAAATATTTAAAAGTGCATATGCTAGATTACTATGCGGACGGAAGGATTTCTATTAATAATCATTTTGTGATTAATCAGTTCTGAATTGATTCTCCGAATTGTGTATTTAGCACTCATATCGAGGAGTTTGATTAGCTCAGCGTTTCAGAATGAAAGCGTTTGTTCTGCATGGATGTATTTCATTGAAATACATTTTCCAAGTTAATATTAAATTATGCTGAATCAGAAAGGGAAATTTTAAGTGTTTTAAAACACATGCAATAAAAAAATTGTTTAAAATGTTGATGATAGATTTTGGTGAAAATTAAAGGAACTAAGACACCACCAAAAATTGAAATTAAATTTTTTTTTATCACTTTTAAATATAATATGGGCATATTACTTTAAGGTTATTTACTGAAATTTGAAATCGCTTATTTCTCACCATGTAATATATTCCAGACACAGACACAAAACTGCGTCTTTTAAGAAAACTAGAAGTACCCGGGCAAAAAAGAGTTTACTCCATTTTCCTCGTTTTTAGGACAGATAAATAAACAACGTTTTGTGTTGATAACAGATTGGCATGTGGTGCTTCTCTCGCATTCAAAAATAAAAAAAAAACTGGCTTTACCTTCTAACACTTTTCTGAATAAGTTCTGCGTTACTCACTCGCAGAAATATCTATGGAAGTATGAGCTGAGGGGATGATACCGCTAAACATATTTCTTCTTTAAAGAAATACAGCCCAGCTTTCGACCTGCTAAAAACATTTAGTAAATTGGAAATACTTAGAAAAAAAAATAGAAATACTGAGAAATTAACCATATAACAGTTTTGTCCTACCTCAACTCTGGTGGCGTTTTTTATGTACAGAGTGTGATTTGCAGGAATCCCATTTTCAGAGCTGACGTTTCTAATTAACTCAAATAATTCATTCTAGTTGACATTTTAATTCATAGATGGTATTACTAACGTGATCATTTATTTTTTGACTCAAAACGGGACATTGGTTTATTTAGGTCAAATCATAGGTAGTCAATGAAAAAAAAAACACTTTTTTAGAGTTATTTATTCAGAAAAAGTTAGTTGGCTTAAAAGTTACGAATCACAAAATATAGGTACCCAAAATGTTTAGTTATATATATAAATAAATATATATATATATATATATATATATATAGATATATAGATATATAGATATATAGATATATAGATATATAGATAGATAGATAGATAGATAGATAGATAGAAGATATATAGATATATAGATATAGATATATATATAGAGAGATATATATATATATATATAATCAGAAGAACAAATTTGTTTTAATATAGCTGGTGACGATTTCAAGTAAGAATGAAACTCTTTTTTTTAACACATTTTTTTTTAATATTCATCTTAATTATCAACATCGCCTTTAGAACTGAAATTTGTAACTGGGTTTTCTCATATGTCCACAATTTTTCATAATAGAAAATACTCTTTCTACTACAGCATTTGTAGCAGGGAAACATAAAATATATTCAATTACAATAGAAAAGTTTTTATGCTGAAGATTGTTGGCGCGAAAGTATTTGAATACTTCCCCCCCAACGGGTTTCCGTGGAAACATTTAAATTATTCCATTCCGTTATTTTTTGCGATGTAATGTAATTAGAAATTAATGAAAATTCTTAAAAAACTTCAGTATCTTTATTACAGTCAATATATAGCTTTTCAATTAATACATCCAGAGATTTTTCTCGCGGTTTCTGAAAACAGGACAATTTTGCGTCCCACAGTCCATTTCGGGGACACCGGGACTCGTAATTGTAAAATGGGACAGTCCCCTTCAAAACGGGACGTCTGGTCACGTTAGGTATTACTGATCCATAGAACTTAAAGTTAAATATATATATATTTACTTAGAAATCAATAAGTTACATATTGCACATGCCCATAAATGCAATTTATGTACACTTTCGGCTATAAAAAATCTGATGTGAATCCCACATGACTTTCTTATACGCATTTTAAATAATATAGTTTTTATGTACGTTAAACTTCCTTTATTTGAAGGTGATAATTAAGTAGAGACTTTCCACAATTTTCGAAATAATACCTTTAAACATGACACATTTATACAATATTAATTCAACAATTCGTAGAACACAAGTTCAGACATTCCGCGGCCTCCAGAAACGCTTTAATATTTGTTTCATTGAGATTTTTAGATATAAAGTGAAGATTGCAATTTAAAATAGAGCGGCACAACTAGGTATCACAACAGTATTAAATACAAAATTTCACTTTTCTGCCACTAATCCATTTTAAGTTACACCAGGCAGTTTTAGTATCCGTTATACTAAAGTTTCTCATTACACAGAATATTAACCCTTTCGTGAGCCGTTTATTTCTCACTCCACGTTTTCAAATTTTCAAAACAGAACTGCTAATTTTACTCAATCGATCGAACAATAGATGACAGCGAAATACCGAAGAGGGAATTAGTCTTCTCGTCATTCCAATAGCAAGACCAATATATTAGAATGGGTTTTGCGCTTCTCCCAGGTGTGTTTTGTAGGATCGTGTAGAGGGGAAATAATCTTTCCACGGTCCACGAAAGGGTTAACTGAAACCAAATCGGAAAGTGCATAGCTGAGTGTTATATCTGTCCCCGTTTGGGTTTCAAAATCAGAAGTATGTTCACAATGGCGTTAATTGCTCAAAAACAAAGCAATTTTAATATAAAACACCTTTTATTATATTTACGTATGCGAGATCTATAAAACACATAAAATGTCACATAGAGAAATTTATAGCGTAAATAATATTAATATATCAAAACACAAAAGCAACTCAAGAGACATTTTTTCTCGCTTACGAAAGAACCATGTTTTTACAAAAAAAAAAAAAAAAAAAAAATCGTTCGTTGCCACTCGCAACTTACAAAGAAAAAAAAATGGAATAAAAAGATAATATGCTGGTAGAACCTCAATTTTAACAGGCGATATGACAATATCAATTCTAAATAGAAATTCTGCTGAAAATTTCAATATTGATATAATTTTGGTATAGGGTATTTAATTTTTTACAAATGAATTAGTCGTTTTACCTTGTTCTTTAAATACATCTATATCGGGCTTAAAAATTGTTGGATTTCTAATTTGTAGCAGAAATTTAAATGAAGTAGAAATGAAGTACAAGGACTCAAAAATCCTCATTATTTCTACCGCATTTAAATTTTAACATTATAGGCGATGACAAACACTTATAGGTATTGTATATCCCCCACCTAGTTAAGATCTTAATGAAGGTATAAATGACTTTAATAACATCTTTATGAATAGGAATGTTTTAATGGGCGAAGACTTGAGAATGCAAAATATAATACTTGGAGTTGTAACAGGAATGACGCTAGGGGGACGGCAGTTTTGTATTTATGTACTTTTAATTATCTAACTGTGCTTAATAATGCAAATGGGCCTCAAATATATAGACAATTAAATCAAATTAGTTATTCTGGTTTGATAACTACGTACAAACAGACTTTTGAATAACATTCTCTTTGGAGTGTACATGAGTCTAATAGTGATCACTGTGATATTACGTGTACGCTGCAAACAAATGTTAGTAGCGGCCCTATCGCAAAATTTAAAAGTGTGCAAAAAAGAGTTTTTCGAAAATGATTTTATAACTTTCGCTACAGTTGGTAAATGAAGTCTGGTAAATTTAAACGTGGTTAACCCTCTAAACGGTTCGCACGTACAATTTCACCAGACCGATTATGTTTTCAAAATGTACAATTTTTTACCTCCAAAAACTCTCCGAAAATGGATGTAATGTACATTTTTGCCAGTACTTTCCCCCATGGAGTTTTGCGATAGGAGGGTCCGGTCGATTGTTTAAGAACTGCACCCCTCTTTGACTGACATTTATTGAGGGATGCACCACTACCCCCTGAGGCACAAAGACGCTGATCGCTTTTCATGGCTTTATAAATATCTATTTCGAAGTATTTCGTTCGCGGTAACAGATGTATCTCTCATTGCACCACTTAAATATCTTGGTTGACTTTCGTAAAAATTATAAATAAGCCTCTCAAAGAATATTTTTATTTGTGATTTTAGAATCCATTATTTCTTATGGGATGATCTTCGAGACTTGGCGATCTTTATGTGTATTTAAAATTAACAATCTATAATATCTATTTATATATGTATTTATAACCGAAAGTAAAGGGACAATAACGAAGGTGGGTTTCTCGTATTTCATTCTGGTCGACAAAGGGTGAAGTAAAAAAGCAAAGAATGCTTTGGCCACTGACATAGTAAACCTTTAGTGCATTTTTGGAGACTTTTTTTACCTCAATGTATTCCACTCGGAGGGTTCAAGGAAAGGATGATTGGTTGAATGTCTTATAAAAAATCTGTACACAATATGTAATAAATCATTTAGAAAAGGAAAGTTTGTAACCATAACTAATTTGGTCGACAAAAGAATTGAAATAATTAGAAATAAACATTATGCAATTTATAAAAAAAAATTAAAAGAAATTGTACGAAAAGCAAAATATTAATTTACTTGGAAAGAGTTGCATATAAACAACAAAAAGTGATAGTAATAGTTGGATTAATTTTTGCAATATTCAAGAAGAAACTTATGGAAATGCATTTAAATTTTGTACTGATACAAATATCAGGTCAATCTGTTCAATCGTCTACTCGAAACTATGCCTCTAAATAGTAATAGAAATGTATATGAAGTGAGAACTCACAAGTTATCATTTTAATAAGACTGATGTTATAATTGTTAAGTTAGATGAAATTAATGATAATTATGAGGAAATAAATTCGAGTTAAAACAGGTAATAGAATCACAGAGTTTGAAAAATGGAACATACGATTTATTCCTACATTGTTCAGACAATTTACGAAACTGTTCAAAGTTTTCTTATATCACTCTATAATGAATTGTTGCATTTTGGTTACTTTCCCATAGTCTGTAAAAGTCAACTGGAGTGTTTATTAAAAATAAACCAAAGAAAATAATGACTTCATATAAAATCTGCAAAATTTTAAAGACATTTCTTCTTTTTTGAGGATAAGTCTATAAACTTATTACTGTAATTAAATGAAATAAGGAGAATGGAGCTTGAGATTAGAAGGTTATTTTACTGGAAAATGAATCACTTATTCCAGTATCTTTGAAATTTTTCTAATTCATATGGATCAGTTAATATGTTATAGTATTAAAAGTTGAAATCGGATTGCAACGTCCGTTTTACTGCAACAGGGGAAGGGCATGTATTTAAGAAATTAGATCAGGAAACCATCCTTATTTTCAAGGTGTAAGACAATTTCGAAATGACAGATTTTGACTAAAAATATTTGATATTTTTTTAAATCATGTTAAGTATACATTTTATTATCAAAAGATATTTTTCGAATAACATAAATTTTGTCATATACCTTAATTTTAAATTTTAAATTTGTTTTCCAGCTGTTTTATTCAATTGATAAGTTTGAGATGTTCCAGGTGCATTACTTTTATTTATTTCTTATTAAAAATTTTGAAATTTCCCTATCAATGTTACTCATTAAACTTAGTACACTTTTGAAAATCGAATTTCTGTAGTTACAAAGGATTTAACATCATAAAGTGGCAAAAATAGTTGCTAAAACATCTCACGACTTTAAATAATTGTCTTGTAAAAACAGTATTTAATGTAAGTGAAATTGATACCTAGTTGTGTTTCTATGTAATTTTAAAAAATGGCATGAAAAAAATAAAAGCAATTATATTTTATGCAATGCACTGAGAACGTTTTTAAGAAATAATGTTAGATGGCTCAATTTTTAGTAAATGTGAAGGAATTTTAACCAAAAATTTTTTGAATAGATTTTTGTGTCTTATGTTTCATGTAGCAACATTTATTCTCATTATAAAAATGTTAAAAATTGAAATTCATCTTCCCTTGTCCTTTTATCCTCGGATTACTGTAAACAATCTACAAGGGGATTAGGAACCTTGTACCACTAAATTTAAATATTTTGGTCAATGTTTGTCACAGAAAAATGAGACTTTTTGTGTTACGGCTCTTAGGGGGATTTTCAAATCGTACAAAACATAATAATAGGGAACGGAGACTAATAATTTAAATTAAGTTTAAAAATGCCATAAAATGAATATTTTATTTCGAGCGTTTTTATAAAAGAAAGTATATGCCTATGACCAATGGTTGAAGAAAAAAAAAAGCCGATCAAAGAATTTACCGTGCTCCTGTGTTTTCTTTGAATTTGTCGATATATTTTCCCACAGTAACTTATTAACACATTGTGTGCGGGTACATTTTGCAACGGAATTGTATCGTTTCGCTCGTAAATTTAGTTATTCAGTTAAATCTCAATAGATCAAAAACTATTTAATTTGTTTAATAACTAAGTTTTCGTATTTTATATTGAAATATATAAACAAATATACATATAATACATAAATATACATATACATATATACAATACATATATATACAATACATATATATATATGATGCATATAGAGATAGATAGAGATAGATAGAGATAGATAGAGATAGATAGAGATAGATAGAGATAGATAGAGATAGAGATAGAGATAGATAGATAGAGAGAGAGAGATAGAGAGAGATAGATAGATAGAGATAGATAGAGATAGAGATAGAGATAGATAGAGATAGAGATAGAGATAGATAGATAGAGATAGAGATAGAGATAGATAGATAGAGATAGATAGATAGATAGAGATAGAGATAGATAGAGATAGAGATAGAGATAGAGATAGATAGAGATAGATAGAGATAGATAGAGATAGATAGAGATAGATAGAGATAGATAGAGATAGATAGAGATAGATAGAGATAGATAGAGATAGAGATAGATAGAGATAGAGATAGATAGAGATAGAGATAGATAGAGATAGAGAGATAGATAGAGAGAGATAGATAGAGATAGAGATAGATAGAGATAGAGAGAGAGAGATAGATAGAGAGAGATAGAGATAGATAGAGAGAGAGAGAGATAGATAGATAGAGATAGAGAGAGATAGATAGAGATAGAGAGAGATAGAGAGAGATAGAGAGAGATAGAGAGATAGAGATAGATAGATAGATAGATATAGATATAGATAGATATAGATATAGATATAGATATAGATATAGATATAGATATAGATATAGATAGATAGATATAGATAGAGAGAATTTGAGAGAGATAGAGAGATAGAGATAGAGAGAGAGATAGAGATAGAGAGAGATAGAGAGAGAGAGAGAGATAGAGAGATAGAGAGTGAGAGAGATAGAGAGAGAGATATAGATATAGATAGATATAGATATATATAGATAGATAGAGATAGAGAGATAGAGATAGAGATAGATAGAGAGATAGAGAGATAGAGAGATAGAGAGAGAGATAGAGAAGAGAGAGATAGATAGATAGAGAGAGAGAGAGATAGAGAGTGAGAGAGATAGAGAGAGAGATATAGATATAGATAGATATAGATATAGATATATATAGATAGATAGAGATAGATAGAGAGATAGAGATAGAGATAGAGATAGAGATAGAGATAGAGAGATAGAGAGATATATAGATAGATAGAGATAGATAGAGAGATAGAGATAGAGATAGAGAGATAGAAATAGAGAGATAGATATAGTTAAAATTTTCACAAGGATAAATAAAAAGTTAATCTTAAATCTGAACTGATTTTTAAATAAACCTTCCCGTTCTGTGGTTCCGCATAGACTGATGTAAAAACTAGTTTTTATTTGTCTAAATTTTTCCAGAATCTGTTTAGTAGACAAGAACATTTGGCTTCGTTTTCCTATATATACCATTATTTTTCTACCCGCAAACAAACCATGTTGTTACACTAACCCGTACTAGTATCTGACCCGCGCTCAAGTATCAATTATCAGAAAACGTACTGGTAAGTGTCTCGCATACAATGTGTTAAATTGTAGAAAATTATTTTCAAGAGGTACAATATAAGCACTTATTTGTAGATGTTTTAAAAAAATGAATATTTAAAAAAAAGTGTTAGCCGATTAATAATTTGATAGTTGAAAGATTGAGAAAATGTATGAAATCGTTTACTTAAAATGATCCTACTGTCAAAGCTCCCCCCCCCTCCTACACACGCGAACTTATGAATGAATGAGAGTATATTATAGAAATTATTTTTAGGCATTTCAATACTCGGTAAAAGAAAATTAGAGCATTTTTTTTCGGGGGGAATATATATCTTGATACAAAACAATTTAGGTTCGCTTCATAATTTATGCATGTTACTTGTAAATCGCGTGTGATGCTATTCACGTATCGGAAATATTAATCACTAGGTGAGAGATAAAGAGGTATTAGTCAATAACCACAGAATCCACCGAATAAATGGGCAGGGATTCTAAAGATTCACTCTTATTGATTCATTCTTTTTTTTCTTTGCGAGTACAGAGGGAGGAACTAATTTAAACGATCACAGGTTGGTTGGTTGGTATTTATGGCACGAAAATCTCTTGGGATATGCTGTGCCAGGCAAATTGGTTAAACGTAGGAAAGTTTAGAATGTAAAGCAATGGTAATTAAATCAATAGCTGGAGATTTTGTACACTGGAACAAAAGTAAAAGCATAAACAAGAAAACAATTAACAAAAGGGGAATGTAACTGACAAAGAGTTGTATAAAAAAGCAGAATATAAACGATTGATCCAATAGGAAGGTAAAATTAATTGTAGAGATTCTAAATCTTGGGGTGAACACCTTAGGGGGAGAAGGCGTGATTAAATTTAATGGGAGTCAGCAGTATGTCGAAAAGAAAGTATTATTTTTAAAAAAAATTACGGAAAGGAAAGCTAAACAAAATACATTTTCCTTTATAAAAACATTTGCACACCATTTTTAATTGGATAGTATCAGTGCTGTACAATATATTTAGATGACCTAAACTTAAAACCAGTTTAATAATTATTAGTAACACCCTTCGGACTTCGGAAAAAAAATTCCAATGGTGAATAAATTTAGTTATTCTTGGTAATTTGCAAGGTTAGTAATTAACATAGTAGTGAAAGATTAGTGTCAAAATACATGCGTTACTATTATATACATTGCTCCTTTTTATAAGAAAGAGAATAGTGATAAAAATAAAGATTTAAAGTTAGGTCTCTAATGCTGAAAGGTTCTGAGAGGCCCCGAATATGACAGTTTGGAGTCTTTGGCAAATGTATAATTTTGGGATCATTTAATCAGCTAATGAGGGAATATGCCGAAAGTTAGAGCAATAAAATAGTAGATAAACCCTTATATACTCTAGCTATTCATACATATATAAGGCAACGAGTTTGCATTTATATCTTAAATTTTTATAAAGAAAATATTTTAATTTATAGTTTTGAGTTTGTAAATTTTTGTTCAACTAGTTGTTTGGAACATAATTCCTTTTTTTTTTCAAGATAAGGAAAAAATATTTTATACATAAATACCTTATTGAATTTTACACAACAACTGTGTATAATATCAGAATGTTAATATAGTATAATATTATTGAGAATGTGTTCTGGTTAAACATTTTTTTTATAATACCTCGGGGGGGGGGGAAGTGATATCATTTACTGAAGTAAAAACTTATCCCTTTGAAAATATATATCAAAATAGCAAAAACTATTTCTAAGATTAATTTCCATTTTTTTAAACTGAAAAATTGTATTAATAAAATTAACCAAGAATATTTCAAAATTTAGTTTTAAGATTTGGGATTCCTGTGATCAGCCTGAATTTACAAGTGCGATAATAAATGCTTGAATTGAGAAACTTTAGCTTAATGTCTTTGAAAAAATTAAAAGATTAAGATAAAACAACGATCCAAAGAGATTACATATTTCAGTGCTGTCCAACTGGCGTACCTCTAATTGAATTTTGGGCCGAACGATGGCCGATTAGTTTGGGTGCTGGCCTTCGGTACCGGAGTTCGTGGGTTCGAATCCCACAGTGGCATGGATGTTCGTAGCCGTTCGGAATCGGCTTTAAGCTGTAGGTCCCGGTATCATTAGGCCGAACGATGGGCGAATGGTAGAGAGCTGCTCTTCGGTACCGGAATTCGAGGGTTTGAATCCCGCTGATGGCATGGATGTTCGTAGCCTTTCGGAATCGGCTTTAAGCAGTAGGTCCTGGTCTCATTAATCCCCGTGAGCAAAACAGTAGACCGTAGCTCTCCAAACCAAACCCGGTCTCATTAGTCCTCGTGTTGCAAAAAGTAGACCGTAGCACTCCAAACCAAACCTAATCAAATTTTGGAGACCATGAAAGAAATAAAAAAATTTTAAAATAAAAATTGAAGTAATGATATTTTTGCGAAACACATCTATTTGCTGATCTTACACGTAGTTTCAATTGATTTAACAATCTATTAAACATAAATTTTTATAGATGCTGTGTATCAAATGGAATTCTCTGACATTCACTGTTAAATATTTATTGCATCTAATAGAGTATCGGTAATAAAGATCCTCAAGATGTTAATTAAAGCGCCGATAATGGCACCTCTGAGGACAGTATGATGTAATATTGAGTTATCCGTATCATTTCAACTGGTCATCAACAAAAAATAGTCTTCCTTTTAAACACTTTAAAAAAAACATTTGCTACTTTGTCATTAATTTTGTGAATATCTTATAAGTTTCTATAATAAATAAATGATTTGTTGGTGCAAACTTCTTTAAATATTACTTCCATAATAATTAAAAAGCTATTTGGTAAAAACAATGTCTTGATGTGTTATTATATTATGATGGATTCAACTTTCGGATTCGTTTATGAATTTAAGCATACCTGGTACGATTTAGGACATTATATTCCTTAGTTGTACCTCTTTATCTTATTATTGCTATTTTTTCAAAAATGTATGCAATTTTTTCCTAACTTTACAATAAATACGAATATCTTACTCAAGTCATGATAAAAATAATCCACTTTTTTTTCGTTTATACATTTGTGATTAACGCTTGACTTTTCTTAGGACAAGCGACAACGTTCTCTATATATGCAATAGAGGTAGTGTTATGTTTTTCATGCAAAATAGTACATATTTATGTACGATTTAGGACATTATATTCCTTAGTTGTACCTCTTTATCTTATTATTGCTATTTTTTCAAAAATGTATGCACATTTTTTTTCTAACTTTACAATAAATACGAACTGCTTTTTACTCAAGTGATGATAAAAATAATCCACTTTTTTTTTCGCTTATACATTAAAGCATGACGTTTCTTAGGACAAGCGACAAGCGGAAACGTTCTCTCTATATGCAATAGAGGTAGAGTGTTATGTTTTTCATGCAAAATAGTACATATTTATGCGTCCTTAGGAGAATATTGTACCCCTCCTCTCTCAACACGTTTACTGTTCTTGCACGAATTGGGGAGAGTGAGTTCGGCAGTGTAAAATCGTTGGCCGGCCTTTTAATCCTTATCAATTGCAACTTCTAATCACAAAAATGCATGAAATACTATAAAATATCTTTTATCGCATTTTCTAAGTTAAAATGTGAATTTCGTGAAAATTAAAAACTCTATAATTTTATTAATTTCAGTTCCTTGTCATTATATTTAAGGAAATTTGAAACCCATCCTAAGAACTGTAGTACAAAATGTTTCCCCTCCTCTGGGACAAAACTGAGAGATTTAAATTAAAAACATTCAATAATTTTTCTCTTTCAGGTTAAGTTAATAGATAGTTACTGTAATGATGAGTTAATAGTTTGTTAATTACTGTAATTCGAATTTGAAATCAGGTTGCCTTGTCCATTTTAGAGCAAAAAGGGGAGGGGTAGGATTCTCTGATTATAAACGAGGGTTGTAATCATAGTACTGCACTGTATTTTCCTGTAAAATAATCTCTTAATAATATCTCCTTTTTCTGTAAAAGGAATGTTACAACCAGATTCAAATTATAGTAGCTAATCTATTAACAGACCCCCCCCCCCCAAGGAAAGGAGAAAAAAATCTTTAAATTTTCTCAAACTTAATTTAAATATATTTATATATTATATTTTCGTCACTGATAAGTGAAACTTAGTGTGTTCCTGTTCTTAGGATAAATTTCTTACTAAATGTAATGATATGAAATGAGAATTTATTTAAAATATCGTATTCATAACGATGAAGGGACCTGGAAAGGTTTTTTACGTTTTTTAGAGTAGATATGTTTGATCCGCTATATATATATATATATATATATATATATTATAAAATATAAAATATGTGTGTATGTGTATGTGTGTATGTATGTATATATATATGTATGTATATATATATATATATATATATATATATATATATATATATATATATATATATATATATATTAGCTTGCTCCAAAAAATTTTTACCCACTCCTGGGTTAGAGACACTGATGAACTAAGAGCGCACCGTAAGGTCTAGGGCGCATGATACTCTTTAGATATATTTGGCGTGGAGTTTCGAAATGCAAAACAGTTCACCTGGCATATGTTCACGATGCATCATCTTCCCTTGCTGACTATTATTTTTCCTTTTTTGTACTCATTTTTTTTTCTTCCAGTGATTTTTGAAACCCATCTTAATTTCACTTTAAATGGACGATTTTTTTTGGGGGGAGGGGGTGGGTCGTCTCTTGGTTTTATTTATTTATTTATTTATTTATTTTTAACTGTTAATGTAACAGTTGTTCACTGGGATTAAAAATTCCTCTCCAACCTTTCGTACACGAAGTACATTAAGTTGGAAGTGGCTACAGGTCCTAACCTTTAGGCCGTTGCACTTTGACCTCTGCACTTTTTCATTTTCATGGGTCATATATCCCTTTAGTTTCTTTAAATTTGGTGCAGCGTTGCTAGTATACACTGTTTCGTCGTTTTTCTCCTATTTAAATTATTAATTTTCAATTAAAGTCAACACCTCTTGACGAACAATTTCCCAAAAGGGTTACGTATATGCTGTCCATGTATCAAGTATATTTGACACCGAACGATGCACGAATGGTAGAACGCTGAGCGTCGGTACCAGAGTTCACGGGTTCGAATCGTGCTGTTGCATGAATGTTCATAGCCGTTCGAAATTGGCTTTAAGCAGTTCTGACCGATCCAAGGAACTCTGGGCAGATAACCTAATCAAAAACCCGGTACTGATAAGGAAGGCCAGGAGCCTAGTTGACTGGCTCACCGCTAATCAAGGCGCCATCGTGCGGCCATGATTTTAACCTAAAACCACACCGCAAGGGTCAAAGTACCCCTTCACGAATGGCCATCACAACTGCCGTACTATGTAGATATTATTTCCCTCACAAACACCTGCTCTCATGTTAGAAAGTTTCATGTAGTACACCGGGTCAACCGGACTTTTAACTTGGTCAGCTTTAACTTGGGACTCCTGCGGAGTATCTCCCGCACTTTCGTATACTGCATTAGTTGTACTTATTATTCTAGATTTCTACATTTTTTTTGTTGTTATTTTAAATTTTATGGGCGGAATGCTGACTTGGCCCCTGCGTAACGCATTGTTGCAGGACGGTCAGACTGAACCAGCAATTCAAAACCCTACACCCGATTTCGAGTGGGTGGCTGGTTACAGGTAGTACACGGCTTTAAGCAGTACATCTCATTATCCATCGGGAGCAAAACGGTATACGATAGCGCTCTAAACGATACCAAATCAAGTATATTTGACAAGGCTAATCTTCCATCATTAACTTACAGCAGATATTATTTCCATTAGTTTCCTACTTTGACAAGTAATTCAAATACAAAATTTCAAACTACTTTTGCCTTCTGTATCCTTAAAAGGGGAAAAAATTGAAAATTCTTTAACGTCTATTTGTTGATGTGTATGTGCATGAACGTAACTCAAAACTACGAAGAAAGAAAATGAAATTTGGCAATGTGGGTGTTGTTATCTGTTTATGTAGGATTACACTAACTCAAAGAAGAAAATAGCTAAGTTGGAGAAATAAGAATTCTATAACAATTAGATATTTACTCTTATTTTAATACTGAAATATAATGTTGAGTAAAGCAATAACTGATGTAGGACGTATTTCATAGGATAGGTCGGCGATTTTCGGTATTATGAAATAATCTAATAATGCTGCTGCTGTGAATCAAATTTTTCAAACTTTGTGGTATAATTTGAAATTGTATCAAAATTCTGATGTCTCTTTTAAAATTCGTTACTTTACTTGTGAATACTTTTTTTTTAAATTTATATTTTTTTAAGGAGTAATTTCTTTCCCTGGGAGAATCAGGGAGAAATGGAAAATAAACAACTATTGAAATGATAAAATTGAATCTAAATTTGGGTTATTAAAGTGTAGGCAAATTTAAAATTTAGTATTAACCCTTGAACGTGGTAGTTTCAATATTACCTCGATTAGTGGGAGTCCGTGTTGTTACTAAAAAAAGTACACTGTATTTCTAGCAATGACATTTATTCATTTTTAGACATCAAATTATTGTTATAATTAATAAACAAAAAAGAAATTACAGTTTAATGTAGTTACAATGCAAGTCACAATGAAAGTTAGAAAAATATCTGGACCACTTTAATGGAATTATTTAGTCTCTTACTAGTCGAGGTTTCTTACACAGTTCAGGAGAAGTTTGGGCAACTTTATAAATATATTTATTGTACATTTTCTACATATCGGCATGAAGGTAACCTTTTTAAGTCTTTACAAACAATCAGTAGATGGCATTAATGAAATTTATCTTCAGGATATTTGTAAAATTAACATTTTATTTTATTTTGCAATCAGTGGCAATTTAGAATTTGTCTGCTTATTTTGTTTACAGTGAATGTTTAAAAGAAGCAAGTGAGTAAAAAAATCGAGATAATTCGTGAAGGCTTCCGTTGGATGATTTTTTATGATTTTAAGTAAGGACTCGACGAGAATGCATTGAATCTTAGGTGAAACTTTTAATATCCAATCAACATCAGAAAAGATAATTTATAATTGGTTTGCAGAATTTCGTCGTGATCTTGCGTCAGTCAGTGATGAAGCTTGTGATGGAAATGAAAATCGGTTGTGATTCCGAAGAACATCGATGCTGTGTGCAAGATGATTGAAGAAGATCGTCATGTCGCATATCGTGAGATAGAGGTTTCCTTTGGCATATCACAGACTGCAATACATTCGATTTTACACAAATATTTAGCTGCTAAAAGATTTCTTTCAGATGGATTCCATACATTTTGACCAAATTTCAAAAAGAGGCTCGTGTAAAGTGTTGTAAGGAAATACTAAAAAAAAATTATATTGGAAACAGAAAAATCCGTATACAACATGGTTACAGGCGATGAAACTTGGATAGTTACAGTTAGAATAAATATCTATAGTTTTTTTCCACACTCGGAAGTATAGTAATGAACCATTTTCCGCATACGCTCAGATTCTACGACGTTATATTTTCATAGATTTTTTTTCTTGGGTATAAAATTAGGAAAAGTCAAGAAACTCATTTCAATTTCGTTATTAACTTGAGAAAATTGCACACATAATAGTTTTTGTCAATATCCCCGAGGTTCTAGTGTTAAATGGGGAGTAAATTACTGATTTATTGTTAGAGGGAATCAAAAAGGGTCAGCCAGAACATATACAACTATTTTTCCACATACCTGAATTTCTGAATTTTCTCGATTACTTTGCAATGATAAACGCGACTCTAAAATTTGAAGCCCAAAAAGTTTTAAAGATTTGTTTACCTCTTCGTATTCCTCCCAAACTTGAAAAACAATTCTCATCGCCTCGGGTTTCTCGCGAAAAACATTTTTCTCGCGAAATTCTCTCTCACTGAGCATAAACTTATTCATGTTTCTAAGAACCGTAAAACAAAACTTTTCATCCTCAAAAATGGTTGCGGAATTTAAAATTTTTATGAGTAAGAAAAGGGTGAAACGTAGAGTTTCTTTGGTAATAAGGGAATCTTGCTGTAACATCTCGTTAAATAACAGCACAATTCCTGTAACAGGAAGTTTGTCTGTCATATGAAAATTACTTTTAATGCATATTAAAAAAAACTAACTCACTTGCTCTAGGCGTGACAAAGTAAATTTCTAAAACTGTTTCTAGGAAACTTTTTAATTTGACTTGCCTTTAGACTGTTAAAAATAAGGTATGCTGTATGATTATTGATCATTTTCACTGCTTTATCAAAGTTTTTAATGTTTAGGCGATGAAACTAGCTTGAGGACAAAGTCTTTTTAAAAGCTATTTTAAAAAGGCGGCTGTTTATTTAATATATGCATTTTATTTATTTTGAAAATTTAATAATTGAGACACCAATGCACAACTCGCATTTGCGTAATGTTGTGTATCTGATACTGACAATTATAGCCAGTTCTTTGAAAATTAATTATAAATATTCATTAAGTTGATGCCTTCTGAGTATTTCTGTACTGCATTTAAGCAAGAAAAAAACAATTTTCTTTTGTAACAATATTAAAGGTAAATTAATAATTATGAATTTTATTTAATACATTTATTTAATAAATACATTTTATTTATTTTGCAAACTTACTAATTGACATGACTGCCAATTTTGCGTGATTTTTGTTTGTCTTGAACAATTATAACCTGTCATCTAAACATTAATTATAAACATTCATTAAGTTCATATCGTTTAATAATTTCCATACTACATTTTCTCAGGTAATTGGTTTCTTTTATGTGACAATATTAAACGCAAATTGCTTATAATTAAGAAATTGCCTGTCCAGACTTACACGCAATAGCTATAGCATATTTAGTAGATTAGACCATCATTTCTCTAAAATGTTATCAAAATAATTGCTTGTCACTAATATTTTTACTTGAAGAAAAGAAACACATTGAAAATTTATTTTTTTCTTATCTTTCAGGCACAATTTTATTAATTTGCTTAAAATGTCAGTTTGAATTTGACACTGCAAAGATTCTGACAATTATCTAATTTTTTTTTTTTTAGTATTTGCGTTAACATTTATGTTAACTTCTGTAGTTTTATTTTCAATTAATTTCCAATATTATATTACAATGACTGCCATTTTATTTAATAAAGGTTAATTTATACATATCAAACGTTATAAAAGAACTACGGTAACTCATTCGGAAAAGGCAATAATCTCGTAACGGACTTGAACTTAGAGCATAAAAGCATCTGAAAGCCTCTCGTAAAAGCCTTTAACCCATAACTCTCAAAGGGTTTTGGGTTCAGGGCTTCATCCGGTCTAAAATCCACCGTGGTCGTTAATGATGACTGGGGCACGTAAAATATATTCACATGGATATGGTCACAATGTCATCAAAGTTCTCAAATGATACCTCTGGGGAGTAGCAGTCCAAGCCAGGGGGGAGATCTTCTGAATAGTTTCTGATTCCAAATTTCAAGGACCCATTTCAGCTAAGACGACGCTCTTTTATCATAGTGGGATTCGTTAACCAAGACTCACCCCTTCGCCTTGCCGGACGATGGCCGAATAGTTAGGGTGCTGGCCTTCGAAACCAGAGTTCGTGGGTTCGAATCCCACTATCGCATGAATGTTCGTAGCCGTTCGGAATCGGCTTTAAGCAGTAGGTCCCGGTCTCATTAGCCCTCGTGTTGCAAAAAGTACACCGTAGCGCTCCAAACCAACCAACCACCCCTTCGCCTTAACCCCTTCCGGTAAAATGACGAGTCTAGCTCGTCATTACTTTTTCATTCCATACCGCACAATGACGAGCTACACTCGTCATGCGATTGAAGTTACTGTTAAATATGATAATTAATTTAGTTTAAAATTTCTAGTGTACTGAATTTGGCAACACTTTTATCACTTGTGAAAATCACTATTGCATATTGTTTACTTAGAATTTCTTGGTACAAGTCATTGCCAAATTAATGAGTCAGAATAAAAGAAAACCTACTAAGAAATGACGTGTGTGTTACAAGAATCAAATTAAAAGTGAGACTACTTGGCGGTGTAAACAATTAAAAATTCCTTTGCTCTTTGTTTTGAAAAGTACCACTAGCTTGAAGACTATTATCTGTATACCTTATTAATGTTTTGCTTTGATATTTTCTTAATTTTACTGTTTCTGATATTATTTAACACTATGTAAAAAGTGGATTTTAATTAAGAATATGTAAGAATTGTAAAATGAAACAAGTTTTTTAAATAAAAATTAAATGGTTATTTCAAGCACAGTTTTTCATTATTATATCATACCGGAAGGGGTTAATTCGTGTGGCTTCTGGCTCGTGTGCTTAGCTCTTCCAAGTGGTATCGGCAACAAAATGTTGCTTAAATTTTTAAATTCATAATTGGGGTTGCTGAAATTCTGCTACATGTTTTTTTTTTACCCTTTTAAGGAACCTTTTAAATTGTGTCAGTTGTAACTTTCTGATTTCATATCCGGATACGTGTGCTGAGTATATTCATCTATTAGTTATACATAGACGCTATTTCGGAAGCATTCACGTATATTAAGGCAGTATTTCTCAACATTTTTTAGTTGATGACACTAAAAGTTTCTGAAATTATTTACGGTGTATATAATAATAATAATAATAATAATAATAATAATAATATCATCATCAAATATAAATCCAGAAAAGATAAACTGGAAAGAATTTTTAAGAAGCCGTTGAAGTATTTTAAGAATAAATTGACGTAGCATTGTGATTGCATATCCGGTTACATGTTCTAAGTATTTCAGTTTTCGGTTTACCATTGACGAATTTTCAGAACCTTTTGCTTATATTAATGCAGTGTTTCACAACCCGTTTGGATTGAGGACATACTGTGAATATCTGAATTTTTATTTAGGTGTACTATATAGTTATAATATTATTTCATCAAATATAAAGGTAAGTTGGATTATATTTTAGATGCCACTAATGTAGTTGCAAATGCCATTTCAAAGTGACAAAGCCAATATGTAGTGCATTAATCATGTAGATAATATATATATATATATATATATATATATATATATATATATATATACATATATATATATATGGTTAATGGGCCTTTATTTAGTAATACTTTTTACAAAAATCTGATGTGAACATAATTTGTTTTGTATTTTGTATAACGCGTCATCAGAACTATCATTTAAACATTCTCTTCAAGATGTAACGTAATTTTTTTTCTAATATTATCCCCGATGTCAGAATAGCGCTTAAGAGCTGATATCTGAAAATGAACAACAAAGTTAATACTCATTATCATTACTTTCTATTCTACAGATGTCTCCTTCTAAACCGATATATTTTGAAAATACATGACTTAATTTATAGTTATCCTAAATCCTAATTATAGTAATCCTAAATACAAGATTTCGCCATATAGACTAAACTTCAAGTTCTGCCTTAGAGCAGTAACATAGGTTTTATTGAAGTTTTTATTTATATATAGTGTAAATTGAAATCAACTGGGAGGGTAAACAAATAGATGTTAGAATAGTCCTAAATATAAAATTTTAACTGAAAAATCAATTTCCTATAAAATGTTAAGTCTACAGTGTTAGTTTTTTTATATAGAATGCGGATTGCGGTAAAAAGAGTAAGAGCATATTAAAACAGTGCTAAATACAAAATCTCACCAATTTATGGCTAACTGTTTTTTTTGATATGCCTCATAACGTTTCTATACGTTATATTGAAATTTTTCGTTACATAGAAAGCAGCGGGTAATCCCAGCGGGAGGAGCAATGATAAATGTTATACTTATCCTAAATACAATATTTCTTAATTTTATAGCTAATTGTTTTATTATGGCACACGCGTTGATAAAGTTATATTGATCTATTTTTTATACAGAGTTCATAAGGATATGTATACAACTAGACGTTATAATAGCTCTAAATAGAATAAAAAACGATCTTCTAAGGCTAATCGTTTTAGAGTTATACGAGATACATATATACGCATTCACTTGTGTACTAATGTCAACAGAAAACTAGTCGCAACCAGTTCAGGAATGTGTAAAATGGATATTTAAAGTTTCAGGAATAAAGCTCCCTTGTACGTACTTTCATCCGTAATACTGAAAATGGTCAAAATACACTCAATCGTTGTTAAAATAAATATTTTAGCTGATATTCGATCCCTAAAATGTATCGTTATGGCAATACTTCCTTTATTTTATACATAAAAGTATAGATAGAAAAATAATGCAACTAACCCAGGAAAGTTTGAAGGGTTTTTTTTTTTTTTTGTTCCTTTTTATTCAAAACAGTATTTCTATTTATCGGAAGCAGATTAAAAAGAAATCCTAATTAGACTCGATAGGCGAATGGCTGCTAGTCGGGTTGAAAGCAGAAACTTATGAAAAAAAAGTTTTATTCCTGTTGGCAGGGATTAAGAAGGAAAATCAACATGCTGATAAAGGAAAATGAGTTAACAAGGGAATAGGCACACGGTAAATAGAAAGTTCATACTAACGATACAATACCAATGGATTTTAGCTTTTTGCCCAAAATCTCCCTATCACAACAGAAAATCTTTAATGGTTTACTAGTATCTGTTGCACCCAAATTGATAATCACTACCTTGGCAAATCTCACTCATGAACGATAGGATTTAGACCAGTAGATTTAACAGGTCAATGCCTACTAGGTATGATTTCCCTTTTAATGAAGTCATCGACCATGACTATACAGTGCAAAGGCGATGTAAACATTGCCAACAGTCAGATAAATGTTATACAAAAGTTAAAAATCATTTCACACAGGTTGAGAATGCCTACCTTGGTATATTCCACAGAGGATCAATAGAATTATGATCAAAATCAAAGAGCCTTTTCATGCTGTGGATGATCTCACTTTCAAGGAAATCATTAACCAAACTGTACGGTCACAAGTGAATGTAAACATTACTAAAAATCAAATAAATGTTATGCAAAACTTGCAAATAATTTCACACACGTTGAAAATCTCTACCTTGGCATATCCCACATATGATCGATAGGCTTTTGCTTAGAATCAACAAGCCACTAAAAGATGTAGATGATTTCACTTTCTAGGAAATGATCATTCAGGATGTATGGTTACAAGTCGATGTAAACATTGCTAGTAGTCAGATAATGTTATGCAAAAGTTACAAATCCTCTTAAACTGTTTATGATACAGGGTGAATCTATTTTTTTTCCTTTTTTAGTATGAAGATGAAACCACTAAAGCTTCTCTGGAAACCTTTAGTTTTAATGTGTTCTTTATATGGACAAAGTTAGTAAACAAATCAAGTATATTTTAGAAATAAGTCTAAACTTCAAAGTATTCATAATGTTTAGATTCTTCAGTGTATACAAATTATGGTCTTTGTTAAATTATTACAAATACTTCAATCGATAAATAAGTTTTAAATGCTTCTATAATCGTTTAATTTATGTACCAAAAACAAAAGCTCATAATGTTTTACACTCAATATGTAATTTTTTTACTTCCATTACAGCTGAGCCATTAAAAATAACTAAAGAAAGTTTCCAAAGTTTTAAAACTTTGTTTATTTTTTGATAAATGTTTTCCTTAAAATAATGAGGAGTTGATTTTAAAAGTCACTGAAATTTAAGAAAGCGAAGGATAATTATTTTAACTATTTTGGGAGTCTCAATAGATTTCTGGTGAAAAAGAATAAAACAAAACTATGCTTCAGAATTTAAAAAAAAATAATTAAGAATAAAAAGTTAGTTTATAGTTTTAGAAAGTCCATTTAATCAGTACATGAATTACATTTTATTTTTTTCTGTAAGATGGGTTAAAATCGAAAAAAAATATTTAAAGGGAATTCTGATCAGAATATTTCATTGTGAAAGTTAACTCACATTCTCATTTTAGAAAATAAAATTTTCAAAATTATTAAATGCATCAAGTCGTACGAAATATATTACGGAAGACTGAGACTAGTTGTTATAAAAAAAATTTATTGAAAGAAATCACTAAAAGTTTTTTCGCAATGCAAACTTTAAAATATGTTTTAGTTATTGAAGATTCTTAATGTATTCTATAAAGCTATTAAATTAAGGATAATTCATGTGATTATAAATTGTGTAAATGCAATTACACTGTAATAACTTGATCCACTATGAGACGTATAACAGTATATGGAGTAATTTGTTACATAAAATGTATTGAAAAATGAAAGAAAATATAACTTTTGTTTTTATACATTATTATTTTAAAATATCTATTGAAAAAAATTCTATAATACAGGATATTTCATATTGAATGGGACAAAAAGAAAACATGATTGTGAATGTTGTAATTAATATATTTAGAAAATTCAAATTTACCTCAAATCTACATTTATTCAAGTTTCTACAGATGTTCAATATGTGCCCCTCTGGTGACACGACAAATGTCTACAGGGTAATCAAGCTCCTGCCACACTCGTCATAGCATATCTACTGTGATGGAGTTCTTTTCGTCCTGGGCTTTTGCTCTTGCATAAGCAGCCGGTATCCTGGAACTGATCCACCCACCTGCTTATGTTATACCGATGCGGTGGTTCTTTACGAAATTCCGTGCGAAAATGTCTTTGCAGAACAGTTACCGAGGAGGTGTTTGGCATATTCGAAAACGCAGTACGCTTTATCATGCATGGACGAGACTTTATTTAACAGCGCCTCTAGCGGCGAGTTCGTCATTCGATAATTTTTCCCTGTTGCAAAATAAAACTTGTATAAATGTAGTTGCAGAATAAATTTGTTTTGGCTGAATAAATCTATTACGGCAGTCACACTGCGCTATTCTTTTTGTCCCGTTCAATATGAAACACCCTGTATTTAGGTTTCATATATCCTCTTAATTTTGTAAGATGATTTTATGAACTAGTTATGAGGTTCATTTTCTCATGCATACTATACTATAATGATCTTCAGCACATTTGAAACAATAGTGACATTGAAGTCATGTTGTTTGTGGTCTAGTTTTTTGAGTACTGTGTGAAATCCTTTTCCTTTTCGTCCTAAGAAATATGCTTAGAAGACCATTTCTATGATTTGTGTCTCTGGGAGATTTTTTTTTTTTTTTTTTTGCCTTTTCTCTCAATGAGTTTTTTCTATTCTAAGTTTCTTGCCATTTTTCGGTTTTAACGCGAAAGAGAAATTTTATTTGTCAAGATGGCATTCACCATCGATTTTCACTTGCCAGTTTCCTTCCACCAGTTCTAAGATATGATTTTATTTCGTATAGCTGATATTGAAGCTACTCTTGCTTTAATGTACAAATGTTTTCGATATAGATGCATCTTTTTTAACGTAAAAAGACCTGCTTAAGATGTAGAAGGATCGCCCGAATCGTTGATTCACTGTAGAGTGCATTTTGTTCAATATTTCAACCATTAGTTGGAATTCTGGATAGTGATGATCAGACATCATTCATAGCAAATCTTCTCTACTAAAAATGTCTTAATTTAATGGTCACAGTTTTTATTTTACTGCAGAATATCTGAAATGTCGTAAAGTGCTTCATTACTATTAGTAGCCTTTTGTAATGAACAACCTGTTATCACTTTTCTTTTAACCTATAGAAATGTTTTGTATGTCTTTCTATTCCTGATAATTCTTTTATAGCTGACTATATCATCTTAATATGATTTTATTTCTTATGGCTGATATTGGAGCTATGTTTGCTTTAATGTACAAATGTTTTCATTGTAGATGCATTTTTTTAACGTAAAAGGACCTGCTTAAGATGTAGAAGGATAGCCCGAATCGTTGATTCACTGTAGAGTGTATTTTGTTCAATATTTCAACCATTAGTTGGAATTCTGGATAGTGGATGATCAGACATCATTCATAGCAAATCTCCTCCACTAAAAATGTCTTAATTTAATAACCAGAGTTTTTATTTTACTGCAGAATCCCTGAAGGGTCATAAAGTTTGCTTCATTACTGATGGAAAATCAGTCAAGTCTTATGTAATTATCCAAAACATCTAAATTCTCAGAGGCGTCAGAGGATTGATAAAGTCTTCGGGTTTCATAACATTTCCACTTCGAATGCTTTTAGTTAAAATTTTATTAATAAAAATACATGCATTGACTTATTGCATAAAATAATAAATGTAAATTAGGCAAGCTATTGAGCAGCAGCATAAGTTAGAAGTGCCCCCAGCCAACAACGCTGAACAGGCTTAAATATATACATGCGGAAGGTAATTTACATATGGTTTTCAGTCACGGTTAAAATCTGACTGAAAGTTAAAAGCATCGGATGAATATCATAAACTAATTATGAGGTCCTGTTGTAAAGAAGAAATATATTTTTTTTAATTTCCCAACAATTACTATTAGTAGCCTTTTGTAATGAACAACTTGTTATCACTTTTCTTCCAACCTATAGAAATGTTTTGTATGGCTTTCTACTCTTAATAATAATTCTTTTTATTGCTGACTAAAATCATTTTAAAAAGTAAAATTCTATAATATTGCAATTTACACCAGTCAAATTAATTCACTGTAACAACTAGTTCCTGTGAAAGGGAAACATCTCGCCCCATATGGACCATTTTGTACATTATGTGTAAGTAATATACCGTTGTACAGAATTTTTCATTATTTGATCATATGTCTGAACTTTATGATTTCACGTGGTGCAGTGATTTACAAATATCTGCAATGGTATCGTCGCATTTAAAAATACAAAATTTCACAAAAAATTTCTAAATGTCATACTGCGTTAGTTATGCACAACCCTTTATCTTAATACTAGTAGCGTATTGCTCAGTCGTTCTTGGTTTGATCAAGTGGCATCAGACACAGCAACAAAATTACATTAACACAAGAAATCTAAAAGAAAGAAAAATAGGGTAAATCGTATGGATTGGAGATACAATCTGGTGAGATATAACTGATCTTAAACTGGTAGTTTAAATTACATTTTTTTTTCAGTTTACTCAGTGTAAAAACTAGCCTCGTTCTTCCCTATAGCATCCCCTATATAATACTAGCCTAAGTTATCTGTCAGTCTGTCCTCGAATTTATGAAGCGGTTGGACCTGAAATGGATAGGTGCATCAATATTGGATTCTTGATGAGTAGAAATCCCCCCTCCCCCCTTTTAATGCAATTATTTCGAGCCCTATTTTCTCCGGTTTATAGCAGACTATTAAGATTATCACATAATAAATAGGTAAAAATAACATTTTTTTTCTAACATTATGACGTAAATTCTTTAACCATCTCACTTAATCATTTCTTATTTTAAATTATTTAAATATCGTCTGGATTATTTTTTTACGCTTTATCACTGAACTTAGATATTACGTAAATAATATTTTTCATATTTAGCATAAATAATAGATTAGGTATATATGTGATAATTTTAAATTTAATCATCGATTATATTTTGTTGCAATGGAAATTTTATCACCGGTATTAACAATTATTTTCATAAACGTCTAGGAGTCTATTGCACGGACTAATAAATATCTAGCTTTTAAGTTATATATCTTTGAAAATTAAGAAGTTTGTTCGTTTGTGTGTTTGTTTTTTATACATAACCACACGGTTTGACTAAATTAATTCAACGTGATTCTAAACTGCATTCACATTTTCGGGAGACATTTGAGGAGTATGAAGATAAAAAAAATTGTTGAGAGTGTACCAGATAATTATCAGTCAAAAAACAAACCATTTTTTTTTTACCTGCCTCATATAGGGTACTTTACAATTTTGGAAAATTAAAAATTTTACTAATCCCGTCATATGACGGGGTATATGCTAGTATCTTATAAAAGGGGAAAATCAGTAACGTTCTTGCTGGATTTTCTAATCTATTTCTATTCTATTCGGTTAAAAAGTACTATGTTAAAAAAGTACTAAAAGTAAATGTTAGGTTATAGTTTTAGAAAGTAGAAATAACCCCTTCCAGTAAAATGACGAGTCTAGCTCGTCATTAGTTTTTCATTCCATACCGCACAATGACGAGCTACACTCGTCATGCGATTAAAGTTACTGTTAAATATGATAATTAATTTAGTTTAAAATTTCTAGTGTACTGAATTTGGCAACACTTTTATCACTTGTGAAAGTCACAAGTCACTAATGCATATTGTTTACTTAGAATTTCTTGGTACAGGTCATTGCCAAATTAATGAGTCAGAATAAAAGAAAACCTACTAAGAAATGCCGTGTGTGTTACAAGAATCAAATTAAAAGTGAGACTACTTGGCGGTGTAAACAATTAAGAATTCCTTTGCACTTTATTTTGAAAAGTACCACTAGCTTGAAGACTATTATCTGTATACCTTATTAATGTTTTGCTTTGATATTTTCTTAATTATACCTTTTCTGATATTATTTAACACTATGTAAAAAGTGGATTTTAATTAGGAATATGTAAGAATTGTAAAATGAAACAAGTTTTTTAAATAAAAATTAAATGGTTATTTCATGCACAGTTTTTCATTATTAAATCATACCGGAAGGGGTTAATAATAGAATGATTTTTAGACAATAGACCGCAGATCTCCAATCAACCTTTTTTTTTGTCTTTGTGAACTGAAGGGGTTAACGTAAACGTTAATTAACGTAACATAACGTTAACGTAAGGGGAAGGTAAACGTTTGAAAACTTTTAATAAATATTTAACTTTAAAGTTACAAAACCGCATATATATATATATATATATATATATATATATATATATATATATATATATATATATTAAAATATAATTAAGTAAACGACTTTTAAATGAAGAAAAATAAAACTTTTTTAACATTCATTTTTTTTTTTAAATATTTTGTTAATATTCAAAATATTCCTTGCAAACTGATTTTCAATTTTTCTCTTGGTTGTTTTATTACTACTTAAAAAATCTGGTTTGAATATATTTATGTATTACTTAGAGGGTAGATTCAATAGTTAATTCATAGGAAATATTTTTGTAAAGGTCATAAATTATCTTGAAAAATTTGAGTTTCCGAAACTTAATATAAACCGAACAATAATCTATATAAGTCAAAATTTAAAACTGATACAATCTATGAAAAATAATAAAAAGTGCATTTTAAAATTAAAAAAAAATACAAGATTATGAATTACTTAAAAATATTCCGATTTTAAATAAAATATTGTGATTAATTTACTTGAACTTTAACTTATTCGTGTACAATATTTCAAAACATTAAATAAATAATTTATAAAAGTTTAATGTCCACCGTCGCCTTTTGGAACCTATTTGATTTGGTTTGGAGTGCTATGGTCTACTCTTCTGCAACACGAGGGCTAATGAGACCGGGACCTACAGCTTAAAGCCGATTCCGAACGGCTACGAACATCCATGCCACAGTGGGATTCGAACACACGAACTCCGGTACCGAAGGCCACCACCCTAACCAATAGGTTATTGTTCGGCTTGGAACCTATTAACTATTTTTCATGAAATATGGAGAATCATGTCTTAAATAGTATTATAATCTTAACTTACATTTTTCAGTACCTAAAACAATCAACAAAGATTAAATTTCTGATTTAGTAAAATTGGTAATATTTGCAAATTTGAATGTAATTTTAAAGATTTTTTTAATCTAAATTAAATATTTCTAGTTTATTTTATAGAAAAATTTCATGATATCCGGAATTTGTGTAGTGTTTCGTTCAAATATTCTAAAGTTAGTTTTTCGCCAAAAATTCCTATTTTTAATTATACGCTTTGAAATTTTGATATCGCAAAATTAATTTATCGTGAAGGCTTGTTGGTGTTCTAAATTTTAAGCATTTCATTAGAATCTTTGCATTTTCCTTGTCTTGATACCTGTGTGCGTAAAGGCGTTATTTTTCATTATGAGAGAAATTCTTAGAAAATCCTTAGTTACCTAATTAATGGAAAAGAACTTGATAATCATATTTTACATTTTTCAATAACTAAATAATTAAAGGATTAGTTAAACATGTAAATACTCAGCAGCTTTACAGACTTTATTATTTTTTAATCTTATCTGTATAATTTTAGCTGACTTTGTAAAAGGAGCAATAAACTTTGTATCAATTTGTTAAGAAGCATTGTCTAACACAGTGATTACAAGTCCGTTTCATGTTGCTCTCAAACAATTGTTTGGTGAAATATTATTACACAATATTTTGTTAGTTGAGATATCACTTTTCAGTAAATTCGTTGTTCTGCTTTATAATTTATATTTTTGTAATAGCTGTTTTGGTAGAAGAAAATTGCGGTACGTCATCACACTTCCTTAAGATTACGCAGTAAGTGTTCTAAGATGAAAAAAAAACTTATTAGTCTTACATTTTTAAATATTTTTGTGGAATTTTTATTTTCTAAATGCCAATTGTATTTGATTTTTTATGTTATTCATTGTCTTGTTTTAATTTTAAATAAGTAAATTTAGGTTTATATATACATTTTTACTAGACGATCCGACAGACATTGTCCTGTTTTAAAGCTCTAAATCCAAAAATTGTAAAATGTTTTTAAATAAATAAATTATAAATTGGACCGTTTTGAGGGAAAAGTAAGGCAAAAAAATTATTTTAAAAATATTTGACGCCCTCCTACGTACAGTTATCACAAACGTAATTAGATTAAACTAAAATTTGCATATCGCCTGCTAGGGGATTCGATCCTGGGATTTCTCGTACTAAAGCCCGTTGCGCTGACCACTGCGTCACAGATACGTTGGCAATGAAGGGTTTCAAGCGACATTATAATAATCTCAATAAGTGTGCAATTCTGTATTTTCAATAAAAAAAATTTTTGTCTGATCAAATTATGAATCTAAACCATTCTCGAATGAACTTAATTACATGCATAAAATTTCATCAGAATCAGTCAAGCCATTTAGGAGGATTTCTATCACAAACACACGGACAGAAGGATTTTATATATAAAGATATAAATCAGGATGTTTCTCTAAACATCTTTTACCCATTATATGGATTTGGGATGAATGAGGAGCAAAGATTTAGCACTAAATGGTTGAATATGCATTGCAAAATTTCTTGGAATGCTAAAATATTTCATACTTAGAGAGGAAATAATCGGACAAATAGAATATTAGTGTCAGTATAATGAAAATAATTCCGGGTTTACTTAAACTGAAAATGAATATTCTTTTGAATGCTTTTTAACCCCTTTCCTGTTTCGCACGTACACCGTACGGGCGCGGTTACCTTGAGTTTAATGATTTGCCCTACGGCGTACGGGCAATCTGATTTCTTCGTCGTTCTCACTGTTTTGGCCATATCTTTTGTACTTTCGATGTTAAATTAGTCGCATAGATGTTCACAAGATGTTAGTTTTCGAATTGTATTCTTTTTTGGTTAAAAAGTGGGCTTTCTGATAGGTTTTGCATTACTCCGAAAGTTTTTATCTTTGAGTTTTTGGGAGACTGGCCGTGAGAAACTTTTTAGAGGTAATTCCACCTACAGACAAAAAGCTGAAAACCAGTTCTATGTGTGTTAACTGAAGTAAAATGACAGTTGCAAAAGAATTAGAAAAGAGACTAGGTATTTTTGTCTGAACTGTGACGTTGGACTATGCCTCTTGCCCTCATTCAAGATTTAACGCACTAAATCTAATCTTTCGAAAAAAAAGTGAAGTTAATGTACTTGTAGTATTTGCATTTGAAAATAATTGTGCAGTAATTGTGATAGAAAATATTTGTATCTATTATATGCACAACTGTAAATGTAACTTCCCTGTATAGTGTACATGAGAGGGAAAAGACAACTATCAGGGAAAATATTTTATTTCCAGTAAAAAGTCGTTATACATGCTTAACATAATTAGAAATGCCCCTTTTAATTACATTTTCCAGATTACAAATGTAAAAGGAACAAAAAATGCAATAAAAAATGTGACATTTTTTGGATCGAATTCGAAAAAAAAAATGAAACTGTTAAGGGGTTAATGTTATAAATTATTTCAACAGAAGCATAATTAAAAATAATAAAAGCGAGATATTTTACGAATAATATAATCATTTTTATTCTTGGGTTACCTTTAAGGCTTTGCAATAAAACTTAGCTGTTATCGTAATCTTTCCTTAGAAATATATCTAGGCAAACATAACAATAGTTAAAATGTCCGTTTTTTCATACAAAATGTGCATAATTCTTCTTGCAGTTTAAAAAGGAGAGATTTTCTCTGTTCGAAATATATTATTTAACAAACATTTGTTTAGTACGCAAATTGTCGATAAATTTCGAATGTATATGACAAACAAGACCTTAGTATTCCAAAAACTTATACAATTTGATTTTTTTTTTTTGCTTTAAAAACTTCTGTAAAAATTGGGATACTAATTAAAAATTACTAGTTGTGGTAATACTATTTCAAGTTAATGGATATTAACCCCTTCCGGTACGATTTAATAATGAAAAACTGTGCGTGAAGTAATCATTTATTTTTTATTTAAAAAACTTGTTTTATTTTACAATTCTTACATATTCTTAATTAAAATCCACTTTTTTTGCATAGTGTTAAGTATCAGAAACGGTAAAATTAAGAAAATATCAAAGCAAAACATTAATAAGGTATACAGATAATAGTCTTCAAGCTAGTGGTACTTTTCAAAACAAAGTGCAAAGAAATTCTGAATTGTTTACATCGCCAGGGAGTCTCACTTCTAATTTGATTCTTGTAACACAGACGGCATTTCTTAGTAGGTTTTCTTTTATTCTGACTCATCAATTTGGCAGTGACTTGTACCAAGAAATTCTAAATAAACAGTATGTAATAGTGACCTGGTATTTCCAAAAGTAACAAAAGTCTTGCTAAATTCAGTATACTAGAAATTATAAACTAAATTAATTATCATATTTAACATTAAATTTAGTCGCATGACGAGTGTAGCTCGTCATTGTTCGGTATGGAATGAAAAACCAATGACGAGCTAGACTGGTCATTTTACCGGAAGGGGTTAACTACGCTTTCTGATACATTTTTTAGTTATATTCTTCAATTCAGTGTAGTAGAAATATCAAATTTTCAGGCATACTTTGCGCTTATGCCTATTTACTATAGCTTTAAATCTTTAAAATCATTTTTTGATAAACAGTGAAACCTCTCTGAGCGGCCAACCCATCGTTCCGAGAACATTTGGCCGCTCAGAGGGGGTGACCGCTCTGAAGGGTTTTATTATAAGATAATTGCTATAAAGCGTATTATAGACAAATCTGACATATATTCCTTATTTAAAATAAAATTGAAAACTTATCTAAAGAAAAAATAGTATTTTATTTCATGCTCTCTTCCTTTTTTTTAAAAAAAAGTCTACAATTATTTGTGTCTTAAGTTTTTACTTTTCTCTATAACAACCATTTTTTAAGTTCATTTTTTTACTTTAAAAGCAGAAAATTGAAGTCTTCGTATTCCTTCAAAATCATTTTTTTTTCTTTTATGACTTCATTGATTTGCGTTCTTCTGCAGTTAAATAATTCAACTAACTTTCTTGCCGATTTACAATTTTCATATTCCAGTAGAACTTCGCCAAACGATGGCCGATTGGTTAGGGTGCTGGCCTTCGGTACCAGAGTTCGTGGGTTCGAATCCCGCTGTGGCATGGATGTTCATAGCCATTCGGAATCGGCTTTAAACTGTAGGTCCCGGTCTCATTAGCCCTCGTGTTGCAAAAAAAGTAGACCGTAGTACTCCAAACCAAAAAAAAAAAAAAAAAATCCAGCAGAACTTCAATGCGCTGCTCGAGATTAGGAAAACGCGTTTCGACTTAGTTGCAACTCAGATCACTGACATGAAATGAATAATGACTAATGAAATGAATCTGACGTGGATGACATTTTTGCTGACAGAGGTGCAGTTATTTCTTTAGTGTACCTATTGGAATTACAAACAAAGGTCCTAGGATACCTTCAACGCCTGATTGTCCAGTTCCTCCCTCAGTTTCTATTGGTGGCGCAATAGGGATTCCCTATCTGACGGGTGTAGGGAGAATACAAAAGAGATAACAGATTTAATGTTTCTAAGAAACTGGGGGGCGGGAATGGACTTCGCAAATTATTCCTGGGTCTTATATCCGACCGTAAAACTAACCTTGAGTTTTTCCGCTGAAAATTAAAGCACTGAGTGAGTAAAATTTCCCTAAAAATAAAATGGGCAATCTCACTAGGTGGCCGTTTAGAGAACGTCGGGTGGCCGCGGATACAGGTTATTTTATCATTAGGTCTATGAGTCGAAAAATCCTTGCGATTAAAAATCGGCCTTTTAGAAGGGTGGCCGCTATACAGGGATGGCCGCTCGCAGAAGTTTCACTATATATTATAATTTTTTTGGCTCCAACAGATCATTAAGAAAACACATTGCATTACTTTGATAAGAGTGAATGTTGTTAAAAGGAGATAATCTTGAGTAATATTAATGATAGTGAGTTGGAAGCGAGTGATTATGTATATTTGATCTATTGTCTGTCCGATTTTCTCCAAGATGAGTCATAATGGATGACATTCAAATTTCGAGTATAGACTGCTAGATTCAAGAGAAATGAATAGATGAATGAATGTATAAGTTAAGTTTGACTCTCCGATAATTCGTTTACCTTCAAATATCTCTCAAGTGGAGGACAATTTTAAACTACAGTTGCTCTCTTATGTTGGTTAACAGAGTAATTCTTGCTCTTCTAAGTGATTAAATGTTATGAGAGTAAGCTGTGAAAAGGCTCTATTTTTCTCTCCTTTATTTGCACGTTTATTACTATATTCATGATTTCCCGACAGTGATATATCAATTGAAATACACAAGGATTTAATTTAAGATATCCGTCTACGTTCGAAGAACTTTTTTCTTTAAACGTAGAAACTAGTTCATGTTTTTACATTTTTAGGTTTATTTTTTATATTATCATAGAGAATTGCACTTAAAAATTTATTCATGGAGAAGTTTTTATAAACTTTCTAACAAAGAAAATTTAGTAAAAAAAATCGAATTTTTTCAAAAGGTCTAATTTTTTAATAAATTAAATTATTTCAATATTTTTTGGTGCAACACATTTGTTACACCCTGGATTAGTGAATCACCTAAAATCTGTGCTTAATTTATATTTAGTAAAAAATTTTTGGTTCTTCAAAATCATACACATTGAATTTTTAATGCATTTTCATTACCTTTATATCTAACTATGAATGTAACATCATTGAAAATTATCCAAATTTAAAACTTTTAGGTCATTTACTGGTAAATACTATCAAAAACATTCATAATAATTTTCAACAAAATATTTTAAGAACTTTTTGAGAAATCACATTTGAAGTTTCAACATTTTATTAAAAATACCGTTCTGAGAAAAACACATTTGAAGTTTATAAAAGCAATTAACTTTTAAAAAATTAAAATAGATGTTTAAAATTCCCCACATTTTCTTGCTTCAAAACTTTCTAATTGCCAAGTTGCTAATTATTAAAAATACTAGAAAAATGTTTAAACTAATCTTCATGGAAATTTAAAAAGTTTTGTCCAAAAAATACTCTTTAAATTCACAACTTCCGGTTTCTAAGTCCCTACTTCCGTTTGGTTTTGACAGCTGTCACTGATGTTTAAACAGCTGTAACTTTTCTTTAAAATGCCGTAGAGACAAAATAAAAACAGATTTAGAAGCCTAAAAGTTTAAATTTTACAATAGAGGAATAAATTAAAACTATGATTTTTGTCAAAAAAATTACATTTACAAAGTAAACGGATACCTTAAATGAAATATTCCAACATATTTAGAAATGATATTCCGTAAATAGCTGCTCATTCAAACTAATTTTAATTTTTTTATTTTATTTACATGGAGTCTGAAAGTACTTGAATTTTTTCATTTTGTCTTAAAATAAGATTTTGAATCAGACATTTGTAAGAGTAATTTTTTTTTGGTGTTTTAGAAGGGCATCCTATCCTGCTTGGGAAGGAGTGTTTGCATACCATGAGCTGCTCGTCCTGGCTAGCATCCACCAGTGGGTGCCATGAGGAACGAGGATGATCCTCTGCCTTCAACTGCCGATGAGTACCGCACAACAGGGGTGAGTTAACTATTTGATACTTGTCCGAGGTACAAACAATTATACTTTTGGAAAACTTTGGATGCAAATAAAAGGGTTTTTGAATGAAGTTAGATTTTTATTAGTTTGAAGAATGCAAGAGCCAGGGTTTGTACTATTGCTTTTATGTGTGATGCAATATTTTTTGCGAATGATGCAGCACAAGTAATATTGGTTTAATTCAACAAATATTAAACTTTGGAATATACTATCATTAAGCCAGTTGTGGAACCCGAAGAATTAAGGTTGTCTTACATTTATGAATTGAAGGTGGAAATAAGATAGCGACTGTAGTAAAAATTACTAGTAAAACAACTTGGTAAAGGAGAAACTAATAAAAGATGGACACGACATTGGTTTAAAGTTTAACCCAAAAGATTTGAGGCGAAAAACAAACCTTCTAGCCATCATCGTTCATCCTTTCATTCAAATACAGGGATTTAATGAAATCAAATTAAATAAAAATCTGCTGGAGATATAGCCCCAAAAATAAATGCACAATAGTTTTCTACTATTTCACACAGCTTCATTATAATAAGAAAAGTCAAAGTTCTACAAGGGTTAACCTTATGAACTGAAATTATATTTGTGCTTGCTTTACACTATTATACCTTAAAGCTTTAAATTGGAACTTTTTAGAGAACTATATAAAAAAGAAAAACATTCAAACTAAATAAAAAAAAGATATATTGCTTGCTAGACGGATTTAAGTATTGGACGACTACATTATCTGAAAGTAACTGGTATATATTAGTATAGCTTAAAAATTAACCCTTCATACGTTTACAGTAAGGCACTGATGCTAGAATTTATATAAATTTAGAAACTCTGTTTTTGTATATTCTTGTTTTTCAGTCGTCCTCATCTGTGACTTCATTTGCAACTAAAAATACTTTATTTAGATAATATTAGCTTGTATTATATATTTGGCTATCTTGCCTTCCTTCTTCTCTGTGGAACTTTGACATGATCGTAGATTTTGAACCGGAATTCGGAATTTTAAATTTCGTTGCTATGTGAACATTAGAGGCACTTTATATTACAATGCAAGGTATGATAATGATCCGAGAACATGATAGATGTGTCGGCTTTTGAATTTATTTATTGCATAATAAGAATACTATTCACTGGATTGTGAAAACTGTTCATAAGATTTGTTGGAAAGTTTGTCTTCTTGGTTTCAGTGATTGGTCTTCATAGGCTTAGTTTTGGTACTTAAAGGAATCTGTCAAAGTTTGTAGAATCGATATTCAACAAAGGTATTGCATGTTATCCGATTTTTAACAATTTTAACAGTGAATATATTTTAGAAAAGTTTCAGAGGTTTACCTGTATTCCATAAAATAAGACTTATCATCAAAATAATAACAAAAATAGTATAATATAAATTGAAAGATACTTCAGCAATTTGCCCATATTGATTGTATAAATAGTCATTTTATTTAATTTTTACTACATTTATAATCGAAATATATTTGTGCTTGCTTTTCACTATTATACTCTGTAATGAATTGGCACTTATTTTCTTTACTTAGGCAGATTTAAAATTCTTTGAGTTTATTTTCTATTACGCAAGTTCTTTGATCCACATTTTAAAATTAAGATTTGAAATCTTGGGTAAAATTTTAAGCAATTCATTATTTTTTTTATATTAATGTAAAAGTAGCTCAAATATTCCGTTCCTTTTCGTTGCTTCATTTCTTTGCTGTCTTATTTGCGTAATTATTTATGTTTCCATTAAAATAATTATTGCCATCATTTCTATCGTTTCCCTTATCAATCAGAAAATATGCCAGAGAGGGAAAAAGACAGCCTAATTTCAGAAAAGCAGTAGCACTGAAAGTTTTACGGATATTGAATAATGCATACCTTAATTGAAAATAGGTATAGCTAATGACATAACAAATATGTCTGTCAGACGTTTTTCCATAATTCAAATTTCACTCTTTCATCTCTTAAATAGAGAACATTGCTTTTATGGCAGTGGCTGTTTCTATGAATTAATGAAAGAACTTTTATTTCTCGTTTTAGACCTTTTTCCCGAAAAATATGTTTGTGAGATGTACAGAATTAAGTAGATATTGCTTGTCAGTACCAGAGCCAATTAAAGAGGTGAAAAAAGAGGTAATTTACTTCCAAATTTTAACACTAAATTTCTCACGTGTCACATTGCCGAATTTCGGGGTTGCTCTAACTTTTATGTTTAAGTCCATTTTTTTATTTATTTCCTGCATACTCATGTTTGTTTTCTTTTTTTTTTTTTGTCTTTATGTTGCAGTGACGTGTTTAAGTTTTTTTTTCTTATTGGTTCTACGTTTTCCAAGCAAATTGATGTTGTGCGAATATAATTGATGAATGCAATTGTTTTGGCTCTATCTTTGGGGCAGAACGTAGAAAACCTCGAGACAGTTATACTTTAATATAATTTTTAATAAATCTTATTATTTTCTCATTCTTTGTATTAAGAATATTTGGTGCTTATGATCAAAGGTTTTATAATAAATCTGTTGACTGTATACACCAAAATATAATCTTCTTTAGCCATCTAAGTTATACTTTAAAATATTGCTGTCAATTTATATAAGTAATCAAAGGAAGCTTTAGCTTATTTTCTAAAGATTATTTAATTGTTTGTGTTACATGATACTCGTATAAAAAAGTATCCACTTGTTTTTTATTAATTTCATTGTAGAACTTTTGCAGCCGTGGAAATATTTTTTAATCGTTTTAGAGTAAAAGTATTTATTTTCTTATGATACGCGTTAATAATTATAAAATTTGGGCTGGCATGATATTATGAAGCTTGATATTACAAAATATAAATGCTGATGACAGAAAAGTGTAAATAATCCATACAGTTTTTCTGTGTTAAGCCATAAATAAGTATTGAGAGCATTTACTCCTGATAAATTAAGCCGTAATATGTACCCGGTACAAATAGGGTAAATAAGAGGAATTAAATTTTTTTTTATGAGTCCTGACATTTCTTTCATTTCCAAATCAGAAAGATTATTTTAATTTTCCCCTTTAGTTGTTCTGTAATGAGCCGTAGCTTAATGAAAGAATAAATAGATATAGAAAGGAGATTAATGGATGCTATAAATAATATGAAAAGGCGAAGATGTAAAATATTTAAACAAAAGTTTACAGTTGTAACATTTCGTATTAAAAACACTAAATAATCTGCCCGGACACCTATAATATTAGCAAGTATTACTTATGCTTAATATAGAGGGATGTTAAATTTTAAATGTTTCCTTTAAAGCTGAGATTATTTATGAAAGACGTAACTATTTTACTAGAACTGTGTGTCATTCATTGTTTAATTATATAGAAATTGCAATAAAACATATTACGCATGATAAAGAATTGACCTTGAGATTAAGTATAAATAATGCAAAATATAGTTTTGCTTATATAGTAAAGGGCAAAATGCGAATGTACCGTTGAAGCTGATACAAATTACGCCTAGAGAGGTGGTACATTTTAGATTGATGGTAAAGTAAATGATTTATGCTCCATTAACCCCTTCCGGTATGATTTAATAATGAAAAACTGTGCAGGAAATAACCATTTAATTTTTATTTAAAAAACTTGTTTCATTTTACAATTCTTACATATTCTTAATTAAAATCCACTTTTTACATAGTGTTAAATAATATCAGAAACAGTAAAGTTAAGAAAATATCAAAGCAAAACATTAATAAGGTATACAGATAATAGTCTTCAAGCTAGTGGTACTTTTCAAAACAAAATGCAAAGGAATTCTTAATTGTTTACACCGCCAAGTATTCTCACTTTTAATTTGATTCTTGTAACACACACGGCATTTCTTAGTAGTTTTTCTTTTATTCTGACTCATTAATTTAGCAATGACTTGTACCAAGAAATTCTAAGTAAACAATATGCAATAGTGACTTGTGATTTTCACAAGTGATAAAAGTGTTGCCAAATTCAGTACACTAGAAATTTTAAACTAAATTAATTAAAATATTTAACAGTAACTTTAATCGCATGACGAGTGTAGCTCGTCATTGTGCGGTATGGAATGAAAAACTATTGACGAGCTAGACTCGTCATTTTACCGGAAGGGGTTAATGAGTGGGAAGAATGAATTAGTGTATGTACAGGCTAAAAGCATATATCACTGTTTGTGATGTCTGGTTCAGCATTTAAAATAAAACTAATAATTTATTTTAAATCCTGAAACACATAGATTTTTGAGACTTTTATTTCGAACCTATTTACAGACATTGACAAAAATATCTTCCATGATGTGTAATACATTGCTCCAAATAAATCTGGGAATGATACATGTGTTTATAAGCGAGTTCCTTTGCAGATTTACGCTGTTATATTTAGAACAGAGAATAAGAACTTTTATCCTAAGACTCGACATGTCTCTCGAAAAACATTGTACTGAACAAAAATATTCAAAATAATTTTGTAAATGGAATTTTTTTTACAAAAACTTGAGCTTAGTGTGGCATTCTGTATAGAAAAACTGCATCCAGTAACCCAGGAGAAATGTGGAAGTTTTAAGTATACCTAAAATGCTGAATCCATGAAAAAAATAGATCCCATGATTTGAATGAGTATAGACATTTTAAACCTCCCTCCCAGGTCTGAAATATGCTTTTAGGAATTATTTCTGTGTTAGAGAAGATAAAACCTTTGTGCCGTAATATGGCAATAAATGTAAAGTCAACGTAAATATCGTTCAAATAGAAAAATATCGAACGCACTCAGCTATTTCACAGTTACGAACGGTGTACATTAGCGATACTCAAAAGCCAAAACAAACTAGGAGAGAAAATAAAACACGCTTTTGATGCATTTCTTCAGTGTGATTAGTTCGGCGTGTGATCTATACAAGGCGTTTGTCTTGTCTTCTCGGTTTGTCTACTGTAGCCTTGGAGTTTAGCTCGTGTTAATAATAAAGCTTGTTCCTAACTGAAAAGCAAGAGTCTATTGTCAGTTATATTTTATTTGGGCTTTATTTTCGTTGGTTTTGTACTTATTGCTTTATATCTGTATAATGTGAAGATAACGAAAAACCGAAATGGAACAAACGGATAAAGTAAAGTTTGGGGATATATCACTAAGGGGGCAAGTCTACCTGCCATTCTGGACCTAATCTCTTTATCAGAAGACTCACAAGAGAGTATTTTTTAATGAAATTATGGAATATTATGAAATATTATGAAATGATTCAAAAATCAGAAAAATTTTAAAAATAATTTGAAAACAAATGAAGGTAAAAGAAAACGGTCCTCGCCTGATAGAGGGAAAAGAAGCTGGGTTTTGTCCAACTAAAGTAGAAAAGGATGACACGAATATCGCTGTTGGTGACCATTAAAGATAGTGATGAGTTCAAGGTCCTGATGTCTTGCATAATTCTATATCAGAAATCCAACATCACTATTTACTGTTTGTCATCAGAGTTATTCGAGCATTTTTTATGGTCATTACACAAAATTTAGCTTTTTCCCATCCATTCTGGGAAAACCACAAAACTTTATTTTTATTCGTTTTCGGATTAAGATATTTTAAATTGAATTTTGGATTACACGGTATATCCAGCTATCTGAGCTCACTAGAATTTTGCCTACTAAGACTGAATTCATCATCCCGAAAGGAAAGTAAAGAAGTGGGAATTAGATTATGTTTGAATCTTTTTTCGCATATACAAAGTACTGAAATCATCAAACATTTTGATCTCAAGATTTTTTAACTACGGATGCTTCAGATATCCCAAAGTTCAAAAAATATATTTTTTTAAATTTTCAATTAAGAATTATTGTAAAGAAGAAGCAGGAGCCGTAAGCTATAAAAAATTATTTACATGAGTTCTGTTTTCCTACTTAGTATTAGAAAATACGAAACACAATTGCACAACTATATTTTTGACATTTTAAAACACTTAGAAATTAAACTTTTTAATTTACAAATATTCATGATACGTACAATTACCAATATACGCGCTGAAAAAGAATAGTTTTATGAAGAATTTTTAATAGCAATTCTTGATAGAAATTCTCTAACTATAAATTAAGTTCCTTAAATGTAACTTTTATTTCATGTAGAATAGCATCTGTGTTTAAAATTCCAGTAGACGACTATTATCGGGAATTTAAGCGTCCCTAACTCTGAAAATAATGTTTCAACGGTTTGATAGTGAGCGAGCAAGCGAGAAAAACTCGAGAGCTCAACAAATAAAATGGATAAATCTTAACGTGCGGTACTTGCGCCATGTTGGTAGATATATATCCAAATGTGAATTCGCTTGGTTAGCATAATGGTCGGCGATATTGCCTGTCACTTACAGGAAATCGGTTTAAATCCCGCTGAAGACTTGGTTGTAATTTGCGTTGTCCCTTTATAGAAATCTATATTAAACACACATGTAAAGATCCCATAATAAAGTGTTAACAAGACAGTGGAACTATAAAGGTAAATTTTCAATAGACAATGAACCCCCGTAGGGAAAAAAAATCTATATTTAAATCTAATCCATCGAGTGAAAGAGATACTTTGACCATTGCTAGAGTTTTTTCGTTGTCTGTGAGAGGTGAGAAAGAGTTAACGCTGAAATACAACAATTTAAATGAGTAAGGTTGCTCGTTTTTAGTACTTTTACAGAATTGGTACATATTTATCCACATTTCTCTCCCATCCATCGAGTTTGTACTCTACTTGGTAATTGAGCCTTTAATAGAAAAAGTACAGTTTTAGTTCTTTTGCGTAATTTTGTTACTGTCATCCGAAAGCACTGTATGTATGTGTTGTTTATATTGCACACTGAAGTAATCATTTTATAACACACGTCATAAGTGGCATTTTTATATAATAGTAAACATATGAACTTACATCTTATAACATTTTATTTTTCTTTTGAAACATTTTTGAATTATAAGATACTAAGAACATAGCATGTTATCATTCTTACCATTCTTGAATTGTATGTGATTTATATTCAGCTCTGTTTTCAATGGAAAATGAACTGCGTTTCGAAGATTTAAATAAACAAATATACTCTCTTTTAGTTTTTTTGTTATCGAACAGAGATTGTATTGCTGAAGTAAAATAAGAAAAGAGGTATTTAAATGCAAGTTTAGCGGCAACTCAGTATAGGTTGTGTATTTCTTTGTGAAAACATAAATCGAATAGTACATTTTATAGTTGAGAAAAATTCGAAGTTGGCCATTTTATTGCCTCCGTTTTGAAGAAAGCAATTTTTCGGGATTTCTGAAAGACTTCGATAGAATTGATTTTATTTATTTCCTTACGTTATATTTCATATTAGTCTATTGTAATCTTGAAATCCAGACAAAAATGGAGTATTTGATAGAAATTATTTCGATCGCGTGCTGTTTTCGTTTCATGTAATGGAACAGATATTTCTTATAAAATATTTTCTTCCAGAATCTTTCTTTACATAATAATCAATATTTCGTGTCGCAAGCAAAGTATGGTAGATTGCCCGCTATCGATTAAAAGTGGTTGTCTGCAACGTAAAATGACAACTGATAGCTAGTGAGTTTTGTTAAAAGAACGTTGTAAGGTTTTTCAAAACATTTCACTTGTTTTTAACGCTTGAGGTCAAACTGCAATCAGGAAAAGAATACAGTTAATTAGTATTGCACATAGGATTTATTTGATGCTATTTACTGGAGTTATTAGCATACTTTATAATATTTGGAATTTTGAGTCTTTAACCAATTTTTGTTGTACGTTGCCTTAACTAATTTTAGATATTATATATTTAAAATATTAAACGAATAGAAAAGATTCCAAAAACAGCTTTCATGAAGTTTTGAAAAATTTAATATGCCAATTAGTTTTAGTCAGATTTTAAAAAAATCTCAATCTTTTCTTGAATTTAAAAAATTATTTCAAAATTTTCTAAATTTCATACATTTATATAAACATGTTTCTGTAATAACATTTAATACGAGTTCAAAGAATGGGGAAATAGAAAAAAATACCAGAAAATTGGTTTTTAAAATGCTTTTCATCTTGGTTCATTTTTCCATAAAAATATGCAATTCAATTTTTTTCCGGTCAAGGAGAAAAAATTCTTGACAGATGACCTCTTTTTTCTAACTGGACATTTTACAATTTTTAATGTTAAGACAAATACAGAGAAAAATAACAAAACGGGTAAGAAAATTTGTAAAAGCCGCCTTAACTCTTCATCTGACCAATACTGGCTAACAGTTGTCTTGAGGCCACAGCCATGGAAGAGGGTTCTGATTATGGGTTTAGTTTTAAACAAAGGATGCATTTTTAATAAAGATGTCTCTGTTGAGCAATTATGTCATGTCAAAATGCAAGATTGGATTACATCTTTATTCCTTGAACCATCGGAAGTAGCTAAAAATTTTCAACAGTTCTCTCGCTTTGCTTAGATTCTACTTTGACTTTGATAATCCATGATATCGCCCATAATTTTCAACCAGGAAAATAAGGCCGAATAAACTCTTATAACTTTAAATTTTCATTGGAAAATGCTATAAAAAAGAATTGTAAATTCTTATACATTCTTCTTAAAGTTTCATAGTCCCCTCTTTAATTATAATCTTAATGGGCTAGTTTTTGTCATTTAAAATGGAGCTAATTTAACAAGTCCAATGAGCTTCATATTTCAATATTTTGGGGGGTCTGGTCACTTTCAGTTGTCAGATTTTCATAACAAAATATAGTGAAAGGAAACACGAATATATTATAAGTAATATTTAAAGTTAACTAGTTAATTTCGTATGTATATCCTATAACATGCTTAAAATAGTAATTATGTGTACACGGATATAATACTATGATTTCCAGCTACGTTTGTTGTAAGAAGTCATTTAGAGAAAACCAATCCTTTTAAAGTAAGCTTAGTATATTTATGACGTCCATAATTGATTAACAAGAAAACCTAAGTTATGTGCATTAACCTCTACATTCATATCCTACAAGTAAGTGTTATTTCTGTGTTTTTGAGTACCTATCCAAAATTATACGCCATAGCTTTATCTAAGGTTGAATTTCTGTTAAAAAAATTTTAAGACGTTTTTACATTTTGAAGCTTGACAAACTTTTCTACGTTCTTATGCTATTTTTATTAGTTAACACATTGTTGACTGGCAATTTTACTGAAACTTTATCTCATGTCACCGGCTATTATTTCACAGTTACCACAATTTGATTCATAATCACTCGGACAATCAGATAAAGCATCCGCTTATAATTCATTAAAAGATTCCTCATTACGTTCTGTCATCGTTTTTTAAAATTTTTTTTTAATTATCAAATATTCTTTACAACAAAAGATTTGGGTGTCTTATAAGCGAGAGACACAGCGTGTGTTATACTAACCAACAATTGCACCGTATGGTCGCCAACAGAGGAAACAACAGCGATGCAAAAAAAAAACGCATCACGAGTTAACTCGTGAATGGTCAACAATTAATATTAGACATGAATTTACCAAAAATTTATAAATTAGGCCACAGGACAACTTTATTGATCTCAGCCATGCTTCTATATACGAGAATTGCAACTTTTACAAGTTTTAAAAGTTCAGCTTTTCTTTGATGGATTCCTTTAGTTTTTCTGACCAAAAGAGTTTGTAGAATTTTTACTTGTTTTTTAAACAGATAATTTAAGCGGTTTTTAGCATTTTAGAAGTAGAATCGGATATAATATTGCTTTTAGGAGAACATAAAATTAAATATTTCATGTGCAATTCTTTTAATTTTCTAAATATTTCCCAATCAGTAATTTTAAAATTAAATAATGACTAATAGAAGGATATAGCTATATCAATATAAGAAATCGCTTTACTATATCCTAAACTTTCTTTCATATCTTCAATATTCCCATAAATACCCTAGTCGGGAATATGGAGACAATTCAGGTGGTCTTCCTTTTTGGTTGGAATTTATCTGTGTCGGTGATCGGTAGATTTATAAATAAATTTGTTAGTTCTTGAGCTCAAAGTATCTCAATTTCTTCTCCAGCAGCTTTTACATCAGGATAGCTCCAAATATTGAAACGAGCGATTAAATCCCCTATGACAATTGTCTAGAGACTAAGAGATATTATAAACATATTGACTTTAACCCTTTAAAGGTCACCAAAATAAGTTCATGTTAATTTAATGTAATTTGTTTATAAATGTTATCTATAAGCCTTGTATATGTAAAATATATAAATTTTCTTCATATTCCTTAGGTTTGCCTTAGAGGATACCAAATTAGGGTTTGAGAAGTGGTTTAGTTGAATCAACCCTTCCATTAGTTGAACATTATGCCTTTTTAAAAGTTGAACTGTACTGGAAGAACAATGAGTTATAATCCTTAGACTGGTGTAATAAATAAACAGCTTAACAACTTAAAAGTGTTGTTTGTATAGATACTTTTATTTGAGGTCATAAGTAAGATAAATTGAATCTGACTTCTCAAGTACAGAAAGTTTAAATACATATATTTCAATAGAAATAGAAATAAGTTAAACGTAGAACTATCATCTGTTATAAATTTAAAATATCAAAAATATAATATGCATAAAATGTATAATATGTATGTATAAAATGTATTATATGTATGTATAAAATGTATAATGTGTATATATATATATATATATATATATACATATATATATACATATATATATATATATATATATATATATATATATATATATATATATATATAATCAAAAACTCATCATTTCTCCAAAAAGGTTTTTTTAATTGCAAAAGCTCTTGATTCTATATAATTGGCTTCCATATATCACAAATGTATGAGATTGGAGTCGAAATAATTATGAAAAGATAAAGTAAAAAAATCCAAAAAGTAAAGTTTAAAAAAAAAGTTGTTTAATAGATAATTTTGCTACGAAACCACTGTCCGTTAAAGGGTTAAGTTTACTTGCTACAGGAATAAGATCATAAATTAAAATGAATTACATTTTCCCAAACATTTGCTCTAACAACTTTACTCTTAAGTTTCTCCCTATCTTTAAAAATATTACAAATTTACGATGCTTAGGAAGAAGATAAGAGAACACTGGAAAGAATAATATTAATAAATTATATGCGAGTTCACATCCGTTATAGGGAACATATTTATATTCTGCTATTCGAGTGTTTAAATTCTTACTCTATAGTGTAGGTAAACACCCTGCATTTTATTGCAAGATATGTTAGCCGACTTCAAATTTTATACGAAAATAATATATACGATATTGGTGATAATGACGTTGAGATCTTGTGCTGAACATCATAGGTCATTTTTACTACATAAAAAGCAACCTATAGTGCACAACATAGATCTTAGGTAGGTCTGATTTACACTCTGTCTTAACAAATTTTAAAAAATAAAAATAAATTAGATATTTTTCAGGGCAGAACATCTAACATACATGCTATTACATGTTGAAAATAATATAATTATAGAACCATTACCTCAATTTTACTTTAACGATAAAATATATCTCTTAACCAATATATGAATATTTTGCTTGCACTTAGAATATGAAATGACATACTTGTTCCTAAATTTTTACTAAATTTGCTGCAGTTTCTTATTGAGAAAATGTGTTTAACGTTAAAAACAATGTTACAATTGGAATACATATTTTTAAGAGCTTTAAAAGAGTCATTCAATTAGTACTACAGTTATTTAATAAAACTTTAACATTGAAATGTTATTACTTAATTTTATAATTTCAAGAAATTTACTATTTAAAAACACATAAAAAGAAAACCAAATTGAAAAGCATCAGATGTATAAAAAAGTACTTACCGACTAAGTAACTTTTGAAGTACATAAAATTACAAAATACATTTTTATGAAATTAAAACTAATTATCTTTTCTAGTTTGTGAACCATAATTATTTTAATACAAACAAAATATTTTATTTTACAGCATTATGGATACTCAAATTTTTTAAAACTTCTCTTTTGTAAATACTTTTATAAAAATTCAGCTTCTAAGATGCATATTTTAAAAGTTATATTAGGTGTAAACTCATGCTTCTGCTTTGTTGAAGCCTACGTTTTACGGTTTTATAAATATATTACTTAAAGAAATAATTTAATTTCGTTATTTTAAGTTATTTATTTTATTAAACAAGCATTTTTTATATTATGGTGAATGAAAAGAATCAGTTTTAATTCTTCCCAGATAGCATGCATACTTGCAGCACGTTTGATTTTTTTCTAGATAATATCTTGTCATAACAAATTTGACGCTACAAACTTGCAGCAAAACTCCTGCAAGTTAGACGGAGCATAAAGCGACTACTCCTTTGCATCGCTATTTTGCTACAAAACTGTGTCAACGTTGTCGTGACAACCTTGAAGCAAGCTAAAATTCTTAGACTTGCTGCAGTCTTGTTTCACACTTGCAGACTTGTCCTTCTGAACTTGCTGTAAGTTTGCAGGTTTGCAAAGAAAAACTGCTGCAAGTTTGATGCAAACTAAATTTACTATCTGGGTTTGTTTTGCGGATCTGCAACATAACAAAAAAACTGATGTTGTTGAGACATTATCAGAGAAAGATTATCATTTGATTGTTGCTATACTGGAACATTGCAATTATCAAAATTTACTTGTAGGATTTCTATCAAATAGCGGAATTAAGTTTAATTTTCCTTTAGAGTTTGAAAGTCTCTTTAATCGTTTGATAAGAAATTTTGTTTGTCTTCTTGCAAATAAACTATTGACGAACTTAGTTTTTAATTACTACAATTTTCCAAAATTTTTTTTAAATGAAAAAGCAGCCACCCAGCTAAGAAAAGTAGGTCATGTATTGTTGATATATACCAAGATTATTTGGAAGAAAGGGATAATTGAAGAGAGTTTATATCTTGATATTAGATTAAAATAAACAATTCATTAACGGTGATAATATAGCAACTCGGACATTTACGTGCAAGATATTTAAACTTAAAGTTTCAAGTTTATTTTTCCTCTTCATTCAGGGATTAATTAGGTTAATTGCCGTAATTCGTTGTTGAAATCAGGTTGCAAAGTCCCTTTTATGGCGAAAGGGGGGAGGAGATGGTTTTCCTGTGTATAAATGAGAGGATATCTATAATAAAGTAGTTATACACTTTATTTTATTAAAAAATAAGCACTTAAATCCATCTTCAATTTTGTTGTAAAAGGGACATTGGAACATAATTTTTACCTCAGATTACTGTAATAATACTGCTAAGTGATCTCCCAAAGAGAAAAATCTTTTAATTCCCAAAAGTTTTAAATTCTTGTTAAATAATTGAGTATTAATATATTGTTAATTTTTTTTAACAAAGAAGTGAAACATTATGCACTGTTGTTCTTAGAACGAGTTTCAATATTTATTAAGCCGAACGATGGCCTATTGGTTAGGGTGCTGGCCTTCGGTACCGGAGTTCGGGGGTTCAAATCCCACAGGGGCATGGATGTTCGTAGCCGTTCGGAATCGGCTTTAAGTAGTAGGTCCCGGTCTCATTAGCCCTCGTGTTGCGAAAAGTAGACCGTAGCACTCCAAACCAAACCAATATTTATTAAATAAGACAAGGAACGGGAAAATGCATAAAATTTTAGACATTCTAATTTTCGAAAATTTTTATACTAATTCAAATCTACCTTAAAAGAAATGTTGATCTTTTAGGAAATATTTTTTTATTTAAATATAAATCAACCGTATGTGATCAACGGTTGTGGGGATAAAGGTCGATAAATGATTTTAATATGCACCCTCTATAAATATTACAAGAGTAAACTTTTGATTCATTAAATGTGAAAACTTTTGATATATTAGACATGGAGATAACTAGAGGCGCAAGAAATAGGTTTTCGCAAAAGTAATTACCTAATTTTTATGTAAACAGAATTTATGATATTTATATGAAATACATATTTTTTGCTTATAGAAAATACATTTCTATATTTATAATATTTTGATGTTTTAGATTTCTTTTAATCCTTTTTAACGGGCTTGATATCATGTAATCTAACATCTGTAAAAAAATTTTTTCGGTTTGGGGTTGTGGAAATACAATGGTTAAAGAATATTTTATCGGTTTGGAAGGTACTATGTCTCTTAAATATTCTAGAGTTTGAAACAAATATTTAAAACTTGGTAGTGAAATTCATGTCACGAACCTTGGCTTCTTTTCTTCTTAAGGGCACACGTAGCATCTTTCCAATGAAAATAGAAGAATTTCAGTGAAATGTTTATGGACGTATATTTATTTTAATATATAGATAGAAGAAAAATATTTATATACCATAGAACATACATCATATTATACAGTTACAGTCAATTTGACTAATTTACTCTCTAGTTCACTTGAAACTCTTATGACGCTATAAGTAATACAGAATACTTTGATAAATATTTTCAACACATTTTTAACTCTAATGACACCTCTTATAAATCTGAACTTTATATATGGCTTGGAACTGAGTTTAGTTCTGGATAACAGTAGGTAGAGCAAGACAGAAAATTTGATGTCTTAAATTTGTTCAAGAATTGAATACAGAAATAAACATTTTGTGTTGCATTTCTGTATCTTAATATTTGATTTTTAAATAACATTTATAGCAGTGTAATTTAATTTATAGTATAAAAACACAATCGTTTTTTTTTAAATTTGAAACCTACCCCAGCTGTTCAAGACTCTCATGCAGTTTCTTGGTTTTTACTAAACAGGTTTATGCTGGACAAATTATTTCTTTACATCATTTTAAGTATAATTATTCACGAAATTACTATTTAGAGCTCTATTTATCATTTAAAGATTTTTATTTAAAGAAATTTTCGATTTAGAGATCTTTCATTTAAAGTGTGTAGATTGAATTCAATGGAGAGGCACAACTAGATTTTATATCAGTATTAACCCTTTAAAGGTCACGATTAAAAATTCTTTCAGATTTAACGGAATAGGTTTATAAACGATATCTGTGAAGTTTTTAAATAGGAACCATATGAAAACAAATTTTACATTTCCTTGGGAGGTGGGATTATTTTTTTTTTGGGGGGGGAGGATAATTGTGAAACCTTTTCCTTTTAAAACATGAAAATAAGAGTTTTTTTTTAAAGTAATTATATTGGAAGATTAATGTATAATTATCATCAAAATTATGTAACAAATAGACAACTACACAATTTTTCATTGTTCTTTTGGGTAGATGTTTTTATTTGAAGTCATAAGGAGAATAATCAAATTTGAAAATTTTCATGTATAGCAATTTAAACTAATATATTTCAAAAGGAAAAATAAATTATGGAAAATTCTATTACCTATTACTACGTCAAAGAGTCAATAACACAGAAAATTGAAAAAAAAATATTTCGTATGTTTTTAAAAGGAAGAGAAAAAGCATTAATAGGTGTTTTCGCTGTGAAACCACTGCCCGTTAAAGGGTTAAATACAAAATTTCAACATGCTACACCAAATCTTTTTTCAGTTATGTCTGTCAGCTTTGACATGTCAGAAAAAGGGTCAGAAAATTTATTAAACTAGCTATTAAGTTTTTTAACTAGCACCTCATTTCTATTTTATGAAAAAAGATCCTTATTTTTCAGATACAAAATAATTTCAATATAAATAAGTACAGAGAAAAAAATGCTGAAAATTCCATGTTTTAAGGATAACAAAGACCATACGCCGAGAAGAAAAAAAATCTTAATTTTGAAGTTGCTTAAGAATGATGTGTCATTTTAACCCTTCTTATCCGCAAAAATTCGATTTGAAAAATAATTTCTCAGATTTTAAGAAACATCATTTCAACTATGCAATTTTTTTTTTAATTTTTAGTATAAAAAATAAATTATAGTAAAAAATGTATCTAAATATATTTCATTTTCCGTATAAAATTTCTAAAGTTTCATACTAAAAGCTATCTTTTCACAATGTATTTACCTTACCTTTGTGAAAATTTAATTTCCAGACATTCCTGAACATTTGAAATTTAATCCAAAATTCATAGTTCAAAAATAACAATATATAACTAATTGGATAAATGAAACTGTGGTATAAAAGTATAAACTTAGTATTATCATTGATTGGACAATTATAAGAATAGATTGTATTGATTGTTGTATGATAGCAACAATCAATAAAACCTTAAAATTAACTGAGGAAATGACATTCACTTTTTATGCTCGGTGCAGATAGATATGCAACTTGGTGATACAACGGCTTAAGTATCTCACTTATTTTATGAGTATAAATATTAAGACAACTTTATAAAATTTTTAATAATTAAATATTATTATTTCTCACTGTAAAGTGTAAGCTATAGCTTTCGGTTCATCTTTTATTTGTCAGTGAAATTTTAAAGCAATGTATAAGGTTTAATTATACACATGATAATTAAACCTTATTCCAAAATACTGCCAGTCAGGTTTGGTTTCTTCTTTAAACACACGAAAAATTATTATACAATTTTTCGTGTAATAGAAAATCTAAAAGTCGTAAAAAGAACATACAAACACCCTTTGTATAACCAAAGTAAGGCCTCCCACTAATTATTCAAACTTTTTACTTTATCCTTATATTACTTAATATAACCAGGGTGACATGATTCTTTATTTGAATTCTATTAAAACTGCATCTTACAATGGTTAAATATAAGACATAACAACAGCAATTAAAACTGAACATACATGCAGTCAGCCATCAATCTGACTTATTGTCTCTCTTAGCTATAGCTTAACTTCTTTTCTCAATCTGACTTCTTGTCATGGGGTTACACTAGTTACAAATAATCACTCTTAATATGAAAATAAAGTAAAACGGTAGAAAAGCATACTAAATTTATGAATTAAATAAACATTTTAAAACTGTAGAAATATTTAAATATTTTCAAAAGCATAATAATCAGTCGAAAACTTAAAAAATGAACTCTCATATAGAATGAAGTTTAAATAGTGGAATTAGTTATTAGCAAAATATTTCAAAGCAGATAAATTACTAGAAAGTAAATTATACATTCATTGATTAAATATGATTATGAGAAATTCAAATGTAATGACTAATTTTTAATAAATTCTCAAGTGGTATCTAAAATAAGTGTGTAACGATTAAATTTAAATGAAAACACACATTAACAAGCTTAGAAACGAAGGTTTTCTAATTTAGAATCTGCTTGGTACCTTTTAAACCTACTTTGAAATAATGTAAATAAAATTTTACTTTTAAATAAATTCATTTATTTTAAAATGTTCTGTTTCATAGGAGTTTCCCCTGTACCTTTCTGTACCTTAAGTTCTGTGAACTCTACTATTATTTATCAACATAAGTGTTACTTCTCATATTATCTTTCACTGCTTTCTAATAATAATCAGTTTTGCTGGGTTACGTTTGTACGATGTCTTTCTCAAAGGCCAAAATACTCAATTGAATGTGCGATGCATGTAGAAATACGGGTATAAATGATATTTTTTTCTTTCACCGTTTATGCAAGAAATCAGTACCAGATTTGTAAGTACTTTTGTTTATCCCCCCCCCTCTTGAACTATAATGATCAGCGGTTCTGTGGATAAAGATGTTGTAACGCATCCGGTCCCTGTTTTAGGTGACACAAGGAAGAATCAAGTGTGTCTTGATTAACCCCTTCCGGTATGATTTAATAATGAAAAACTGTGAATGAAATAACCATTTAATTTTTATTTAAAAAACTTGTTTCATTTTACAATTCTTACATATTCTTAATTAAAATCCACTTTTTACATAGTGTTAAATAATATCAGAAACAGTAAAATTAAGAAAATATCAAAGCAAAACATTAATAAGGTATACAGATAATAGTCTTCAAGCTAGTGTTACTTTTCAAAACAAAGTGCAAATGAATTCTTAATTGTTTACACCGCCAAGTAGTCTCACTTTTAATTTGATTCTTGTAACACACACGGCATTTCTTAGTAGGTTTTCTTTTATTCTGACTCATTAATTTGGCAATGACTTGTACCAAGAAATTCTAAGTAAACAATATGCAATAGTGACTTGTGATTTTCACAAGTGATAAAAGTGTTGCCAAATTCAGTACACTAGAAATTTTAAACTAAATTATCATATTTAAAAGTAACTTTAATCGCATGACGAGTGTAGCTCGTCATTGTGCGGTATGGAATGAAAAAGTAATGACGAGCTAGACTAGTCATTTTACCGGAAGGGATTAATGAATTTATTTACACTTCTCCTATATATATCATTTCACAAATACACAAAAAAAAACAATTTCCGATCGCAAGTAGATGATTAGATACACGTAGGCCTGAGTAGAGACGTGCAATAACTAAGATCAGACTCTGCCGAAATATTGGTGATCCGACGGAAGAAACAATTCGGTAGCTCTCGCGAAAGTTCACTGAAGTAATCGTGGAATATAAAAGCACAGTTAGTTCCGAAGGAAAATATGCAAATAATCCTGAAGAGGATTATATTAGAAAACGAGACCAAATGCACAGGGTATCGTTTCAATCTCAGCAAGAGATATATCCCAAGACGGGATTTCGCTAAATTAAACTCTCCGATGAAGAGACTGGTCGAGGTGACCTTCGAGTTAGCCGATGCGGGCTACTCTTTAAAGAGACTGGTCAAGGCGACCTCTGAATTTGCAGGTTGCTAGCTAACTAACTTCTTCTCTAAAAGACACAGGATCACAGGATGAATGGGTAACGGAGCTACCTGGGCCGAGCCCTCCAACTCCGAATAACATGGCAAACAGACAAGATGGAGACTAGCAGTGGTGAGAGCAACTAATATGGAGAGAATTAGTTTAATTTTGAACAGAGGTCCAAAATAATAGCAAGGCGACCACTGGGGTCAGAATTGGTTGATAGCTGTTTTGTAGTTTCTTTTACTTTTTAAATTAAGGAATTTATATTGGGGAACCCAAGCAGATTGACTATTTCTTTAATAATTTTTTCTATTTCAATTATTTCTTTGAATAGGGAGAGGTTACAAGTCTCATCATTTTTGGCTTCAAGTGGGGTGGGAGCTTTATCGCTATTTGAATACGTATTATTTCCATTATTTTTCTGTAGGGTTAAGCATAAGTATTATTTTTAATATTTGAGGAAGGAGTGGGAGGATTAGTAGAAATTGCAGAATTCGGGAAAGGGATTTTAGAGTTAAAGGATGGTTTAGGGAATTTTTGGCAGCCCTTAAAACTGGCTGGATGGTTTCCATTACAGTTGCAGCATTTGATGTACTCAGTAATTTCTCCAGAATGTGGACATTCGTTGGTTAGACGGTTCTCTGCACACTTAACACAACGTGGAGCCATCCAGCAGTTCGAACTATTATGAAAGAAGTTCTGGCATCTATGACATTGGGGGATAGGTGACCGATATTTTTCGATTTTAATTCTGAAGTAAATTACATTTTTTATATCCAAGATCTTAGTACTATGAGGATTGGGGGCAACTTGGATCTGGTAAATGGGGAGTAATTTCTTATCTTTACGACTGGTGAATTGAACTATTTTAAGGACTTCAAATTTAAGATTTAATAATTCTTCGAAGATATCTTCAATAGGGTAATCTATGGGAAGACCTTTTATTACTACTTTATACGGTTTGATGAAATTAAAAGCATAAGTAAACGCTTCAATTTTATTAATTTGGATATATTCAATAATTTTATTTCTCGCTATCTCATTTTCTAGGAAAATTCTTAGAAATTAACCGGGAAAAGAGGCTTCAAATTTAACATTTTCATCAAAATCAGTTAATTTTTTAAGAAGAAATAAATAATTCTCCGGGTTTTTTTTATATTAATTGGCTTTATTTTAATTTTAGGTTGGTTATCAGTTTTAGCTTCAGTAGGCTTATCGCATTGATTTTGGTTAGGGGGATTTTCCTCTAAAATTTCAGTTTCAGGTTTCGAATTATTAATATTTACTTTATCTATATCCATTGCTAATGAGGCATTAACTTCAGGAGTAGAGCATTCCGATTTCTTTTTTAGTAGCTTTACGCTTCCTACGAGCTTGGGTTTGGGGAGGAGGACTCTCACCACGTGGTCCGCTAGGGCAACCACCTGCCTGCTTACCTATATGAATTTTGACAGCATCCGTAAATAATTCCATAGCTTCGTTGATGGCTTTTAATTCCTCTCTTTTCAGTCTCTTGCTCGCTGTAGTAGCGCCGAAGAAGAACATCGAGGGTTTGCCTTTGAACCGGTACTTGACATAGTCCAAAATATCTTCTGATATGTAGAATTCGTAAAGCTCTTTATAGCTTAGCGTTGATGCAGTACTGCTTAAAGCTCTACCTTCTTCGTCAAGTGTAACTCCACTAAACGCTTCAATAAGCTCATGAGCTGAATCTCCAGGGTGCGCCATCGAACCAGGATTCGAAGGGGGTAAGTCACGATGCAGGAGCACAGTATCAAGCGTCTTCACTTCTCTCGTCTCTTTCTAGGGGAGCCTCTTGGAGAGGGGCCTCACCCACAATTTCACTATTGGATCATCTAAAGATGACCTCACTTTCGACCAACTGGATTGGTCTGGGTTAAACAATCATCGGCAGCAAACCCAGGGGTCACTGGAATTCTTAGCGACTAGATCCAAGTCGCGGCAATTCCTTTCTCGTTTCGATGGTCATATTTCTGGCTGTCAGTGAAGGTGCCGGGTTGTCTGGTATATTGTTCCGCTACTATAGGGCACAACAGTGTAGACATCATGGTGCCAGGGAAAACGATCCCTTTGTATCCACACAAGCGAAGTCCACTTCTCAAAGCAAAGTTCTTTGACGTCGACACGCCGTTAGAGTATGTACAACGTGATAATTATTTTGATTATATATGTTGATAATTTACTGACTTTATAATTTTTGTTTCTTTTGTATGCGAAACAAGTAATTATCTGAAATCCTGTTTAAATTTATCTTTACACTGTGGCCACAGGAATTTCAGTTTTAGATTCTTATAGCACTAATGTATTTCTTAACAACTTTTCTCGAATATTCAAAATCTACTTAAGAATTTACATGGTAACATATTTTAAAACCGGTTGATACACATTAAGTTTTTAAGCTTTCTTAAGATTCAAATTACCTTGTCCTATTTTATATATATTTTTTTTCAAAACGAACTTTTTAATGAATTTTCAATAGATTTTATTGTTTAAATTATTTTACCTTTTGATGTTTTGGTAGAAGTTTACTTTTTTGGTTAATATTTAAAGCTATCCTAAAATTTTTGAAAGAATTACGGGTTTTTTCTTTCACTTTTTAAAACTAATACTTATTTCATTTTTGATATCCTAACAATAGGAATTTTAAAGATCTTTTGAATGATAAAATCAGAATATTTTTCACTGGCAAAAGTGGAAGCATGATTTTATCTATAACTTATATGCTATTACCATATTCCAGTTAAGTTTCAGTAAATGATTATTAGGAAAACTGAGAACTTTCAAGTCAAATAATATTTTTAGTTCTAAAAAATATATCTCAAAATGAGTTAATAGCTAGTGCAAAGCCACACATTTTTTATACTTTCAGTATAATTATGGTTTTAACATAATATATTGGAGCGAAACATTTTTTTATAATTCATTTTCATGTTTCATGAAGTAAGAAAATACTTTCTCTAAAATGCTGGCTTTAACCTTAGTACTACTGACGGGTATTCAAACATCCCGTATATAATAATAGCCAAAGTTATAAGTCCGTATGTCCTCGAATTTATGAAGGACCTGGGATGGATAGAGGCATCCATAATGGATTCTTGATGATTCAGGTTTAGCAACGTTCGAAATCCACCCCTTCCCCCCTTTTCTAGCATTTAATGCCATTATTTAAAGCCCTATTTTCCCCAGTTAAGATCAGGCGATTAAATTAATCAATATGTCACATACATGGTTTCCGCGCACCAGGAAAGTCAGGGAAAGTCATTGAAAATCATGGACTTAGACAATGGATTAATTTTGTCATGGAAAGTCTTGATTTTTCAAGTAAAATGAGTAAAAGTCATGGAAAGTCATGGATCCGCTAAACTGCCGATTAAAAAAATGCATTGAATTGTTTAATTCTATTTTTACTTGCCATTTGGCTGAAGTTACTGAGTTTGGTATTTATGTATTATCTTATTGACGATATTGCCAAGTAAAATTTGTTGTTCACCAAGGAAACTCAAAGCAAGAAAGCTTCATGGGTGGGTAAATGTATATTATTCTGGTTTTTTCCTAAATTGTAGATTAAAATTTTATTAATATAATTATTTTTTAATAAAAATTAGTTAAGATTTTTGCACAAAATATAGGTTTACCTCTAGGGATATTGTATATAAACATTATAGGGTTATATTTGGCTATTATTCATGGTCACCTGGATAATACCAAAGTACCATGAATTCAAATTGGAAACATTTTGATTGAAAAATTACTATATGATTAAACTTAGGTATGTAGATACAACAATTTATTTTTATGTATGTGAGTTTATTAACACTTATAAAGTAAGTTAATAGTTTTTTATGATAAAATTCCTGTAATTTCTCTAAAAGCATATATTTTATTTGTATGTACATCAGAAGTTTTATTCATATATACTTTAACGAAAGATTTTTTTAAAGTCATTGAAAATGATCTGCTAAATCAGGGAAAGTCATGAAAAGTCATGGATTTGAAAAATTTTATTTGGGCAGATACCCTGCACATAATAAATAGGTAAAAGTAAAATTTTTTCTAGCATTATGACGTCATTTCTTTAACCATCTCATTGAATCATTTCTTAAAAATAAGAAATGATTAAATGAGACGGTTAAAGGGATGTCATAATGCTAGAAAAAAATGCTATTTTTACTTATTTAATATGTGACAAATTGATAAATTTCATCGCCTGCTCTTAACCGGGGAAAATAAGACGGGCTTGGAATAATGGTATTAAATGCTAGAAAAGTTGGGAAGGGGTTGATTTCTAACGTTGCTAAACCTGACTCATAAAGAATCCAATATGGATGCCTCTATCCATTCCAGGTACAACAGCTTCTTAAATTCGAGGACAGACGGACATATAACTTAGACTATTATTATAGAGGTGATGGTGAACAAATTCCGCGGCGTTGTATAGGCGAATGTTTCGCAGGAAAATGCCTCCGAGTTATTAAAAAAATTGTACATTTCCTTCAATTTTTTCAATATTCAAAAATGAGTCAAATTTTCGAATTTTTTATTTGCTGAAATCATTGTTCTCACAAATCAACATCTGCATGAGAAATTTCAAATATATATATCTTCAGTATCAAATTTTTTAGCTTCTTAGAGATTAAAATCCTCTAGTCTTACATTATATTTTATATAGTAATTTAATTTTATAGTAATTTATATAGTAATATAGTATTTTAAGTTTTTTATTTATGATTTCATTTATAGGGACCATTTTTACAAATAAGCACTTCATAATTTCTTCATGTTTGTTTTTTCTTGAATTCCACACAAATAAAATGTTAAAGGCTGTTTTGGTTAGGTGGGGAGTGCTACAGTTGAATTTTTTGTTGTTATATGAAGACTGAAAGGCTTTTTTGTATTTAATATACAATTTTTATCTATATGTATAAAAGGGTGTCTGTTTGTGAACATTTTATACAAATCCACACTGTTTGTCAATGTTAAAGGCTGTTTTGGTTTGGTGGGGAGTGCTACAGTTGAATTTTTTGTTGTTATATGAAGACTGAAAGGCTTTTTTGTATTTAATATACAATTTTTATCTATATGTATAAAAGGGTGTCTGTTTGTGAACATTTTATACAAATCCACACTGTTTGTCAATGTTAAAGGCTGGTTTGGTTTGGTTTGGTTTGGTGTGGAGTGCTACAGTTGAATTTTTTATTGTTATATGAAGACTGAAAGGCTTTTTTGTATTTAATATACAATTGTTATCTATATGTATAAAAGGGTGTCTGTTTGTGAACATTTTATACAAATCCACACTGTTTGTCAATGTTAAAGGCTGGTTTGGTTTGGTTTGGTTTGGTGTGGAGTGCTACAGTTGAATTTTTTATTGTTATATGAAGACTGAAAGGCTTTTTTGTATTTAATATACAATTGTTATCTATATGTATAAAAGAGTGTCTGTTTGTGAATATTTTATACAAATCCACACCGTTTGTCATAGATTCAACAAATCTTTGACAGGCCTTCTTTGATACTACTAGATTATAGATTCCCAAAGGAACGATATCGCATATCATTTTTCCTTTTCGAACGAACCTCCCCCCCCCCCACTTCCACAATGAACGCTAAAGCCTTATACGAAAATAGTAGAGGGTTCAGAGTCAAACGGGGGAGCGATGATGGAGGGTTGCCCAGTAAACATATTGTACTATTCATAAAAATAATTTAGATCGAATAATCCCCTATATAATAATAGCCTTATAATAAGTTGTCTGTCTGTCTGACCTTGAATTTATGAAGCGGTTGGACCCGGAATGGATAGAGGCATCCATATTGTATTTTTGATGAGTTAGGGTTAGCAAAATTCAAAGCGAGTTTGAAAACTTTCGAAATCCCCCCTTCCCCCCTTTTCGAGCGTTTAATGCCTTTATTTCAAGCTCTATTGTCCCCGGTTAAAATTAGGCGATTAAATTTATCAATTTATCACATAATAAATATTTAAAAGTAACATTTTTTCTAACATTATGACGTCATTCCTTTAACCCTCTCATTGAATCATTTCTTATTTTAAATTGTTTAAATTTCGTCTGCATTATTTTCATACGTTTTATCACTGAACTTAGATTTTACGTAAATAATTTTCTATTACATTTGGCTTAAATAATAGATTAGGTACATATGTGATAATTTTAAACTAAATCATTGATTATTTTTTGTTGCAATGAAAATTTTATCACCGGTATGAACATTAAATTCGTTTTATAAAAGTCTAGGAGACTATTTCACGGACTAATAAATATCTAGGGTTTAAGTTACATGTCTTTGAAAATAAAGAAATTTGTTCGTTTGTGCGTTTGTTTTTTATATATAACCACACGGTTTTCGATCGATTCGCTCAATTTTGGAAATAATATATACCACCAAATAATCACTGTCAATGTTAAAACCTCTGCTGTCAATCCTATCACGTAATGACAAAATAAATTAAGGTTGGCAACTAACATGCGGTCAGTAAAGATAAACAAATTATTCAGCTTGTACCAGATAATTTTCAGCCACAAAACAAACCATTTTTTACCTGCATTATAGGGTACTTTACAATTCTAAAAAATTAAAAATTTTACTGATCCCGTCGCATGACGAGCTATATGCTAATATTGTATTTATATTAATAAATGATATATTTGTTTCAATTATTAATTTTATGAATTCTATTCCTGAGCTAAAGTATAGAAATTTTAATTGCATTTTCTTCACCGTATTTGGCTGAACGTGGGCTTAGTCTAATAGCTACTTGACTATCTAAGAAAGGGAACATAACTAAACGTGGAAATTTCTGGAAGATATTAATGAAAGCGGAACCCTATATAAAGAAACTGTTATAACTCCACCAACTTAAACCATCTCATTTATTTTTTAGTTTTTTGCATTTCTTATTGATTTTAGGCTTTTTTTTTTTTTTGGTATTTAATAAGCACTTTTTTACTACATGTGATGGCCGTTTTAACTCATGCCTTCTTTGCCGATTATTAACAGGTGGACAGATAAAACAAATATATGCAACAATATTTTAATACTTGGTATAATTAACAAAATATTAAAATATTGATTCATGTATGGAAAAGTGGGCGTTCGAATTTCTTTTTTTTTTTCTTGTAGTGGATGCGGTGGTCCAGTAAAGGCTGGGACCTTTTGCACTAGATGGTCTTTGCCCTATTAAGGCACTTAAGAGGGGCGGATTCGTCGAAACACTCATCTGTGGAAGCTATGTGATTATCCGGTATACAAACACCCAAAATTTGCTCATGACCTTTTTCTTCTGACTTTGGCCGATCACTCCATGCCAGTTCCCGAATTGGCTGGCCAAACCCAGAAATCAAGGAAAGATCGGACATTGGCCGGTCATTGTGAGGCGATATTGGCTATTTCGCGATTTGGCCGCCGAATTCGGGAACTGGCAGAACTTCGGGCTTTGGTCATAATATATACACTCAGACCGAACGATGGAAGTGAAAGGTTAGTTTTTTATGCAGGCTTAATACAATTATAGGTTAAAACTGTACAAAGAATTAGAAAACAATTAATTGTTTTTAATTTGAAAATCTATATGCAAATCTTTCAAATTTCTCAGATTTTCATTGTGTTAACCCCTTACGGTAAAATGACGAGTCTAGCTCGTCATTAGTTTTTCATTCCATACCGCACAATGACGAGCTACACTCGTCATGCGATTAAAGTTACTGTTAAATATGATAATTAATTTAGTTTAAAATTTCTAGTGTACTGAATTTGGCAACACTTTTATCACTTGTGAAAATCACAAGTCACTATTGCGTATTGTTTACTTAGAATTTCTTGGTACAAGTCATTGCCAAATTAATGAGTCAGAATAAAAGAAAACCTAAGAAATGCCGTGTGTGTTACAAGAATCAAATTAAAAGTGAGACTACTTGGCGGTGTAAACAATTAAGAATTCCTTTGCACTTTGTTTTGAAAAGTACCACTAGCTTGAAGACTATTATATGTATACCTTATTAATGTTTTGCTTTGATATTTTCTTAATTTTACTGTTTCTGATATTATTTAACACTATGTAAAAAGTGGATTTTAATTAAGAATATCTAAGAATTGTAAAATGAAACAAGGTTTGTAAATAAAAATTAAATGGTTATTTCATGCACAGTTTTTCATTATTAAATCATACCGGAAGGGGTTAATAATCTTTTTATATAAAACTTATATATCTCAAAATCTACATGCAATCTGGAATAGAAGGCTTTATTACTATATATTAAAAATTTTTGGAGCTAGAACTATATTATAAAAATATTATATGGATTAAAAAAATAAATTACCTAATAAGATTTTTTCAATAACTTTTATATAAATTAAATTGCAAAATATAAGAGAATTACTATGTTTGCAGTAACGAATAATGTGTCCTCTTAAAAGTGGAAAGTTAAAAGTTCATTTTGAAATACGATTTTGAAAGAAAAAATTTAAACTTCTGTATTTCTTGAACTATAGAAACGAAAGCATTATTCTAAGAAAAGTGAATCATTCAACAAATACTTCTTGTGAAAGTTAATTTTATTATTATTTTCCCTGTCACTAAAATTAATGACTATTTGAAAAAATGGTATGAAAACTTTTAAAAAGTTTTAAAAGTTTAAAAAATTAAACTGAACTGAACTTTTTAGATTTTTCTTTCCTGGATATTCTTTAATTTTAATACAAAACAATTGCATTGTCTAATGTAATAGCTACACTAAGAAACAAATTAGATGTTTCCTTTAAAACTGAAGTTAAGCTTCATTCTGTTATACGATCTAGAAAGAAAAGTAAAATCTGCAATTTGGATAATTATTGTGCTATGGAAACGAAAGAAGCATAGAAAGAAAGTTGAGTCATTTAACAAACGTCTCAGTGCAAAAGTTAAATTTATAATCTTTTAGCTGTCTCCGAAGTAAATGAATATTTTAAAAAGATTTGAGGGTATTAAAAACTTTCTTAAAATTAAAAAATATATGAAGTGAACTGTTCAGATACACGTTGCTATACTTTACTTTTCTGAATGTGCTTTAATCCTTTCTAATGCCGTGGTAAAGATACTTAACACCAAAGTCACTATTCTAAATTGCTATTGTAAGCCATTTGTTTATATCTTCAGAAATAAAAAAATAAATGTCTTGACCTCATAATATGGTTTTCACAATTAAGGGTAGAATTCATTAAAGAGAAGACAACATTAGGTAGTCAATTTCATCTGCTTATAACTCTGTTTATTTAAGCCAATTTCATTTATTAAATATAGATTATTTTTAGATTGTATTATTTGAGAAATAGGCTTTATTATGTAGTATTTTGTTAACCCCTTCTGGTATGATTTAATAATGAAAAACTGTGCATGAAATAACCATTTAATTTTTATTTTAAAAACTTGTTTCATTTTACAATTCTTACATATTCTTAATTAAAATCCACTTTTTACATAGTGTTAAATAATATCAGAAACAGTAAAATTAAGAAAATATCAAAGCAAAACATTAATAAGGTATACAGATAATAGTCTTCAAGCTAGTGGTACTTTTCAAAACAAAGTGCAAAGGAATTCTTAATTGTTTACACCGCCAAGTAGTCTCACTTTTAATTTGATTCTTGTAACACACACGGCATTTCTTAGTAGGTTTTCTTTTATTCTGATTCATTAATTTGGCAATGACTTGTACCAAGAAATTCTAAGTAAACAATATGCAATAGTGACTTGTGATTTTCACAAGTGATAAAAGTGTTGCCAAATTCAGTACACTAGAAATTTTAAACTAAATTAATTATCATATTTAACAGTAACTTTAATCGCATGACGAGTGTAGCTCATCATTGTGCGGTATGGAATGAAAAACTAATGACGAGCTAGACTCGTCATTTTACCGGAAGGGGTTAATATCATGTAGTGCAACAAATAAAAAATAGGAAGCATAAAATGCCACCTATTAATAGTCGTAGGTGAGGATAAGCATAGTTACCACCGAAAAAGAAGTTAAAAACAAATAAAATGACTAACTTGAGTTTATTCTCTTAAATCAATCTCGATTTAATACGTGTTATCCCATTCCTAAGAAAAATGTTTTTATAAAGGGTTAAATAGTTTTTTAAATGCAGTGATTCCTGTTATACTCAATAAAAAAAAATAAAAGTTAAAGTAAAAAAAAAATTTTTTTGCAAGATTGCCATATTTTTATAAAAGCGGAAAGTTAAACTTCATTCTGATATACTATCTTGAAAGAATTAAATCTGAAATTTATATATTTATTGGACTATGGATATGAAAGAGCTATTGCAAAAGAAATCACTAAACAGATGTTTTTCATCAAAAGTTTGATTTAATATTTTTCCCTGTCTGCAAAATAGATGCACTTATGAAAACGATATAAGGAATTAAAAAAAATTAAGTTGAATTATATTCACTATTCAGAATTTAATTTCCTATATATAATTTTAATAGGGTTTTATAATACCAAATAGTTACAATATGTACAGTAATGTTTAAAAATAAAACATTTCGAAAGGTTACAGTGTTCCCCTTAAAACTGAAAGTTAAACTCATCCTGATGTACGATCTCGAAAGGAAAAAAAAAATTATATATTTATTGGGCTGTGGAAACGAAAGCGCTATTGAAAGAAAAGTGACTCATTTAACAGATGTTTCTCTGCAAAAGTTAAATTTAATATTTTTCCCTATCTCTGAAATAGATGATGTACTTTTCAGCTCGGTTTGAAAGGCTGAGACGGCTACTAACTAAATCTGTAAAAGAAAAGAGCTCTTTTCGCCCGTAGGTTTTTATTCTCCAGGTTTTTAGTGGTCATTAAATTTTCATTGCCTTTGAGCTGAATGCACGTTCAACTTTGTGTACGGTGCAAGGCCAAGGATATTCGGGAGCTTGGCCCAAATCATTCCTCTCAGCGAGTAGAGATGAAACTAACAGAAAAGATAGCGAAGAGTGATTTATAGTCGCTGCCTTGGCTGAGTTGAACCACGTGGAAAAACTTCCTGCCTGAATTCTTTGTAGAATAGGGGGGAGAGTCGAGAGTTTTCTTTTAAATTCTAACCGGCTTATAAGAGGAACTTTTTTCGACTGGCTGAAGAATGTTAAATATTTATACACTGCATTTTTATTTTACGCAGAGGAGTTCACAAGCTACAAAACACGGCAGAATGACTTTTCTGTCCAATCTTCAGTTAACTCGATTATCGGAATGGAGTAAGTGTCGCGTTGAACCAACATTCGTTAACTGGAGCTTAGCATTATCTGAACGGGGAGAAAAAGCAAATATTAATCATATTATTTGCGAGAAAAGAGCTATTAGAAAGTTATTGAAATGCTAATAGTAAAATTTTAAATTCAATAAATCATTCCATATATCTTTGAAAACAAATTACATTTATCTAATTATTCTACGTAAGAATATAGAGATAATTTTTTAAAATTTAATCATGCCTAATATGTAGCCAAGATTAGACTTTAATCTTATTTACAAATTATACTTTTTAGAAAATCCTTTCAAGGAATCTCATTAAATAATAAAATATATCCGCTGTAAAACATTCTAAGACAAAGAAATTGGCTTCAAAATCTAATAGGCTTATTTTTTTTTAACTTCCTCCAAAATGTAAAACATTTACTCACTGCAATCCTATTTTACGCAGTTGAGTTATACACGTCTACGACTTATTTAAACATTGATTTAAATTAAATAAACGTTCTAGAATTATTCTATAACAATATATTAAATATACCATGACCAATAAAAGCTTAGCTAAAATGCATTTACTTGTTGTATTAAAAACATGCTCATTAAAAATATTTATTTAATTAGAAAATACTTGACTTTAAACATTGATCTAGGCAGAGAAGAAAATTATATTTTTACTAATTGGAAAATGAGAAATAAATATTATAAGTAGGATTTGTAAGAAATTTGTGTTTTGGATCTGAATAGTAAAATTGTATTAGTTGGTTTATGGTCTACTTTTTGCAACTCAAAGGCTAATACCTAAATAGTATTTTTTTTTCTTAATTATTACTTAAAATTTTATTTAAACTATAACTCGAAGAAGTATTCCAAATGAAGAATTATTGCTCGTTTAGCAGATTTTTATTGGAAAAAGTAAATCAATAACACGTTTTTCGTGGGTGTTTATGTTTAAAATTTTTAAAAATATAATTAACGCTTATAAAAATAATTGCTTAAGTTGCTGGTTAAAATTAAATCAATAAGATTATCATTGCTATTTGCACGTAAAAATAAAGTTGCTTTATATCATGCCTTAAATGATAGATCTACATAAGTACAAATAATTATCATTTTTGAAGTATTTAAAAACCACTGAAAAGTATAATTAAGTTTAATTTGACACTAGGTGAGGAGAGTTTTTAAGATAAAACTTAAGATAAAATTAATGCTACCCATAAAAAAATAACGACTGTTTTGATTTTGATTAAAAAATCTAACTAGCAATATTTCACAACGTATTTAAAGTTTAAAAAAATCATATTTTCTGTCAGTTTTTATGCATGTCTAACTGAATGCACTATAAATAGTGAATTAAATTTTTATTTAGATGAAAATTCAGTTATAAGACTTCAAATTCAGATAATATAAAGGTTTGAAAGCGTTTCCTGTCTGATGTTCATAGTTTTAAAATAGCTAGTTGGTCGGTAGATGGTGCTAGGATCGCTACTCGCAGCTGAATGAAAAAAATATATATATACACAAAACACCAGGTCTTATTTTAAGACATGGTTTGTGCAATATATGTACCACTATAAATGTAATCGATTTTACACAGATAGCTTAAATTCAGTCTAATTTTGTTGTATTTCATCAGTCTTAACAAACACAGTATGTTACACATGATGAAATATACGTTGCGAATATTTACCAAGCAAGACAATTACTTTTCCAGGGGGTTTCCAAACATTCATTTACTGTTTCCAGTTTGCTGATGCATAAAAGAAGATGCTATTAAAAACGAATACCATTTCTTTTATGTGTATTATTATGACTAAAATTGAATTCATAAACATCGAAATAAATATATCTCCAGATTTCGCGCCCTTTAGGTTCATACAGTGACTCACGAAGTAAAATCTTATTTATGAAACAGTGTTGTTTATATATTTCTTATGAAAATCTTTAGCTTATATAGTAATTATTTCCATCGTTGGTTAAATCTTTATACAATTAATTAGTGTAAAAACAAGGACTAATAAATAAGACAAGTGAAGAATGAATCCTTCTTTTGGGACTATCACAAGTCCTGTTGCTTAGGTGCAGAAAACGAGTTTACTTTGGTTGGTCTAACTAGCTGACTGTTATTGCTTTCATATGGCTACTGGTTCTCTAAAAAATGGCATTATCTTAAGCTTGTATTTTGTTTCTTGTTTCCAGGACGAAGACGTGACTCGGGTTGTGGCAGTGCAACCAGCATCGGCAGTAAGCCCAGCTTGTGGATGTGGCGGTTCCCCGTCCTGCCAGTCGTTGCTGGGAAGCCTTGCGTCCAGCATCAATGATTTATCTTT
>CM063503.1:96685369-96725369 GCA_032207245.1 Pardosa pseudoannulata | reverse complement strand
ATTAAAGTATAGAAAATCTTGTTCCTCAAACGCAAATAAAATTCTTATATCTGTTAATGATCCTAAACGAAAATTCATAAACACATTAAAGAAATTAATTTCTACGAAAAACTAAGCACAAAATTTTTGCATATAATATATACTAGAGGAGTTGGGGAACCATTTACCATCAGAATCCACATTTAAAATAGGCAGTAATAAAGAAAGGATGCTTATATCTATATAAGTTCATATATCTATAAATGCGATTTTGCTAAAAGATAATGTTTGTACAGTTGTTAATCACATTAAACAAACGCAAATGACGCAAACAAACGTTATTTATTACACAGGTTAACAGTGGTTTTGGTGCCTGGGTATTTAGACCTGATTTTATATGAATTTGATGCCCTGATTCAAATACAGCATTAGATTTTGCCTAGCAGCTCGTATTTATGAGATTTACCATTTCGGTAAAACATACGTTATACTATTATAAGTTGAATCCATAAATCAAATCAAATAAACTAAACATGGAAGTTACTATTAATATATTATAACATTATTAATATATTATACAAATATATTAATTATTAATATATTTTTATATTATTAATATATTACACAAATATTGCGTTCAAAGATAGAGGGGAAAAGGAATCGAGGAAATCAGCTATACTGTCTCAAATATTTATTATAATGATAAAAAATTAAGTTTTATCTTATAGCAGTAATATATAGGATAAAAAAATTATTACTAAAATTAGATATTTAACCCTCCAAGTGGAACACATCAAGGAAAAATGTCTCCCAAAAAAAGCTAAAGGTTTACTGTGTCAATGGCCAAAGTGTTCTATGATTTTTTAATTCACCCTTAGTCGATTAGAATGGAATACGGGAAACCCACTCTCGTTATTGTCCCTTTACTTCCGGTTATAGATATATAGATAATATAAATTGTTAATTTTTAATATATATAAAGCTCTTAAAGTCTCGAAGACCATCCCATAAGAAATAATGGATTCGAAAAGTACAAATAAAAATATTCTCTGAGAGACTTGTTTATGTTTTTTACGAAAGTCATCTAAGATATTTAAGTGGTGCAATTACAGATACATCTGTTACCGCAAACGAAGTACTTCGAAATAGAAATTTACAAAGCGATGAAAATCTATCAGTGTCTTTGTGCCCGAGGGTGCATCAATCAATAAATGTTAGTCAAAGAGGGGTGCAGTTCCTAAACAATCGCTCTGACCCTCATACCTCAAAATTGCATGGAGAAAAGCATTGGCAGAAATGTATATTACATCCCTTGTCGGAACGCTTTTGGAGGTCGAAAATTGTACATGGAAACGGCTTTGAAGAAATCATAGGTTTGACGGAATTGTACGTGCAAACCGCTTAGAGGGTTAATAATTTACCTAGAAACTAGTGCAAATAGGCTGGTATGCCTTCCCCAATTGTATTTTATTAAGGTGAGACGAAATTTAGTCACTGAACACTTCGGAAGCTTCTTTTTCGTGACAATTTTGAATGTGTTTTGGTACAGTCCCTTTTTAAACTCCAGCAGTAATCAGCCATCATGTGTGTATCTTATCTTCCTTGATAGCGGACCTCCATAATTTTAATATCCTGGTGAAATATTTCACCTTGTTCCTCAATGGATGATTTGCACAACTTCTTCTACTTGAACTCATTTTATTTCTATTTATCGATACAACTACAAAAATCTACAACATAGTACGTTTTAGGTTAACTTTATAACATTCTTTCCTAAACTCAAATATTACAAGAGGCTAATTTCTATCTATCCTGCTGGACGAAATATCTCAAACTAAATTAAACTCAAAAAGTCTTTAATTTATTACTTAAAAATGTTTACTCAATTCACAAAAGATTTCAACTGTAGTCGAAGGGTTGAAAGTCACTTACATTACGAATGTTTAACCTATCTGGTGGATTTTCCCGGAGCTATGTGGTTCACATTTCCTGTAGTACTGCACAATAAAAAGCACTTATCTAAAAAAGTGGAGCTCATAGAGAAAGACTGATTTCATATTTAGAATCAGCGCCCCAAACATAGCTAAATCTAGTTTTAAAATCTGAGGCACCAAAACAAAACATTTTTATTTTTGTAGGCCTGTGTTATTTATAAAGTATTTCAAGATTATTTATAACGTATTATTTATAAAGTGTATCACACAGGGATTATTTCATTAAGCTTATTATAACATTAAACTTTATTTTTCAAAAACTGCTACTTATTTAACTATCACTTCTAATAAAAATAAAGAAGTCGTTTTAAATAAATTTATTACAATGTAAAGAAATATAATTTAAAACGTTATTAAAATATAGAAAACTAATATAGCAGAAATACAAATCTATTAATTTTTAAATTGTCGTAATATACATAATTAAACATTTATTAATTCGATAAAAAGGTTTTATGAACGTCGCTCAAACTGAGGAAAGCCGCATGCGGTTTTCGATTTTTCACCATCTGTCAATATGAAAGATTAAAATTATTTATGTTTGATTTTATGATACATTCTACATCTCCCTCCCTGCGGGGAAAATTTTTTTAATTTACCTCTTGGAAGTAGTATTTTAAATTATCTAAAGTTCCTCGATGTCGTCTTAAACTTGACATTACTACAATTATCTTACATTCAATTTTATAATTTTACATGTGGTTAAGGCATCAATTTTTAACATTGATTTCTCAGGGGGAAAAATAGACTTATAGGAGAATATAAACCTCTTAAATACTCTCACTTACCTATGCCGTTTATGTTTTGCCAAGTGAAATGGCGTAAGACAATTTTATAAAGAATTTTAAAAGAACAATATAAACTAGTCATTAAGTACAAAACTTTTATAAATTTTTAGTAAACCGTGCATTTTATTTAGCTCTACATGACGTGCTACAAGATCTGAACTTTCAGTGGACACAGTCTCTAGTTACAAATGTAAGGCTAAAAACCTCTTTAGCTGAAATGAATTAGAAACAAATAAATTTATCTCCATTTATTGAAATTCTTATAAAATCTCTTAAAGTTTTCCCTACATATTTGTGCTTTCGGTTTATGTTAAAGCGATTTTGTAGGAAAAATATATCCAAGAACCCTCAATAGACTTTGAAAGATGACGCAAGAAGAGTGTGATAAAATTGGCCTGATGGGACAGAGGAAAAAAATTTGCTTTTAATAATCCTACTTAAAATGTAAAAGCTAAATAATTGTTTTTAACTGACAGAACTGCGTTTTTTCCCATGTTGACATTTTCTTATAATGGTTGCAATCTTCCCGTACTCACATTACAGTCGACCAGTCATTCTTGTAGACTTATAACCACACTTGGTATACCGCAGTTGTCTTTAAACCTTAAGAACTCAATCATGAAATTATATGATCCGTTGGAGATTGATATCCTACACCTTTCTCTAAAAGGATATGCATGTAACATGGGCGAGACTCATTCAAAAGCACAACACGTTTTATTTCTGGTGAGATACATGAAATCCATACAACAGGTAAAAACTTTTACAACCTAGATAAACTTTTACACCGAGATAATGTGATCCTGCACACACACAGTTTTCAAGTAGGGATCTCTCAGGTAAAAAGACTACGAATAATCCCTAAGCACAATCGATCACGTTATAAAAAATACTCATGTTTAAAGAGAACGAGCTATCTATTGGCTAAAGTAGTACAGACAGAGGCTGAATTAAGTCCATATCGTGTCTGGAGGGAAAAATCAGAATTACCGCGTAAGCCCCGAACGTACTTTATGAACAAAAGTTATTAAATTAATATTAAAATACGTAAACAAGGGATTTTAATATTACATACATATTGGTCCAAAATTGCTAAGTGAATTTCATGTTTTAAAATAACGAGGGACGTATGTATTTTTTTAAAGACCAATTCAAAACACTTTTTAAAATGAAAAAAATTAAATAAATTTGAAACTTACTTAGAAAATATCTTCTTATCCGATGAAATAACTTTTCATATTTCTGATTATGTTAACTGTCATAACGGTCGAATCTGGGGAACTAAACTGCCTCAATCAGTAAGAAATGAAGAACACAGTAGCCTGAAAGTCAATGTTTGGTGTGCATTGTCTGCAGATGAAATTTTTAGACTAATTTCCTTCATCGAACAGACAGTGGCAAGCGTAAATTATCTGGACATGCTAGAGTGCTATGCTTTTCCTCAATTTGAATGTAGTCAGCTACGAGTTATCTTTCAAAAAGACGATGCTGCTCTAGGGTTCAATAATTAGAACAGATTCCTGCTGGGGAACTAAATCACCTCAAGCAGTAAGAAATGAAGCATACAGTAGCCTGAAAGTCAATGTTTGGTGCGCACTACCTGCAGATGACGTTTTGGGACTAATTTCCTTCATAGAACATACAGTGGCAAGCGTAACGTATCTGGACGTGCTAAAGGACTATGCTTTTCCTGAATTTGAATGCAGTCAACTACCAGTAATCTTTCAAAAAGACGGTGCTGCTCTAGGGCTTAATAATTGGAACAGATTCCCCTGTGTGTGTAAATCAGATGGTTGTTAAATTATATTGCTGCTGGGGAATTGAATCTCCTCAAGCAGTAAGAAATGAAACACGCAGTAGCCTGAAAGTCAATGTTTGGTGCGCATTGTCTGCAGATGAAATTTTGGAACTAATTTCCTTCATCGAACAGACAGTAGCAAACGTAACGTGTCTGGACATGCTAGAATGGTATGCTTTTCCTCAATTTGATGATTGCAGTGAGCTACATCTTTCAAAAAGACGATGTTGCTTTAGGGTTCAATAATTAGAACAGAATCTTCTGTGTATGTAAATTAGATACTTGTTACATTTTATTGCTGCTGGTAGTAGTAATAAAAACAAACTGATAGAGTTGAATTCAAAATTTGCATATGCTTATTTATTTATCGAAATAAATGCATAACTCGTGTTACTGGTGTCACTAATTTCTACGCATTGTATTATACAATCAGTTTTTTTGTACAATCAATCGAAATATTGCGCTGTAATTATTATCTTCAGGTAAATTTCATATTCTGCACTAAGGTTATTTCTATATTTTATTTTTGTCACAATATATGTTAAAAATAATTTCTCCCATAAATATATTGTTCTAAATGGTATAAAAATCTCAATGGCTGTGCTGTTCATGACTTCTGTAACGGAAGCCATGAAGATGATGTCAGAGCACAACATATTTGTTTTAATCACAACGCAAAATCCTGTATCATACAGATCAAGATATGATGCAGCTAAAGGCCGTTAATTTATAAAGCCACAATTGCTGGAGTTTACCATTGTTTCTAAATGCGTGTGAGGTTGACGATTTAATCGGTGTTCACGTGTATTATAATATCAAGGTGATTTTCTGTGTTTGTAATGTTACTCTTGGTGGGTTGTTTGGTATTTTTATTGCGTGTGTAATGTTCAATTCTGCAGTTGTGTAAATTTCCATGATCTCATATTGTTATTGCAGTAAACGGGGGTTCAATGTTACAGTGATGGTTCTTTTTCTGCTCATCAGTTGGATGGGTAGATTTGTTTTGTACATGATGGTGGTTAGAAATGTTCAAATCGCTTGTTATGCATGTTGACTAATTGGTTATATCAGAGGTGGTTGGTAAGTTAGAGGCATTTTTGTAAATGTGTTGTGTGATGTCAGTGACACGTGTTGCAATGGCCGTGGGATAGGGTGGCTTTTTGCGACCGTGGGCTGGTGGTGGCGTTTTAGTGTTGACAATTATTTACGGGGTTTTGTGTTGTGTATGTCTTGTAATTTGGGTTTGTTGTGTGAATGTGTTTGGTTGCTATGTAGTATTTGGGTCACATGTGATTTTGGTGTTTGTGTTGGGTTGTGGATTTGTTAATTGTGTATTTGTGTAAATTTGCGGATTTCCCTGTGTTGTATTTGTGTAAAAAATCTAATTATAGCTTCTGAATGTTTTTTGTGTATGTGGTATTTGCGGTTTTTGTGTTAGTATTTGTTTTAAATCAATGTATTATGTTTGTGTTTCGTTTGGTGTTTTGGCCTAATTTATTGTGATTTTGTTGTTTGTTTTTTTTTGAGTGTGATTTGAATGTTTCTGTGTGTAGTTTAGTATTTTTGTATTCTTCTTCTGTTGTGTGTAACTTTTTATTAATATGCTATTTGTTTTATGTATTTGCTTTTGATTTAAATTGAAAATTATTTATTAGATCTTTAATATTATTTATAGTTATAGTATTGTAAAAATATAGCAATGAAATAAAATAATTGCAGTCAGTGAAAGTAAAATTCGTGTAGTGCTTTTTATGTACTATTTATGATTCTAAAACTGAAGAAAAATACGTTAATAGGGATAGATGATACGTAAACAAGTACTAAACTATAAATATCATAATTTAAATTTTTTTCTAAAATTTAGAATTTTATGTAAGTTTACTTTGACTATATTTCTTCCGTATGTATCTAAACAAGTGTTCGTTCATTATATCTTGTGTAAAAATAATGTTCTTTGTTAGATTGTAAAGTACTCATTTACTTTTTAAGTAAATCATGCGTCAAAATAGTTACTTAATGGGCGAGTTTTACTTTGACTGTAGGTAATCAGTATCAAAACCATATACTCGTAAGTATATTTTTTTCATAATTGCGAACCATGTTTCTAATATTGCTTAAATCTGGATAATAATATAGTAGTTAAAGGTAAACATTAAAAGAGTCTTTGTTGTGATTAATTTTGCCCAACATAAATTGCTAACGATGATATATTTTCATTAATACAATTTAAACGGATATTTGAAACCCAAAAGCTAAGAATCGAATGATTAGAAATGGAATTTCTTAAGAACAGCAAAAGAGAATGTTATACAAAATGCCTTCATATTGGGATAGGAATGAGCTCAAGTTATATGTGTAGCATTGTTAAAATCTTAGTTATAATACGATAATAAATAACACGCATTAAGAGAATCTTTGATTACTATTGCTCAGAAGAATTAGTAATAAATATACATTTGTAATTAAGATAACTTAACTGGCTAGATTAAATCAAAAAGTAAATATTTGAATTTCTTGATTTCTATTGAATTTATTTTAAATATAAACAAAGTGAAATGTTATAAATATAAACCTGCATAATCTAATAAGAAATTTTTTTCGCATAATAGTTAATAAAATAAAAAGTCATTGTAACATTGACAATATTAGAATTTTTCAGAAAATCCAAACGTAATTATGGAAACGAATATTCAGCGCAAGAAAGAAGTACAAATTGAAGATATATTTGCAGTTAATATAATTTAAATGGATATTATAAATCATAAACTTAGTTTTGATTACTAAATATGATATGCAATTATTTTTGGTATAAGTAAAACACAATGTTATAAAACGAGTCTGCGTAATAAAATAAGCATGGTTTTATGTTTATATTCTATTTGTTTTATATTTATATGGTTTTATGTTTATGTTCAATAATTATGGAAACGAATATTCAGCGCAAGAAAGAAGTACAAATTGAAGATATATTTGCAGTTAATATAATTTAAATGGATATTATAAATCATAAACTTAGTTTTGATTACTAAATATGATATGCAATTATTTTTGGTATAAGTAAAACACAATGTTATAAAACGAGTCTGCGTAATAAAATAAACATGGCTTTATGAAATAAAGGTTAAAGAAATAAGTAGTTATACAGTAAAGAGAAAAAAAAGTTGTTATTATTTAACTAGCAAAAATCAGTTATTAAGGAAATTAGAATAAGTATTTAAACGAAAATTCATCGGAAGAATAAATTACCAATGAATATATCTAAAATTAATATAATTTAAAAATATATCTGAAACCAAACTCTGACACTTAATAACTCAAATGCGTTTATTTCATAAAAAAAATAAACTTAAATTTTACAAATATCAGCCGGTATAATCAAATAAAAATAATTTTATCAGGTAATGGTTAATAAAAGAAAAGAAAAAATCTCTAGATTTGTAGCGATATATTAATTATTACAAATATTCGAATCATATCATCTAAACGAACATTCGACGAAAGCTATGTAGAAACGTATTAATATCCATACTGGCTTGATTGGAAATAGCTTGAATGCTTTAATATCAGTGTCAGATGACAGGTAAGTAAACAGTGCAATGATATGTCAGGGTAACCCTATCTTATATTGTACTCGCTAATCAAACAGCAGGAAGCAGATTTCGAGATGTTAATTCAGAAACGTATGTTTAACTGACCCTAGCATGAATAGATAACGGTCTTTAGCTATTGCTTATTTAGTTTAGGAGATATAAATGCCGAATTTAGAAATGTTTGTTAGTTTAATATTTGTGTGGTTCATAACCAACAAGCTCGATTTAGAATTCTAAAATCAACAGCTATTTAGCTTTGTAAAGGATTTTAGTATACGCATTTGTTTAATCATAGATCTAAATGGCGCATGAAAGATATCTAACACGGTAATTTGCGCCATGTTTTTTCTATTTAATTGTGCAAATGTACATAAAGAATTTAACTGTCCGAAAATTTAAATTCGATATTAGGTAGTTATTAATAATTTAGACTTCCCGAAGAAACAAAAATTCTTTTCTGATATGTGTACATGTGTGAGCGAAGGAGTGAGAAGAGGTTGAGTGAGAGTGAGTTAATGTTTGGGTTTGTGTGAGTGACTAGGTGGGTTGTTTTTGAAAATAAACCGAGACAAATCTGAAAATCTGGAAGATAGATTGAAATTTGTATAACTTATCCATGCTGCAGACTAATTAACGTGATAAATTTATAAGATACAATCACATTCGGGCAGCTGTCGCCAAATAATTTTCCGGAACATAAAAATTAGTAATTTTAATCCCCATTGTACTAAGAGTGTCGGCCCAAATAGCAATCATAAACATTAAGAAGGTAAGAGAGAGTTGAATTACAGGACCTAATATTGACCTTTAAAAGGGGATGATCTAGCGTTTTTAAATCTACCATATATACACGAATTAGCTTGACTGCAAGTTTATATTTCCACGCGTTAGCTGTTCTTGATAATAAATAAATTTCTACACCGAATTAGAAAAAAAAAACGAACATTACAGTTTAATAACTTATTTCTTTAATTTTTTTATCATTACAATTTGCCCCTCCAAAAAGATTTTCCCGTGTAGGCGGGCCCTCCTACAATCCCAAAATAATCAAATTTCCCTTAAGATAAAAAATTTTAAATTTCTACCTTATTAATTTAGCCTGGGAGTTCACACGCACAAATTTTTAAGCTTTGAATTAAAATAAAAAATCATGTTATATTTCCTAAACAATTTATATCAACCAAAATTTTAAATAAAAACATTAAATATCATAAATCAGTGATATATTGAAAATATTAAATTCAAATATCAAGATATTTTCAAACTTCTAACTAATAGTTAACATCAATCAATTTAAAATAAAAAAATATTGTTACCATTAAGATACTTTCATTTATAAAGAGTAAATAGGCAACTTAATTTAAAGTTCTGACCTTAGTCCATAATGTTAAGTTTCTGGATTCTTTTTTAGAATCTACACATAATTTTCAGAATTAAAAGTAAACCATAATTATTAAATTTTTTAACTCTTCATGCTGAAAGAAAACTAAATTTACTCCTCAAATATTCATGAATTCTATAATGGAAAATACTTTGATCTCTCGTTAAAGTTCCACATTCCTAGGATCAGAGGGATGTAGGTAGAAAACATCCAGATTTATGACATTCACGTCATCTAATTCAGAGCTAAGAATAATATTTAAAGGATCAGAAGGAAACAGGTAGAAAACGTCCAGATTCATGACCTTCACGTCATCTAATTCAGAGCTAAGAATAATAATTAAAAGTTCAGAGGAATACTGGTAGAAAACGTCCAGATTCATGACCTTCACGTCATCTAATTCAGAGCTAAGAATAATAATTAAAAGTTCAGAGGAATACTGGTAGAAAACGTCCAGATTCATGACCTTCACGTCATCTAATTCAGAGTTAAGACTAATATTTAAAATATCAGAGGGATACAGGTAGAAAACGTCCAGATTCATGACCTTCACGTCATCTAATTCAGAGTTAAGACTAATATTTAAAATATCAGAAGGATACTGGTAGAAAACGTCCAGATTCATGACCTTCACGTCATCTAATTCAGAGCTAAGAATAATATTTAAAGGATCAGAGGGATACAGGTAGAAAACTTCCAGATTCATGACCTTCACGTCATCAAATTCAGAGCTAAGAATAATATTTAAAATATCAGTCATAATTTATGTAGAAACATCGGATAAAAGAAGGGGCTGTTCTTGGAGATGTATAGCGTAGCAACTCATTGGTGACCACGTGCGTGATGAAAATCAAACATACAAGAAACTCGTCTCTCTTCGAGTTGTCTATTTCTTAGGTTTGGTGAAGTTTCTCCGGTTTAGTAAAATTCAACGACTTCACAATGAACAATAAAATACCTAAAAACCTTAACCCTTTCTAAGGCCCTGAGAAGATTACTTCCCACTTATATGATCTACAAAATTCACCTGTGGGAAGCACAAAACCCATTATATATTGACCTTGTTATTATATCGATAGGAACACTGATTTTCGCTTCAGTTTTGCACTGTCATCTATTGTTTGATCATTTGAATATAATTAGCACTTCTGTTTTGAAAGTTTGAAAACGCTGTGCGAGAAATAAATGGCCCACGAAAGGGTTAACTTACAATATTTTTACAATTGTAATTTTTTGCTTTATAGTATTCAGTTTACATTTCAAAAATACAATATTTTTACGTAATTTATACAAAAGCAAAATTTTAAATTTAACTTAGCTTGAACACAATATATAAAAGTTTTACGGAATTTAAAATATTTACTCATAGAAGAAAATCATCTTTCTAAACTAGTCATTCCATCCCTCTAAGGCAGTGGGAAAAATTCAGAGGTACACTTTGTAAAACATAATTGCTTCAAATAGAGTAATGTAAAATTACAATGTAATAATACCTATTGACTACCCTCAACATAAAAAATATCATGAAATTAATATCATGAACACAATATTTTAAAACTCATTAATACAGCATATTTTTAAATTTGGAAATTGATGTTAAACTCTTAATTTGCAAACAACTCTCAATTTCTAAAAAATCAAATTTAACTACATACTAATATCATAAAAAAACAGCAGATAAATAAAATTATAATAACCATTTTCAGCAATATAAATCAGAAAAAAACAATCGCAATCAAATTCTTGGAATTGTCACATATTTAAAATCCTTCTTCATATAAACAGTGACATGTTTTCTGAATCCAAAATTAAAAAGCATTTATTTTATAAATATATTTAAAATTTCAACTCGTGACTTGTCTCTAATTCGAACAAATTATTAAGGTATCCGTCTGCGCTCGGAGAACTTTTTTTCTTTAAACATAGAAACTAGTTCATGTTTTTACATTTTTAAATTTATTTTTTATATTGTCATAGAGAATTGCACTTAAAAAACTTATTCCTGGAGAAGTTTTTATAAAATTTCTAATAAATGAAGAAAATTTAGTAAAAAAAAATCGGGTTTTTTCAAACGGTTTAATTTTTTAATAAATTAAATTATTCTTATGCACTGCACTAGTGATCACCTAAAATCTTTGCTTAATTTACATTTGGTAAAAAATTTTGGTCCTTCAAAATCATACATATTGAATTTTTAATGAATTTTCATTACCTTTATATCTAACTATGAATGTAACATCGTTAAAAATTATCCAAATTTAAAGCATTTAGGTCATTCACTAGTAAATACTATCAAAAGCATACATAATTATTTTTTAACAAAATATTTTTAGAACTTTTGGAGAAATCACATTTCAAGTCTCAACATTTTATTAAAAATACCGTTCTGAGAAAAACACATTTGAAGTTTATATAAGCAACTGACTATTAAAAATTTAAAATAGATGTTTAAAATTCCCCACACTATCTTGTTTCTTAATTTTAATTGCCAGGTTGCTAATTATTAAAAATACTAGAAAAATGTTTAAACTAATCTTCATGAAAATTTAAAAAGTTTTGTCCAAAAAATTATTACAAAATATTCAAGACTACCGGTTCCGAAGTCGCTACTTCCATTTTGTTTTGATAGCTGTCACTGATGTTTAAACATCTGTAACTTTTCTTTAAAATGCCGTAGAGACAAAACAAAAACCAGTTTAGAAGCCTAAAAGTTGAAATTTTACAATAGAGAAATAAAAAAAAAATTAGGATTTTTGGCAAAAAATGACGTTTTTAACGTAGACGGATACTTTAACCATAAGTTTTCAATAGAAAAGTTTAATTGAAATTTCTCATGGTAATTTCTTAACAGAAGTTATTTCCAAAAATGTTTATCTTAATATATAAATTTTCTATAAAAATAAATATCTTGAGTAATCGCACATCAAATCTAATCGAATATTTGGCACGAAGCGGTTAATTAAGATAAAATGCGTACTATTTTTCTCTGACATAATTACCAAGGTGGAATATCCTTTTTCACAACATTTAATTTCAGCGACTGTAGAAATAATTCACAATAAGATAATTTTGTTTATAATTCACTTGGAAATTTCGTGTAAATCCTATTGTAGATTTTACAGCAAAATTTACCCTCCTACCGGATTTTATAACATTTTCGAAAGCGTCCTAGGAAAAGTAGAAAATATTAAAAAAAAAAAAACTGGAGGATATATTTAAATTTGTGTAACTTAATAATGAAGAAGACCGATTAACGTAGTGAATCCACATAGCATAATCAAATTCGGAATAGTCATGGCCAAATAACTTTTATTTTCCAGAAAGTAAAAGTTAGTTATTTTAATCACAATCTCGTTAAGTGTATCGGCCCAAACCACAACTATGCACAAGTAAGAAGGAAAGGGAGAGTTTTCACACGGTGCTTGATAAAGACTTGATCGGGAATTTATACATCTACCATGTACACGGAAGGTAGCTCGTAGGCAAGCTTTAGCTTTCCCCTCGTTATCTGTTCTTGACTCTGAATAAATTCTTACTCCAAATTAAGATGAAAATTGAACGTTAAAGGTTTAATAATTATCACGTTAATTTTTTAATAATACACATTTATATAGGTATATATTTTATTAGTTTAAACAATATCATGCAAACCATGTTTAAAAGATACCATTTAATAAAAATGACATGCATTCGGATAAACAACTTTTCAAATTGGTGAGGCCTTTTGTTCTTTAGGAGAAGCTTTCTCAGTCATCGCCAATCATGGTCTAGACAAACTGTTTTCGACGCATAATTATACCGTTTGGATAAGTTTGATGGGGTTGTAAAGGCTACAGACAACAGTTTTGTTACACAAGATGTCATTAAACTGCAATCGACTTCAAAAACTCATAATAGTATGTTAATTCCATTGTCTCTGATAACAACACGTGGTACTCTGTCTTTGTGTTGGCTGTTTAAGAAGAAAACTGCAAAGATTTTGTTTAGTGTTAAAATCCAGAACATAGGATGGCAGATTACAAATAATGTCCCATTCTTTTTTCTTTACTGATTATAAACTTACTGTCCATTGAAAAACCTACTAAATTAACAACTTAAAATTTTTCTAGACATAATTTTCGAGGCTCAAAAATATATCCTCCACAAAATCCCAGGACTTAGTGAATGAACTACATGTTCCTGTTCCCTAAATGAATTATCCTTTCACACCCATGCGCTGGTGGAACAGAGAACCTTCAAACTATGGGTGAACAGTAAGCACTGTCAGAGTAGCAACATTCTACAATCTAGTGAGTTCTTCCGTTCTTACAAATGAGGTTCGTTCTCCGACAAGTACCTGAACTCATTCAAGGTTTGGAAATAAGGTTCCAAGATTAGTGTTACTAAAATCCAGTGGCGCTGGAGTAACACTTCGCGTTCCCACCACACAGGTCTGAGGTCCGATCAAAGGGCTGGGCAAGGATGACTCAACTTTTCATCCCTTCAGTAGGCTGACAAACTGAGGACTAAGCATGCTTGAGAACTAAACACTGGAGGTTCCGCGTAAAGCTGGCCACCTAACCCGAACATATGACCTTTGGTCTCGGAAACATAGATTGGCACCGTAACCCTGGCACTCTAGATGTTGTTGTGTCGAGGAGTTTAGTTTTTAGATTGGTGTTACTGTTCTCGGTACTTCTATTGACAAATTAATCTTTAATATGATCAATTAAAAGTATCATTCACTTTTTTTGGTATATTAAGTTTTATTATAAAGACCATCTGAACCATTCTAAACATAGGTCATCTAACGCAACCCCTTTCCTCCTGTTGTACACATGAAGCAAAATGGGAAAATCAAGATTTTCTAGGTCTGGATGCATTTGTACTCTCCCAAAGCTTTTTTAGTCTTTCTTTTGATTGGCTTGTTGATGTTTTCTTGCCGATAGTGATGTGATCTAGCAGCCAAGAGACGAACCATCTATAATTTCCTTTTTCTCTGTTGACATTTATGAAAAATGGAATAAGAATGCCTGAAACGACCGATGTTTGGAAAGTGTAAACACTCTTTATCATATCTCTTAATGGAGAACAAAAAGAATTATCTTTTACCTAAGAGGATAAACATTTTTTCATCATTAGTAGTGAAGACTACGTATTTTTTTTCTAGAACTTTATAAAAGCTTGAAAGTCAATTTTCAATTGATGGAAATTTCACTAAGGAAGGAATTGATGGAAAATTCACTGGACATTTTTACTAAGCTTATTGGGCAGTGAACATTCCCAATACTTTTCCAAGAATTTTAAAGACATGCTACCCAAAAACGATTTGGCGTAACCTTTCCATTAATCAACTAACGTTTGTATCTCGATTTTTTTTAATGTATTGGAAATGTGTTTAAAATAATGACTATAGTTCAAAATGGTTAGTTATAATTTCGCTATTTACGAACGAATACGAAAGTTTTATCGATAACTTACGGTTTAGCACACTGAAAATTTAAATAAGAACACACATTAATTTAGCCAAAACATTTTCAGAAAATCACATCTAATACTATCACTTATTTTATTATAATGGTATGATAATGGAAATTTTGTTGAAAAGCATATTTCAAGATATTTTTCATCAAAGTATATATTGACCCAGTAAGTACTTTTTTAATTACTTTTACAGTTCGAGTGCCTGGATCAGAGACGATGTAGTAGCTCTAGGACCAAAGGAAAAACGCATACAACAAGTACAAGTAAGATACAAATTTTTGAATTATATAAATACTTTATAATTTAAAATAAATCATTTTCATATATTATGAAAGTAATTGTTTGTTAATAATGATATGTGCTTTTATAAAATATGCGAAACCTGTTTCATATTGAATAATTTCAAGATGTGATCAACATATAGTAAAATTAGTAATTCACTTAGGTCTAGACGTAACATAATCAAATTATTTGTTGTACGTAATAAGGATAAAAAATAATACAGCCCTATTATAAATAAGAACACTAGGACAGCATATTATCTTTACATAGAGATGTAGTATTATATTCATGAAGTTTACATCACTATTATGTATAAATAAAACTATTGTGTTAACACTTTTACTTTATATTGTGCTTTATTACTATTGAAGTATTTACTTTGCAATATATTGATCAGTTCATTTCTCAACAACATAAAGCTTAGAGGATAAAAAAAACATGTTTAATACCTTTCATGACAGACGTTTTCTAGATTGTCTTGATAAAATTAATGTTACACATTAAATTAAATATAATATTTTACAAATGAAGTATATACTAGATAATTATGTACATGCTGTATATAAGGAGTTTAACTGTTTACATAATCTTTATACCAGGTACACCTTAGCAAAATCGAAGACATCAGATGTTCTAGATAAACCTTGGTCCCAAACATATAAACACATTGAGTTTTTTCCTACCAGTAAACTTTGATTTATTTTCATGAGTTGTGACGTTATTTGGTTCCGAAAAACACTTACCACACAAAGATTGGGACAGAAAATAATTCATCAAGAAAAAACAAGATTAAATCAAAGGATAACGTATGTTTACTCCGTTCTAGTCTTCCAAAGAAATAGAAAATAGAAGCGTAATTACAGTGTAACTAAACGGAACTAACTTTGGAATGAACAATTCAATAAAGAATTCCCTGAATTTCTATTGCATTGCTTTATTCCGTCACGAAATTTACAGCGTCAAGCAAATACTACAGCTTTAGAACTACTGTTTCACCATAATGTTAGAGTAAGATCTCGAAACAAGTCAATAAACTTTAAAACAAAGCTTGTATTGAAATGGTTGGATTTCTTTTAACGTTTAACTGAAATAATACGGGGTTACAAACTGTGTCTCAGACTTTTTATTAGTTGAAAAAGATCAGGAATTTCACGTTCCATGCAAAGATAGACTAAGGATATAACAGTATGGAAAACTTTCTATATTATAATAGTGTCACGTAGAGGCTTAATGTAGAACACAATAACACACACACTCACAGGAAGTAGAGTTAATATAATTTATTAACTCAACTCAACTCAAATAGCGAATTACAATTGCAAGCTCTGCACAACTCTGAACTCAGAACTCTCTGTGACTGACAGATCTTTGGCTTTTATATCAGCAGGGAAAGTTCCAGAAATATGTCTGGGAAGGCGATGAAAGTTTTGATGCACAACATAGAGAAATGGCGAATATTACAGAATAGTTTTCTGTCAGACTAAAGAAAGAGACAGAGCCTCCTGGAACACGAAATAAAGTAGAACATAAATAAATAAATAAAATAAATATTTACACGGATTTTTAATTCTATCATCGCTACCGGAGTTCGAACTTACGACCTCTTGGTTACGAGACTAGTGTGATGACCATTCGACTATGGAGATTCTAATGCTTCTTTTCAATGTGGCAATCGATTTTTAATATTAATTTTAGAAGGAAAATGTATATTACAAAGTGTAATATCTAAATATTCATGCAATTTAACCCTTTGAGGACGGGTGCATCATATATGCAACGTCTTTCAAATTGACTTAGAGAATGAGTATATCATTAAGGATCTTTTCAGTGGAACAGTAATTAGTATTTCTTATTGCCACTAGAGGTAGCCTATGTCTGTTACAGGTGAACTTGTCTACTAGATATACCTAAATACTAAACAACCATATGGTTCAATTTAAAAAATGTTGCATATATGATACGCCCGTCCTTAAAAGGTTAAATAAAGAATCTAATTCAAAATTGGGCATGCTAAACAATTTAAAAAAGAATCAAATTTATTTAACCCCTTAAAGCACGAGTTTAGTTTAGAAAAAATTATAAAATATGACATATTTTCTTCACAGAAAAGGGATATATAGGTACAATGTAAGTTATTTTTTGCAATTTCAGTTTTGGGGGTGACTAGGGAGCTTGGAAAGAGTAAAAAGTATATAAAAAAATTGTTATGCAAACAAAGTGTAAACGATTTTATTACATGCTTAATTTGAATTTCGCCCGTGTCAGACACGGGCAAATGAGTTAAGGTGTTAAAGTGTCGATCATGGGAATATTTAATTCTGGAACGCTATCCTTTTCTTTTCGAACGCTGTAACTATTTTTACGTTTGCTCGAAAACCTTTAAAAAATTTATTTTACAGCAAGGAAAGTGTAGTTAATCCATACATTTAATTTTAAAAAGGTTGAATGCATATTAAAATTTTAGCATTTTATTATTTTAGCTAGCATATAGCCCGTCATATGACGGGATCAGTAAAATTTTCAATTTTCCAGAATTGTAAAGTAACCTATGAGGCAAATAAAATTATGGTTTGTTTTTTGGCTGACAATTATCTTGTACACGCTCAATAATTTATCTTCATACTCCTCTGAAGTCTGCCGATACTGTAAATGCAGTTTAGAATCACGTTGAATTCATTTTGAAAGATAATTTAAAGTTTTCTTTGCTACGTCGAAATTATCGCTGAGTTTTACCCAATTTTTCTTGCCACAGTAATTAATGGAAGTAAAGGAATGAAACTATCGTTTACATTACACTCTAAGGTAGATATAATTCATTGTTAATACCGGTAATAAAATTTTCATTGCAACAAAAAAAATCGATTAAAATTATCACATATGTATCTAATTTATTACTCAAGCCAAATATAAAAAAAATTATTTACGTAATATCTAAATTCAGTGATAAAACGTATGAAAATAATGCAGACGATTTTTAAAAAATTTAAAATAAGAAATGATTAAATGAGTTGGTTAAAGGAATATCGTCATAATGCTAGAGAAAAGGTGTTATTTGTACCTATTTATTATGTGATAAACTGATAAATTTAATTGCCTATTTTTAACAGGCTAAAATAGGGTTTGAAATAATGACATTGAACGCTAGAAAAGGAGGGAAGGCGTATATTTCGAACTTTGCTATTCCTAACTCATCAAGAATCCAATATGGATTCCTTTATCCATTCCAGGTACAACAGTTTCATAAATTCGAGGACAGACGGATAGATAACTTAGGATATTATTATATAGAAGATTACAAAACTTCTCCGTGACTTGAGGATAGCATGCTATGGTTAGAGAAGTTGTATATGGTAGTCGGAGAAATTGGTTTGGTTTGGCTTGGAGTGCTACGGTCTACTTTTTGCAACACGAGGCTAATGAGACCGGGACCTATAGTTTAAAGCCGATTCCAAACGGATACCAACATCCATGCCACGGTAGGATTGGAACCCACGAACTCCGGTACCGAAGACCAGCCCACTAACCAATCGACCATCGTTCGGCCGGAGAAATTGGGAAACTACTTATATTAAAACAAAAAAAATACACCAGTAAAAATATCTTCAACTTTTGCTTACCATTTAAAAACAACTCTATTTTTTCAGACTGAATATTCTTCTTTTCCATTTTATCTCATTTTCAAAATTTTTATAAATCTCTATGAAACTATTCGGTATATTTTAATATAAATTAAAACTATTTTTTTTTAAACTTTCTTGAAACAAGAAATTTACATTCACTCTATCTTTCAGCTTTGAAACTTGTTTGAAAAATGAAAAAATCGGGCTATATTTTGATTTTTCTAATGCACATTCGATTTTCGCTGCTGTCCATTAATAATTTAATACCCACCATAAATTTCCATTCCGCTTTTTCTCATATTTATCGCTTAGGAAATCGTACTTCGTATTTCCTCTTTTGCTTTCTTACTAAATCTGCTGCATCAAAAGATGTTTCTCTAGGGGAGATCAAATAAGGATAAAAAAAAATTTTTGATTCAGAACTTCTTAAAAGATTGAACATTTAAAGAAGTACGTGACTTAGTGTAGCTTTATAGTTCTTCTCAATTAACTATATGCATTCTCAATGTCTTTGATTATTGTAATATCCCAGCTGGAGTTCTCACACATGCATATAAATAGGTGGTTATCAAAGTAATGGAAACGTCCTAGTTTTATAAAGATTATTTTATTAATGTGGTGTAGGATCACCTTTGATACGTAGTACAGCTTGGATATAGCTTGGAATTGAATCATACAAGTTATAAACAGAGAAATATATATAATTACATTCTAAGGAAATATTGTCATTATATTAAAGGATGTTGCTGGTGATGTCTCGATATCCGAATATTCTATTTTTAAATAAGATACAGTATACGGTTATATACATATATATATATATATATATATATATATATATATATATATGTATATATATATATATTATATATGTATAATACATACATATATATATATAAGTATGTGTGTATATATATATATATATATATATATATGTATGTGTGTGTGTATATATATATATAGTTATATAGATAGATATATAGATAGAGATAGAGAGAGAGACACTATATATATATATATATATATATATATATATATATACATATATACATATATACATATATATATATATACATATATATATATACATATATATATATATATATATATATATATGTCAGGTCTAAAAAGGGTGTAGTTGGAAATTATGTGATTTTTGAAAAAACGTCATTTTTTGCCAAAAATCATAATTTTTTTTATTTCTCTAGTGTAAATTTTAAATTTTAGGCTTCTAGATCTGTTTTTGTTTTGTCTCTACTGCATTTTAAAGAAAAGTTACAGCTGTTCAAACATCAGTGACAGCTGTCGAAACAAAACGGAAGTAGTGACCGGAAGTTTTTTTTTAACCTTTTAAAGAGCATTGTTTGGACAAAACTTTTTAAATTTTCAAGAAGATTAGTTTAAATATTTTTCTAGTATTTTTAATAATTAGAAACTTGGCAATTAGAAAGTTTTGAAGCAAGAAAGTGTGGGGAACATGTATTTTAATTTTTTAATAGTTAAAGTTGCTTTCATAAACTTCAAATGCGTTTTTCTCAGAACGGTATTTTTAATAAAATGTCGAAACTTGAAATGGGATTTCTCAAAAAGTTCTTAAAATTATTTGTTGAAAATTATTATGTATGCTTTTGATAGTATTTACTAGTAAATGACTTAAAAGCTTTAAATTTGGATAATTTTTAATGATGTTACACTCATAATTAGATATAAAGGTAATGAAAATTAGTTAAAAATTCAATGTGTATGATTTTGAAGGACCAAAATTGTTTACCAAATGTAAATTAAGCAAAGATTTTAGGTGACTCACTAGTGCAGTGTATAAGAAATGCGTTGCATCAAACAATATTGAAATAATTAAATTTATTAAAAAATTAGACCTTTAGAAAAAACCCAATTTTTTACTAAATTTTCTTCATATATTAGAAATGTTACAAAAACTTCTCCAGGAATAAATTTTTAAGTGTAATTCTCTATGACAATATAAAATATAAATCTAAAAATGTAAAAACATGAACTAGTGTCTAAGTTTAAAGAAAAAAGTTCTCCGAACGTAGACGGATACCTTAAGGTATATATTTCATTTAATCATCGTGTTCATCAAATAGGAAACAGACTTACATCTTCAGCCAACCAATGCAAACTTTTTACTGCAGTTACACCCATGGAGGGACTTTCTCTAATTGACTCTCTGAAATATGCCCATCATAAACGGCTGAGTTCAACGAACCATATATTATTCATTTACAAATAGTTGCAATCTTTTTATTACCAGTATTGATGCAGCAACGGGTTAGTTAATTATATATAATGATCATAACTTCAAACAATATATCCCTTTCACACTTTGTTCCATTATTATTTGAAACAATTTCAACATATATAATAGTTATTAATATAGCAATGTGTTTTTTTAACATAGTAACTTTTACTATAATATAGGAGGTTTAAATTTGAATATTACACACACAATTAAAATTTGTTACAAACGGATTGAATTTTTTATCTCTACGCAGTCCACTCACATTAATATGACCACCTGTCAGAAACCAGAATTAACCACTTTTCACAGAGCGAACGACTGCAAAACGTGCAGGGGGAGAATCAGTTAGGTTCCTGAAGATGTTCACGGGGATGGTAAGTCATGACGATTCCAGTGCCGTAGCTATCTGCTCTAGGTTGCGCGGTTGAGAATCTTTCGTGGTAAACAACCCGATCGAGGTGGCTCCAAAATTTTCGATTGGATTCATTTGCTGGTCAAAGGAGTAAGGTAAACTCATACTGTTCCTCTTCAAACAGCGCAGATATAATGCGATCTTATGACACTTAGAATTTTCCTACTAATAGATACCATCATCCAGAGGAAAATCAGTTCGCATATAGGGGTAAACGTGGTTCGCAAGGATTGATGCATACTTATGTTGATCCATCATGGCTTCCACAATGATGAGTGAACCTAGATAAAAATGTCCCCTTCTCCAACTTGGGCGCTTCCTTCAATTTGTGCTGGATGTTTGCTTTCAGACGTTTGACGCCGTATACGCCAATGTACATCTCTCCGATGGAGCATAAAACGTGATTCATCTAAAAATGTCACCGGTCTCCACTTAGTGAATTCCAGTTGCAGTATTAGAGTGTAAATTTCGACCTTATTAGTCGATGAACAGTAGTCAGCATAGGTGCATTAACTAGGCATCAGCTGCGGATACCCATAAGCAGAAACGTTCTATGAGCCGTCATTAAGGAGAGACTCTTGATAGTTCCTTGGTTTATCTGTGCGGTGAGTTGCTCAGCGGTTGAACGTCTATTCTCCTTAAGTCATCTATCTCTGCAGCCATCTTTCACCCCTGTCATCCATGGCCCATGGTGCACCACATTTGCCTCGTTCCTGATTTTTCGTAGTGTCCTTTTACCATTGCAAGGTATACTTTTACCTCGGCGATCCGCGAGCAATTTATAAAATTAGCTGTTTCGGAAATGCTTCCCCCTTTGGCCCGAAAACCAATGATCCTGAACTTTTGGATGTCGGACAAATTGATCTGTTTCTGTATGACTGCAAGAACTGAAATGGTTTCCAAATGCCTACAATACAGTTTATATATCTACCAAATTTGCTGATAACAAGTGCCTTCTGCGATTGGTTGCTTAACGTTGACACCGAAAATAGGCGGTGGTTGCATTAATATGACTGAACACTGTATAATGAAAAACTGGACTAAAAAAGTAACATTTCAGAAATAAATACATATATACTATTCTGCTTATACTGGAAGATTCTAAAAAGTAGAAAGAATAAAGTATAGTGTTTAAGTTCATTATGTGTTAAGAATTTTCATGGTTAATGAGTCTATTCGTTTATAATACTCAAAAAGAGATTAGTTTTCCTTTTTATGTATTCAGTAATGAAACTACATTTTACGTCTGAAAAGATATGGGTATTCCCTGGCAGACGACAACAGCAATTGGGCGAGTCTAATTTTTCAATTTTTAATAAAAATTCAGAAGAATTTCAGTGTCCTGTTAGAAATTTTCTACTCTACATTTTAAATTTTAATTCAAAATCCACAGTATTACTAATATTGTATTTAACCTTTCTTTTTCCCTATAATTACAATCATGCTGCCAATATCTTAATATATTTTCATTTGAGATCGTTTTTTTAATGATACAGGATGTAATTTTTATCATTTTGACATAGCTTAACTTTAAAGAGGATTTCGCCAGAAATCCACAAACTCAGTCCATAAAGTTCCCACTTGAGCTTTAATCCAGCAATTTTGAAGTTTTTATCTTTCAAATGATTTATCTTACTTTCGAATTGTTTTAATATTTTTGACTTTGGTATTAAATTTTGTAAGCTTTTGGCAATGGAGTTGCAATCTTTGAAAATTAATAAATTATTTGTTTATCTGGTTGCAAATTATTCAGCTGCAAATTCAATAGCCTTTTCTTCTGCCTGAAATACACTATTATAGGTATTCAGTCTTTTTTCTCATAAATTATATTTCCCTTTTATGCTCACAATGCCCAAATCTATTTTGTCATCCATATATTGAGGCTGTTTTCGAATCAAAAGTTAATCTATATTCACCTGTTTCCTGAAAATTTAGATGCCTTGGGAATGTTCATCAAACCATCATTGAACATATCTCGCTGGATGAATGGGAACATTATAATCACAGACAGTTGAATGGAAACATTGTAATCACAGATTTATTCCAGTTGTTTACTTTTCAGACATTACAATTTTAAATTCATTCTACGTTCTAAATTCAATACTTTTTAGATTTTACAACTTGCTTCCATACCCTTCTATCTTCTTTATTCTGTTTATCCTTCCATCCACTATTTGACTTTGCCGATCTTGTCTTGCAGCGCTGTGTATACTATTATGACTTTAGATACCATACCTAGGGAAATGATTAAAAGCAGGATGTTTTATCGGTTTTGGTTACAGCTGCTTCACCTAGTTTCTGTCCTACAATTTCACCTCTTTCACATTGTTTAAGGTGTTTTACGCTTTTGACAAAAATCCAATTAGTATAGCACTTAACTAAAGCTACCTCATGATACCATGGATTTACTCTTTATACTAAAAAACTGATAGCGAGGGTTATATTTTAATGCTTACGAATTACATTCTTAATTGTTACTTTAATTCCCAGGTGTTTCCATTATTCTGATGACCATTTGTATATGTGTATATAAAGCAAGGCTAACATTTGAATCAATTTATAGCACGTCTGATGTGTCTTTGACTTGACCCTTCTTATATAGGATTATTAACTTCCATTATATATAATGACTGACATAAATGAACCTTCTAAGAGAAAATTAAAATACATTTAAAAGTCCAACATATAAAAAGACACCAGCTGCCTGATATACTTTCTTGTTTATACGCAACTAAGAAAATCTTTTTTATATACTTCTTTCAGCAATGTAACGACAAATCTACTTTTCTGATGGAGTGATTATTTGCTTTAGAACTTCCCGTGTGGGGTACTGTAACAGGAATGAAATTATTTTCTTGTTAGATTTATTTGATTATTGAGAAGCTACCTTATTGCCTCAGTTTGAATATTCTCTCTTTTCCTTATTTTATTACACCTGAAAAATCTATGTGTGACAATTCAATTTATTTTAAGGTACACTAAGACTTTTTAATGTAATTCTCTTAGAATATACGTTATACACGTTTTATTGTCATTACTTTTGTTTTGGATATTGGTGTAATATTTTTAAGGTGTAAAAATTGACTAAATTTTGATTTTTTTTTTTTTTTTTTTTTGTAATGCAGCTTTTCACTTCGTTTCTATTCACTGTTTTTTTTTTACTACCCAGCGAAATCTTCAATTCCGTTTTTTCTCATTTATTACTTCGGGAGGCGTACTTCTTTACCTCTGTACTAAATCCGCCGTTTTAAAAGATATTCCTCTAGGAAAGTTCGAGTAAGGATAAAATAATTTTTTTTTCATACAGAACTTCTTAAAAGATTGAAGTGTGTGACTCAGCTTAGTTTTATAATTCTCGGATTTTTATAAGCATGTATTTTAAATTTCCGCAGTTGTTATAGTATTTTATCTAAATTCATACACGTTGCGCGTACCCCCCCCCCCACTCACATATAACCAGAGAAATTTTCTCGCTTATTACACGAGAAATCCGCCCCTATTTTTTTTTAATTTCCCGAGCTTACTGGGCAATTAGAAGTCCTAATCGTGATGCAGTCGAGGCTCATTTAAAGAAAGTGAAGTCCAACGTTAAGTAACTTTATAACAAATTTATTCAGGATCTAAACGTCAGTCTTTAAAAAGCAAGAGCTTTGGATCGAATGCTACAAAATACATCTTCCAATGATTTTTCGCAGCAGCAGATCACATGATTTTGTTCCCAAGGGACCTACAGATTACGTTTTTTAGGAGTTAAGAGTAAACCTTGATTCGAGAATGGTTTAGATTCATAATTGGATCCGATAGAACATGTTATTTTTTATTAAAAATTTGGAATTGCATCCTTATTGAGATTATTATGTCGATTGAAATCCTTTAGTGCCAACGTATTTGTGGAGCAGTGTTCAGTGCAATGGGCTTCAGTACGAGAAGTTCCAAGATCGAATCCCCGTACAGGTGATGTAGGAATTTTAATTTAATCTAATTAAGTTTGTGATGACTGTACGCGTGGTGGCGTCAAGTATTTTTAAAATACTTTTTTCCTTACTTTTCTATCAAAATGTTCCAATTTATAATTTATTTAAAAACACTTTACAATTTTTGAATTTGCAGCGTTAAAACAGGACATCATCTGTCGGGTCGTCTAGTAACGCAATTTTATAAAACCACAAATAACAAAAAAAGTGTAAAAATAGTTGTACTTTATTATTATGTGCGCTTTTATATTTCGTTATTGCATATTTATATCAGATCTACTGACAATATGTCTAATTTTCAGCTAGTAAGAGTTAATTTACTTTAGAACTACTCGTTTATTGTAACAAGACCACAACACTTCCTTTTTCCCAATTCGTTTATAACTGAGAAGAAATCCTGTTGCTTTCGGTTGGATATCATCTCTTTTTTACTTTTGTCCCGTTTCAAAATTTTCATAAATCTTTATCAAACCAGTCAATTTATTTTAATATATTTTGGAACCATTTTTTAAAATTTAACTCTCGAGAAGCACATGAAATATACGATCTCTCTTTAACATTCCTGTTTTGGAACTTGGTTCAAAGTTTTCTGGTGTACAAATCCATTCATGTTTTGTTTACTTTAGAACTACTCGTTTATTGTAACTAAACCACAACACCTCCTTTTTCACAATTCGTTTATAACTGAGAAGAAATCCTGTTGCTTCCGGTTGGATATCCTCTCTTTTTTACTTCTATCCCGTTTTCAAAATTTTCATAAATCTTTATCAAACCAGTCAATTTATTTTAATATATTTTGGAACCATTTTTTAAAATTTAACTCTCGAGAAGCACATGAAATATACGATCTCTCTTTAACATTCCTGTTTTGGAACTTGGTTCAAAGTTTTCTGGTGTACAAATCCATTCATGTTTTGTTTACTTTAGAACTACTCGTTTATTGTACGCCGAACGCTGGCCGATTGGTTAGGGCGCTGATCGTCAATACCGGAGTTCATGGGTTCGAATCCCACTATGGCATGGATGTTCGTAGCCGTTCGGAATCGGCTTTAAGTAGTAGGTCCCGGTCTCATTAGCCCTCGTGTGCAAAACAGTAGACCGTAGCGCTCCAAACCAAACCAAACTCGTTTATTGTAACTAAACCACAACACCTCCTTTTTCACAATTCGTTTATAACTGAGAAGAAATCCTGTTGCTTCCGGTTGGATATCCTCTCTTTTTTACTTCTATCCCGTTTTCAAAATTTTCATAAATCTTTATGAAACTAGTCAATTTATTTTAATATATTTTGGAACCATTTTTTAAAATTTAACTCTCTAGAAACGCATGAAATATACGATCTCTCTTTAACATTCCTGCTTTGGAACTTAGTTCAAAGTTTTCTGGTGTAAAAATCCAGCCATGTTTTGTTTTTCTTACGCACTTTCTCTTCTCGCTACTGTCCATTAATAATTTAATACCCACCATAAATTTCAATTCCGCTTTTTCTCATATTTATCACTTCGCAATGCGTACTTCGTATTTCCTTTTCTGCCTCTTTACTAAATCCGCTGTATCAAAGGATGTTTCTCTAGGGAAGTTGAAATAAGGATTATAAAAACTTTTTTTTCTCCACAAGTTCTTAAAAGAGAGAACATTTAAAGAAGTGCGTGACATCATCTGTAATAACCGACTTAAAATAAACCTTCTTCAAGAAACATGAAATAAAGTTAAACGTCCAAAGTTAAAAAATATCAGTTGTCTACTATTCTTTTCTTATATGCGCATTTAAAATGTCATTACTTTATATTTTTTCATTTATATTGATGAAGCATCAACTTTTCAGTGGCTGAGAGAATTTTAATTTAATAACTTCGTATGATGTTACTGTAACAAGATGGAGCAAGTTAAATAATTAAAAACTTTATGAAAGTAAATTGGAATGTTACATAAAATTCCACCTTTTTAGTATAATATGCCATTCAGAACAATGGGCGTTTTCATTCTAGAAGGGGTGTGACGTACGTAATACAATATAACTAAAGATTTTCTGCTCATATAATTACTGTACAATTAGCAGAATGTTCTGTGAATGGGGAGTGGTGCTTAAATAATGTCTGTAAAGGTGCAATGATTGATTTTAGAGACACTTTGTTTGCCTTCCTTTTATGTTCCATTAACACTTTCCTTTATTTAATTAACAAAATAAAGTTCTTCGTATTGAAAGAATCAATAACCTTACATAACTTAGGCCCCATTTTGTTGCAACCATTTCATAAGGGTAAAAAAATTTAATGGAATTATCTTGGTACACGACAGAATTAAAATATTTGAAATGCATTCAGAACATATTATCATTCTAAACTGCTTAATATTTTATTATTCAGTCCTAGAACTACTAGTCTCTTTTAAAACAATGCGTTTATTATTGATGAACTCGCATAAAAGAGGATTTCCTGCGTAAAATAAACACTGCGGATGACAGGTGATAAGTAGAGTTGATTCTTGCAGTCGTTCTGATCCACAATCGATGTATGCGTTCTTAACAGATGTTGTGGCGTATTAAATGGACGGTTGTTTTCTTTGAAGGATTACAGATTTCAGGCAAGACCCGAAACAAGGATTTAAGAGCCTAGAAAAGAGCAATCAGCTGAATCAGCACTTATTCTATGTTGATGTTAAACTAAATATCTACAATAGGTAGATTATCACATATCTTTGTCCAGTTAATATTGATACTAGTATATAGCGAAATATTTGCTGGAGCAAGTCTTCTATAGCAGTTCTTTAAAATCCCTTTTATAAAATATTTATTTTATAAGTATGAAATTACACATTTGTTTTAAGTACAATGCAGGACAACCCGTATTTTTTTAAATTAAAATGCAAGGTCATAAAATACTAATATTTCATATGTATAGGACTACTTACTAATTCAATAATTATTTGAAAGGTCATTTATAGGAAATATTTTTATAATGCAAAATTTTGTAAGAAAGTAAGAAAAACTAAATTGCACAAAGCATTTGAATAATCACCAAAGAAAATTTCAAATATTTGTGTTAAAATAAAGGATTAAATAATTGTAAAAATTTATGTAATTAGTTTGCTTATATTTCCATAAAATGTTTACAAAATTTCATAACTAAGTTAAAATTGTACAAAAATATTTTTTGACTTTCACCCTTTCTTTAAATACTGATAAATACTGAGTCAGATATTGAACAATTATTAAATGTTATTTAAAAACTAGTTTAATATCAAACTGTTACTCTTTACATTGTTTAACTGCTTTTATAAATATAACGTATAGTTCCAATATTTAACAATTTTATGCCCGTTAATGAACAATGAAGTTAAAATAGATTATAGTTAGAAATTCTTTTACTCATCATTAACTTAACTTGGTGTGGAGTGCTATGATTATGTTTTGAAACCTAAAGAAAAGGACATACTGCTTAAAGGTGAATTCCAACTGTTACAAACATCAATACAGGATCATCAATACAGGAAGATCCACAAATTCCGGGGTATTTTTTTAAACTATTTTAGCAAAATACATTCGTATGACAGGGTATTTAAAATTCCATTTTTTTTTCAAATTTATTGACTTTTATATCCGTTAAAAGTTAAATTCCTCTACAATAATTTCCATTTGATTAAGTACAATCATTTTTATGATTGTCTAAGCATCTCTGGGATCTTCAACTGAGCTGCTTTAAAGTGCTGTTTTGTTCGTTTTTTGACCCGTTCCAAATTTTGAAATATCTTATCTATGAAGATCTTCCATTAAAGAAATAATAAGATGTTTAAGGTTGGTGAATAAAGCCTGAAGAGGATTGCAATCTACTCCTAAAAACTGAAACATAAACAACTGAAAAAGAACTTAAAACTGAAAAAGAAAGCAAAGAGGAGTGTGAGGAGGGGAATTGTCAGAGTGCAACAGTGAATCTTCAAAATGCCCCAGTTTGGAACTTCTCCTCCTTACGTTCTCTAAAACTTGTCAGAACATCAATTGATTGATTGATTGTCTGACCATGATAGAACAAATTTTCTGTTCTCAATGTCCTCGAAAATGAATGAGAAACATTAATGTAAATGAACTTTGTTTGCACTTTGAGAAGAACTGTACCCCACGTAATCTTTATTTACTGCATCTTCCTTAGAAGCCATATGAAGCATTGTGTGAGCTACTATTACCGTTTATCTCGGTAGGAGGTAATTTCTAACAAATGCGTCTTTCTCTATGATTTGTGTATGTGTGCGTTTGACTATGATTTATGTGTGTGTATTATTATGTGTGACTCCCTCTCCAAGCTTTCTGACTCGGGGTACACTCAATACCACTATAAAAATGTACGCTTCTCTACACCGTTGTTTGTGAAGCCACAATAGCATTTTTGTTATTTTTGGTTACCCTTAGCAATGCAACTTTTATAAACAAGTCACCATATGTACAATGAATATCAGTTTTACCCTTGCAGCGAAAACTGAAACGTTTCTAAAGATTTTGTCCGATTACGCCGAAAATTTCCTAGGTGATTTCTTTGCCACAAGTATTAAAATTATTGAAATTTAAAAAATAAATTATATAAATTGATTATGGAGACCGTTTATATATAAAATATATTTAACATAAAAAATGACTTACATACTTGTGCTTTATTCTTCTCACTACATGCATTTTTCACCAGATTTCAAGGAATTTTGACGAAATGTTGATAATTAACTTAAGGAAATGTTACCTCGAAATTCGAAGGAAATCAACAAATATTTGCGGAAATGTTGAGTTATAGCAACAAATCCTAGCTGCACATGTGCGAAAAAATTAACCTTTGTTTTGCCATAATTTGACAGTCTAATATAGGGTAACTTTTATAAGAATGCACACACACACGTACGTATGTGTATAAGTATGTGTAAAAGTATACATTTATTTATAGTTAGAGAAGTTGGACAAAACGAGAATATGTGTGAAACAACAATACTGGAGGGAAACCTGTCATATGCTATGCTTCTTTAGACTTGTGGAGTGTCGCTTAGCGTCCAAGACCGTACACACATCAGTATAGCCCTCTAACTCTGAAGCTAGTACATACAAAACTATAAATATCATTCTTGTCGTTAAAAGAAAAAGTATGAGGCTTGTAAATTGTGATTCTGGATTGCATAAAGCATACATTATTACATTTTCGTTGGGACTTCAATGTCACTTGCTCAGTTTGTCTCAGGAAGAAAGTCTGATTAATAAGAGAACCTATACGCATTTTCTCTCTCATCTCGAATATCAGACAGCTAGTAGTAGTGATAGTATTTTATATGAAATGTAACGGAGCATAAACTTCATTTATTCATTCATCTAATTTTAAGGATTTCACAAGAGGCTTGCTTGTTCCGACTCATTCGTCTTATCAAAGTCTTTTCTTCCTCTTACAGAAGTCTTATACAATTTTAGGCAGTTTACATTATTTTACATAATCATCGTAAATAATATATATATCATTCATACACAAAATAATAGATATGTATCATAATGTATATGAATTTGTATAACTGACTACATAATTCATATATTATAACGGGGTTAAAATATCGCATTATAACTAATACTTTATATATATATATATATATATATATATATATATATATATATATATATATATATATATATATATATGCATATCGTTTAACATGCGTACGGGACTGGCTCTTTCAAATGTTTTAAATGGTTAAACGCACAAAAAATGTAAAAAAAAAATAGGAAAAGCTTACAGCTAAATGACTTATAAACCTTTTTAAGATTTTCTAAACCGAAACTCAAGTGCAATGCATATGTGTTCCAAAAGTAAAAAAATATCTAAAAATAAAGAATATGCAAATGTTTTTATCAAATTCAAACTACAAACTTTCTAAAAAAATCTTCTAAAACAATTTCTGAATCAATTAAAATATCACTTTGACACCATATAATCTGTCAATGACTATAAAATCTGAGGATTATTATGTTTGTACAACATTAAATAATTTAAAATTAGCAACTAAAACATTTAACATAAAAACTCCTTTAGTAGTACAACATTCACCTGTGTTATACACAATCAGTAATTTATTCTGTTTAAAATAGCAGGTAAATTAAATTTTATATTGAAGAACTTGGAAGCACAAATTTTACAGAATTATTTCTTTCAAGTGCGTTTATAAAGTGACAAGTCAAAAACCTGATATAGTACCTCTCTACTTGTCATATTCAGAAATTGTATTTTTAAAAATATTTTTTCAGGTGAGCCATCTGAAACACGTGTATCTCGGGCCGAAGTCAACCTCCAGGTTTTAACAAAGATGGCTACCAATGATGAATGCCTTCTTCCACTTCTTCTTAACTTCCAATTACATCTTCCCGCTATCATAGAATTAGCTGATCATATTAGTGGTCAAAGGTTGCACAAACCTCTAGCTGCTTTCTTGGAACAACTTTTACAGGTAAGATAAAGTAGGATTTGTTTTTTCATTTGCATTTGAAGTTCTAACACTTACGTGTAAAAACGTAAATGCTATGTAACAATATAAATATGTATGTGTGTGTAAGAAAACGGTAAAATAAATCCGCAAACAAAGCTAGACATTATTTTTAATTTCCGAAGACGGAACCTTGTCGAAACGCATCCTGTAATCGTTTTTAATTAAAAAGTACACAAGAACATTTACAGCCATAAGTCCATATTACGGATCCAAAAAATTATCAAAGGTTATGATATCTAAGCCCCCGGACAACGGGCCTTAACCAAGTAAAACTTTATATTGCTACCAATTTAAGAAATTCTGAACCAAAAGACAATGCACGTTGTATGCATATATATATATATATATATATATATATATATATATATATATATATATATATATATATATATATATATATATATATATATATATATATATATATGTATGTATATATATATATATTTTATATATATATATATTATATGTATATATATATAATATATATATATATATATATATATATATATATTATATATATATTTTATATATATATATATATATATATATATATATATATATATATATATATATATATATATATATATATATATATATATATATATCAAAACTATTTCCGTTTAATATTTCCTTAATACCTTCTCTCTCCCATTCTAATTCCTTAAAATCTATTTTTCCAGCCTCAAGATGTCTTAATCAAAGGAGTGTCCTTGACTTAAGATTCTTCCAATATATTACCCATAGCTTTCTGCACAAGAGATGTAAATTTTCTGTCCATTCAACACGTTTTCCAGCTGTCGCCGGCTCAAATGGCTCAGCTTTTCTCCTAAACTAACAGTTAAATTCGCTAAGCTTCTTGCCCCTTGAGAAAATTCTGTCTGTCTTCGCTCTTGGGTACACCTCTTTTCGAGCAGAGTGTTTTTCCGTGTCATTCTCTTGTTTGTCGTTGACTGGTAAAGATCTCATTTTTAGCAGGTAATGAATAAAGTTTAAGTTTCGCTACAAACTGTGTCTGTTCTTTTTACCAAAATGCCTCTCGTGCAATTTACTTAAATAGTCTAGTAGCTTAGGCTTCTCATTGCCCAGCAACCAGGGCAGGTAAAAATAATAGGGGCTGTAATTTCAAATGTGTCCAGAAGTTGTATAATTCCTGGATTATATATATATATATATATATATATATATATCATGATAATAACTATTATCAGGCTTTACGAAACTCATCTTAAAATGTAATTTATTTTAACTGTCAGATCTAAAATATCCCAAATAAAAAGAAAGGAATTTTATTGGTTAAAAAAAATTTGAAAATAGGCAAGAAAGGAGATAGTGCATGAATTGACGAGTGCAGATTTCTACCTCCTCTCAATTGTCACCTCAATAAGTTAAGTATGATCTAGAACGAAGCTAAAAGTCCGGCTCTCTACTATTACTGTTCAAGTGTTTAGCTGAGGAATAACTATAATTTTTTTTCAGAACTCTTGGTCCCGTAATCGTATTTCTTAATCCCATTTATGGTCCTACTGTATCAGGATATGTTTGTGGTTACTGTCAATCGAACAATGCACCCAACAGCTGGATTGAATTATCTCGGACTGTTTTGAGGAATAAGATAGATTTTCTATTGCTTGAATGGATTACACAGTTCCCTATTACACACCAATAGGTTATTTGTGCAACTCAGGAAAAAATATCATCAAAGCCTCGAAATACCACCATTCAACCAAAGTATTATAAGCTGCTATTTTATTGGCATGAGCTAATATTCCTCCTCAATGGTTTCAGCAACTTGATGATCAGATGAAAGTCCATATGAAAGCTTAACACTAAACATACCAACAGTTAATACATACCTATTTCTTCCATAGCTGGTCAAATGACCGGACTTTATTTTTTCTGATTATAAATGTATGAAATGTGAAAATTGGAAGGAAATAGACAAATAAACTTTATTATAAATAAACAAAATTGTATATTGTCAATTTTTATGTATTGCAAACACAAAGAATAAGAATTTTTAATTCATTTCCCATCGCATTTTTTACATACACCTTATGGTTCATTTGACCCGTTATATGGTATGTTTAGTGTTAAAATTTCACAAATCTTATGAAACAAATTATATAATGCTGTGGAATTTGAAATCCATTTTTACATTAATCTAAAAGAGTAAGATGTTACCACCAATTTGTACCACATCATTTTTGACAACGCTTTTTACATCTGTTTCTTTAAATTCCTGTAATAAATATATTAAACCCTTGACATACAATGACGTCTACAATGACGTGGGAGACGTCAGTTATCTCATGTGCCAAAGTAGATTTTGACGTCGATAGATGTCTCCGACAGACATCTTGCGGCATTATATTAAATCAAAATTTTATACTGCTACTTAATTATTGTACATTAGCATCATATATAAATCTCATTAAATGTTACACAGAAATGCAAATTTCAAAATAAAATGTTCTTTTTCTTAAATTTCACGAAATTGTTCAGATGAGCCAGAACTAAATAGTAGTTTTCGAATACGTTAGATTCTGTTTTACTTGAAAGTCAAGGCGTTAAACTAAATTTAAAGAGCAGTTTATAATAAAATAAATCTATTTTAAGCAGCTTAGGGGAACTGATAAACTTATGTCAGTTTATCAATAGTTGGTGGTTTCATTTTTATTAAAATCTCTCAATAACGTTGGTACTCATGAGATATGCTAAACATTTTAAATTAACTTACGTAATGCATTTCTTAGGTTATCTTATAAATTGCTTTCTTCTACGTAAAAAATATTTCTCTTAGAAAAAATTTTTCAATATTTTTTTTATGTAGAATACGTTTGTAATTTGGCTCCTACATATCACTATGCATATATGTATAATATAGATAAACAATGAAATCGATTGATTATGGATATTGATTCAAGAATCAATAAGTCGCATATCGGGTTTGACATTGTCAAACTTTTGGCATATCTAATTTTATTATTTTTCCAGAGAAATACTCACAAAGATAAATTAAATGTACATATTAAGAAAAATCAATATATGTATTTGAAAGGGTTTATTAAGAAAAATAAGTTCCAACTCTAAACAAATACTGAGTATTGATGGAGATGTTGATTTTTTTTTTCTTTTTCCCTGAAAAATATTTTCCTAGATAAAAGTATGATTCCTCTTACCCAATTCGTTGTTTTCTGAACTTTCATTCTATTAAGCGTATGATGCAAATTGGGGAAAATGTTTTACCCCATATGTTTTTCGATATAAATAGATTATGATTTGAAAAGATTAATAGTAATTCAAAAGTATAAGTTTCCAAGATAAAAATGCAGACGTTCTACATATTTCAGTCACAGAATGTAAAGTATATTTGAACACATATATGTGAAGGGTCACAAAAATTTAATTCATTTAATCGAAATTTTGTAGATACAGTAGCAACACTAAAAATCCTTTATTTCATTCTAAGATGATAATCATAAATTAACTATTGAAATATGGTATCTGGTCCTTTTCCTATACATCGCCGTAGAATGAGGTAACGTACTGCATCGCCAAGTGGGAAAAGAGAGTCACACTCCCACGACTAAGCTTCTATAAACTAGCATTGCTGTCTTGTTAATTTTCCCCAAAACTGCAATACATGCGACTAGCTACTTTCGCTAAGATTCATTACACGTTTCATGGTATTTTCTTGTCTTATTGCTATGCATGTAACTTTATATCTTGATTAATAAAAAAAATGACATTTAGAATTTCTGAATTCATCTCGCCAATTTTTTGGCCTCATTCTCTCACAAAAAATAAAGCACCGAACCAGGCCCCATGTGACTGTGAGGCCCTCCAGGCTTCTCCCGGTGGTGGGCAGATCGCAAGTATTAGCCCCCTCCCCCAAGTGCCCATTAGTAATTCAACTTGGCCCATGGTGGGATAGAATCCACGACCTTCGGGCTATCAGCACACACAAGCAAAATAGTGAGAGAGAAAACAACAGGGTAAATACACAAAATATATTAAAGTCACACAAAATATAATTAGGTCAGGAATGAGTGTTCTCCTTTTGACTTCTCCTTAGATGCCAATTTTTTCCTAAAATTATGAGAAACACTAATCTCTCCCACCGTATGTTTGGTGGGCGTAAAAAGTACAAAATTAACTGAAAAATTGGTTCTAATAATGGTAAATAAAATATGACATCTAACAACTTTAGTTTAAAATGTTATTTTCAAAAGTTAAATTTTTAAAATTTTCTTTCATATACTCCCCTTTAGTAATGCGAATGATAATCCTTTTACCACCAAAGAAAAGAGAATCATCAATAACCATATACGTGAGCACAAGTAGATCGTAACACATTTTTATGGGAACAAATAGATCCTAATTAGCCATCCTTCTTACAGTTCAGTGGTTCCCAAATGTTTCGATTGTTGGCACCTTATCAAAAATTTTTCGTGGTTCCTTAGGTCAAAACATTAGTCTGTCTAACATAGTTGATTAGTTAATTATTTCGGATAGATACGCTTAAAAATATAATAAATGAAACACTTATTTAAATTCACAAACAAGTTATTTAAATGATTTGTCAAAACGATCAATGGGATGAGCTTGTTGTTCCCCACTCAAAGTATTAAATTTCGGAATTAAACTTGGAATAACTACCCTTATTTCCAATTCAACGTAAATTTTCGTATAGTAATTACTTTTTATTGTACCGACGATGAAAAACTGTGCTTAGCACAAATATGTTGAAAAGGGTATTAGCATTCACTAAACCTGATCACTGAAAATCTGATATTCTTCTACAGATATCTAAAAATTCGCCATTGTCATATCACCTAACTTTGTATTCAATGCATAGTGGTAATACAACTCTATCTAATAAATATTTCATCTATTCTAAAGATTTAAGTAGGTTCTGGTCTCATTAGCTGCCATGTAGACAAATAAAAATAATAATAATAATAGACCGTAGTGCTCCAAACCAAATCAGTCTAAAGAATTAAATTAAATTGAAACTCTGACGCTAAATAAATCTTGAATCGATGCAAATAATCAGTATTATTAATTTTTATTTATTGAAATGTTTAAAAACTTAGATAGGTGACCTTTAAAAATAGATCGTATATTCCAAAACATGACCAGCAAACATAAATTATCTTAACACATTGTATGCCGGACACGTACTAGTACATTTTCTGACGACTGACACTTGAGCACGGGTCACGTACTAGTACGGGTTAGTGTAACAACATGGTTTGTTTGTGGGTACAAAAATAACGTTTTTACTGGAAGACGAAGCCAAATGTTCTTGTCTACTACATAGAGTCTGGAAAAATTTAGACAAAACCTAGTTTTTACATCAGTCGATGCGGAACCACAGAACGGGAAATTTGATTAATAATATCAATTTAGATTTAAAATTAACTTTTTATTAATCCTTGCGGAAATTATATATATATATATATATATATATATGTATATATATATATATATATATATATATATATATATATATATATATATATATATATATATATATATATATATATATATATATATATATATATATTTGTTTATATATTTCAATATAAAATACGAAAAGTTGGTTAAAAAGTTAAATAATTTTCGATCTATTGAGATTTAATTGAATAACTAAATTTACGCTCAAAACTCCCGCTCTAGGTAGAATTCCGCTGCAAAATATACCAGCAAGCAATGTGTTAATACCTCGTGCTCTTAGAATATAAACAGTGCCTCGGAGAGCATAATTTGGAAATCGAGGGCATAGACGATATTTGTGAAAATGCCAGAATTTTTTCATACCATGATAGTACTAGTAAAACTGAACCTCGGTAACTCAGTCGGCAAAGGCAAAGCTCTCTTAACTGGAGAGTTGCGGGTTCGCAGCCCGAACCGGTCTAAGATCCTCCGTGTTCGTTAAAGGTGACTGGGGCACGTAAAATATGTTCGCGGTCACAATGTCCTCCAAGTTCTCAATCAATACATCTGGGGATGGCAGTCCAAGCCTATGAGTCTTCTGCTTGGTCCCTGCTTTAAAATTAGGAGGACCCACTCGAGATATGTCGTACTTTCTCCCATGTGGTGCCTGTTAAAAACGAAAGGCGCGCCCCTTTGCCTTAATACGAGTAGCCTCCGGCTCAATCGTGCTTGGTTTGACCGAGTGGCATACGTCAACAACAACAACAACTAGTAAAACTATGAAATGTAGTGTAAGTCACATATGTAAAAAACTATACTTTTCTTTATTCTCTTTCTAGACTACTATGCTGAAGTTGTTCAATACTGGGGAAACAATTGCCCTTTGCTTACTGCTGCGAGTAGCCATTGGTTGCCTCCGTAGTGGACAATCACTCCAGTATTCTGGCTTGCTTCTCATCAACAAAATCATCGATACATGCATCACCAAGACACTGCCTCTTTCACCGGATTCTTTTCAAGCCCCAGCATCGCCTTCGAAAGATGAACCACGAGTCGATGGTTTCGCTTGCATTTTTTCTGGATCCTGTGTTCAGCTTCTTCTCAATGCCCTTAACAATGGCATCACCTTATACAAACGAGGAGTAGGCACCCGCCTTCAATGCACACCTAGCAACAGGTCTCTTGATTCTCTAAGTTTCTCGAATTGCTTTTGAACGATTCATGAGAATAAATGGTCATATTACCTTTCGAGCCAAAAATGTCTTCCAAAAAGCCATCTATCGATATTAGCACTGATATAATACGAGTTTATTCGTAGCTGCACAAAAATAGCAACTAAACACAGTACGAGATAACTCGTTGGCGTCCTAGAAAAGAACGCAATCTACGAGTTACCTCGTAGTTGGCAGTCAAAGTGTTAAAAATTATTAATCATAAATGCAAAACTTTTTCTTGGTTTAGAACAAAAATTTTTCAATTCTTTCATGAGACTCTAATTTTTAAAAAAATTATTGCGTTTTGTTATTTGAAGAAAATTTTTTTGAAATGTTTACATTTTTTTATAAAATGACTTGCATTGCCAAATTTAAAACATTTTTTAATTTTTTAAAAGTTTAGATACTTTTTTAATATTTGACATTTACTGATTAAAAAGGATAGTGATATTCTAATTAGATATAAAAATTTTATGTCAAATATATATTTATATATTTCAAAACCCATATAACGAGTCAATAAATTTTGCCTATTTTTATCATTTCGTGGGTTTATATGCATACACATAATAAATGAAAAGCGAAATTTATATATGTAACTCAATACAACTTTTGAAATATATATTTATTTGAAACTAAATTTTATACACATATGTATGTGTGAAACAAAACTTTTATATCAAATTGAATCTAAATATTCTTTTTATTCTATAAAGATCAATAATTAAATGATTGAATAGTAGATCATTGCTTTTCGACACCGGTATTCGCGGGTCCGAATGCTGCTGAAGGCATGGGTGCTCATAGAGGTTTGGAATCAGATATAAGCAGTAGGTCCGGATCTCATTAGTCCTCAAAAGCAATCCAGTTGACCATCGCATTCCAAACCAAACCAATCAATAATTAAATGCTAAAATTTTAAGCTTAAAGAAAATTTACTTTTATCAGATGCGTGCATGATTTATTTTTCATATAAAATTTAAGCTAAATATGTTTTTTATTCTGTAAACCTTCAAGGTTTTCTAAGGATTTCGTTCAAAAAATTCATTCTTTAATATTTTAGTATTCATTATGATTTAAAGCTAGATCTATTTCTCATATTAATAAAAGTAAAGTTCAGAGAATCTAAAAGGTATTTTGATATAAAAATGTACTTTTAAAAATATGTATTTAAAAAGTTACCTTGTGGGTAAGTTGACTTTCTTCATTTAATGTATGTATTATAAATTATTATTTAAGGTATTACCTAAATTGAAAAACTAAATAATTTTAAGTTAGAGTATTATAAAATCACCTGTGAAATGTATT
>CM063503.1:96677869-96680369 GCA_032207245.1 Pardosa pseudoannulata | reverse complement strand
GTAGCTTTAAAGAACTAATCATATTCTTTTATATATTTCACTAAATTGATCATTTTTAAGATTGATTGAGAATTAAAATTTCTGTCTAAAATCATTTTTTGAAGCACTTCATTTTTAATCACATACTTATTATTGCAATTCACTTTTGCCGTTTACTTCACAAGCTCTTTATTTATATACTTATTTATAGCCTTTTTTCCTGCGCTTTCTCTGCTAATAATCTCAGCATTTATGCTTGGGTGTTATTTTATGCTTATGTTTTTATTAATTTTACATTAAAGTTAGGTTTACATGGTTCAAGTTGTGGGTCAAACAACTTGCTTCCTCAATTCCTTCACTTTATTCTACTTGAAATATTAACAGATGCAGGCCACGTGTTTTGACGTGGTTTAGTAGAGATTTAAGTAGGTAATATGGCCGCAAATTGGGTTGTTGGAGAAAATGTATAATCAATATAATAATTCTTTTGAAAGAATGAGGAAAATTTTGGAGGAAGAGGGGGAAATCATTTGGTAAGGAATATTGTTGAAAATGTGAAAGGGAATTCTAAAAAAAATCCAACAACTTGATAAGGGGGTTGACTTGGGCTTCACGAATATTATACGATATCCTGTTTAACTCCTGAGAAATTCGTGTATTTGTTGGGTTATACCTGATTAAAAAGAAATCCAATAAGACTGCTTCATAAATATGGGTCGCATAGCTTAAAACGAAAATATAGTTGATAATACCGAAATGTTACAAGATTTAGCTATCTGTGACGCTATTATAAATAGAATGCTTGACTCTTTTTACTTTCCTCATGAGGGTATAGATTACTTGTTCACAGGTCTGAAACCCTTTGATTTTCTTCACTACATAATGCATGTCGGGGCTTCACTTGTCCGGAACTACTTAAGCAATGCAAGCATATGCTGCTTAACTTGATATCTCTATTTAACTGTCTATTTCGTTTGTATAAATCCAGTTTAAGTCCATTACCGTATTTAAACAATTCTTAAATCTGTATGCATGGAATATAGTTATTATATATTCTTCATGTATGTACCTGTGTGAGTGTGCGCGCGTGCGCTCACAACATTCATCACACAGTTCGGAGACCACGGTGTTATGGTCCAATTAAAAAAAAAAAAAAAAAAAAAAAAAACTTTTAGGAAATAGGTAATACCGGTTTCGTGTTTATTATATTAAATATTATATGCTAAGTGTTTCTCAGGAGGATATATTATTGTATGGTGCATCAAGTTGTACCTTATTAACTCGTTGACTGCCACGGTGGTCGACTTGGCTACAGCGCCGTAAGGGTGACCGGCCACGCAGCAAATAATAAAAGTACAAATAATAAAGTACACAACACGCTGACTGACACGTTGACCACGAAAACTTCTTCAAGCATAATTTAATAACTCATTTAATCTGCTGCAAATAATATATCAGCATAATATGCATCGCATAATGAAAAGTTGATTTCGACGTCTTGGTCAAACCATCGAAAATGCGTCTGGCAGTCAACGTGTTAAGAACAGCTTTCAGTCAATAGTGTATTACCTCCCAAATCTTCGTAATTCCACTTCCTGCCCATATTAAGACAAAGTTCTCGATTTTTTATCTTACATATATACATATATAACAAACATAAATGACTGTGTACACCCATTTACTCACACAAGTATTAGTACGTTGTTTTATATAATTTCCCTCTGATACCACTGATACTGTTAGAAATATGATTAATATACCCATTTGTACTTTGAATAGAAGCTATTTATCCATCATATAGCCAGTAAGCATTTACTTGTAATTAATGGCTTTACCTTTCCTTCTTTGAATAGTTTTTATACAAATCTTGATACTATGATAACAGAGGACTAAGAAAGGGTTGATTTGTAGTCAGAAATGAGTTATCCTTTCACACCTAATAAAATTTTATATCTGTGAAAAGCTAACCTCTAAAATGTTGGAGCTGAAAAATGCCCAATAACCTCGTCTTTTCAGATCTATTTATACTTTTTTTTCAACCTTTCCGTTGCTCTTCCTATTTCCTTGAATTACAGGTCAATTCAGCGAGGAACCGATATTAATGCTCTCTTGTGGGAGGAATGGCTTTTAATGGCTTCCCGGATGACACTGTTCATAATATACTTTGTCTTTAGAATTCCTTACATCAGAAAAGAAAATGAGGAATTCTATTGTACATACCCCAATAAAAGTATCATACCTATGAGATCAATTAAAGTTTTTATTCATGAAGACTTAACCCTTAATTTGGCTAAGTCTGGCTGCTACACCAGACATGTATTTTTATAACTACTATATAACATAATTGTCAGTGTTCGCCACAGAGGATATTAATTATCTCAAAAATGGAAAATGATGTATATTTTTTACAGCGATCCTAATGTCTATGCAGACATGGGAAAATAACGGAAATTAAAAAATATTTGAAAAAACATCTTGTCAAATTGAGGGTTAAAAATTTTTTGAATTCCCCATATCCATG
>CM063503.1:96605369-96672869 GCA_032207245.1 Pardosa pseudoannulata | reverse complement strand
TAGAGAGCTGCTTTTCGGAACCGAAGTTCGCGGGTTCGAATCCCGCTGCTGGCATGGATGTTTGTAGCCGTTCGGAATCGGCTTTAAACTGTAGGTCCCGGTCTCATTAGCCCTCGTGTGCAAAACAGTAGACCGTAGCTCTCCCAACCAAACCAAACCAAACCACAATCTAAATTTAGTTTAATAATGCAAATAAAGTCGAAATTAAACATGAATACAGAAATTTACTTTAAAATATATTAGGAGTGTTTAGCAAAATTTTTGTAAAAATTTATGAAAATTAAGTCCCAAAGAGCATTTTAAAAACTAACGATTCCACAAAATTAAATTTTATAAAAGTTTTTTTAGTTACTTTAATTTGATTAATCTTTCAATGCATATGCGTACGAAGTTTCGTTAAGTTAATAATTTACACAAACGCTATGTAAAGTCCAACGTTTCCTTTAATTTGAACAAAATTTCCTAAGTTGAAACATATATTTGATTATTTTAATTAAAAGTTACATTTTTCCTATTTAACTTCTTAAACAAACGTGAACAATTTATAGATAAGTAATTTGGGATTCAGATATGAGAAGAGGTAAAATACTTATCCTCTTTTAAAAAGAGAGTATTATTAATGGCAAAGAAAAACCCCTTGAAATTTATTTCTTACTAGAATACTTTAGTGACAATATATGGGATTTGTTCTTCAAAAAAGCTAATAAACTGAAGCCTGAAAAGGATTTAAAATCTACCAAGCATCGATTCGTAAGTTTTTTATCCACTAAAAGAGTATTGGCAACGTTTAGAATTGAGTCTGTTTTGGTTTTTCAAATCCTTTAGTTTTTATCGTCTAACAAATGATAAAATTATACTTTTTCTAAGAGTGACTTTACTTTCTGTCGGCGGAAAGAAGAATTCGAAAGAAATCTGTTGCAAAACATTTGTTCAGTCGTTATGAAAAAAGTATTCACTTTCAAAAATGTGCAACTACTAAGCAGTTTCGCCGAGGCATAATATATTTTTATTACAGACATGTTATTCTTTTGTGATTAAAAAAAAGTGTGTTAAATATACAGGAAAAAATTTCGTCAGCGTAACATTTTATTGCCATGAGCATAAAACTTTACATCTATGTATATCGTAAGTCAATCCTGTTTTATGTACAAGATTTCTAAAATTAATCTGTAGGCATAAAAGGTTTATTGAGGCTTTCTCGCACGTCAACCTATACGCATTGAAAAAGCAATGGTTTCAGTTTACGATTCCTTTTTTCCGATGAGGAATTTCTCGTCTGATAACGAAAACTGTTTAACCGATCAAATTTCTTATAACAAGTCAACTCAAGCCAAATAAGTCAATTGAAACTTATTTTCTTTCACACATGAATTCCAAGCATTCTTAGTCTGGAACAAAAATCTTAAACTAAATTCGTTGCTTTGTCAGAGCGTACAGGTTGACATGTCATAAGGCCTTTAGTTGTGGATATTTGTTCCAAAATTAAAAGCCTTGACAGTTGATGTTAGATTTCTATATGGGTAATATATATATATATATATATATATATATATATATATATATATATATATATAGCATTTTCATTGCACTGTCATGTCAATTTCCCACTCCTCTGCCAAAAGTCGGTTGAGAAATGAAATGATAAAGTCTATAAGAGAAAAGCCAAGTAATTTTACAGTCATTTCATTAAATCTTCAGAAAGTAGGGGTGCATACCCTAACAAATGTCAGTCAAAGAGGGATTGAGTTTCTAAACAATCGACCTGACCCTCCTACCTCAAACACTGGCAGAAATGTACATTACATCCATTTTCGGAACGTTCTTGAGACGTCGAAAATTGTACGAGACAACTGCTTTGAAGACATCATCGGTTTTGCGGAATTGTACGTGCGAACCGCTTAGAGGGTTAAAGTGTTAATTTACTTTCGTAATAAAATCGTGCAACTATCAAGAATCCTTAGAAAAGTTTTCTGTACATGGACGAAGGTATTTCGTGAGTCCACGTTTGTCAGTTTAGCAAAAAATGTTCTTTTTGTATTAGATATTTAAATGCAATTTCCTTCCCAACAATATCCATTTATCAACAGCTAGGTTGTTTTATAAAACTTTTTGCAATTTCTTTATATATTTGCAATGTTTTGGCAAACGAAAATGAACTTTACGTTTACATATCTTATTTAACCATTTTAGGGTGTTCAGGTCTTCTTTGGTCAGTAAAAAATCTAACTTTTTATAGATTTTTTTTATTTTGGATAATGATTCAAAATATCTTAAGAATTTGATTTCATAAGCATAGTAAATGTTTAGAAATGTGTAATATTTTTTGAAAGGGCAGGTTTTTTTTTTTTAAGTAAAATTGCAATAAGTTCGAATCATTTTTGACCCGTGCGGATTGTTCAATTCATAAAAAATATGAAACTGAATTTTTAATATATCACTCAATTATTTATGCTTTGACAACTCATTTCTTCTATTCTTCTTTTCCATTGCCTATTACGGAAGCGAGCCTCAAATATGGAAACCCAAAATACGGAATGGACAAAAATCCAAAAATTTCTTCCACCTTTGATCATTTTTTAGATAAATTATAAATTTTATACTTTTACATTTTAAAATTGAACTTTATCATTTATTTTTTTATCTCTATTTGATATTTATTAATTATATAATTTTTGTATTTTATAAGTAGCAATTTTTAAAACCAGATTGACAACCCATCTAGTTTTCAATCGCTTTTATTTAGCATTACTTGTGTGCCAGTTGGTGTTTGTAATCCCTTATCTGCTTTTTAACTACCTTCCTGACTAGTTAGAGATCTGAAATGTTGGTGGTAAGTTCATTTCTGTTGACAAAATAATATTCAACCATGAAAAGTTAGATTGTAGAAAAAAAAATTAATTTGATAAAAGCAAAAAGCTTTTAAGAGTACTTCGAAATCCCTGTATCAGAGATTTTAAACTAGTATTGCCATCTATCTGCAAGCTGCATAACTAAAATGTTTTTGTTATATTTTTAAGAGTATTTTAACATTTTTAGGTATATTTGGGATTTCCCGTATTGGTTTTAATTAAATAGTACTAAATTGATCATTTTTCTTCTTTTACCGCACGATAAGAAATAATATTGTATAGTAGAGCTTTGCTAATTGATTCAAACATTTCGCAGTCTGTCTTTATGAAAATGTAAAGCCTTACAACTTATACTTAATAAAAAAATAATTTGTAAAATTTCAAAAGTCTGTTAATTGATTTAACATAAGTTGAAAAAATTACGGTTGAAAATTGATTACAAAATTTGAGACTAAAAATAAAAGCGTGTTGCGCTATTGGAATCAGTGTCAAAATAACAAATTTTCGATACAGATATAACTGTATAAGTGAATATTTATACTGAAATATTAATGTGATATTTAATTGTTATAAGTTAAGAACCCCATACTTTTAATATAGGATATAGGATAAGGACTAGTTGTTATCTCATAACCCATTCATAAAAACTAGCCCTTATCCTATAGAAGCTCCTCAATTTCTCTACATGAGCATATTACGATTCTTTTATATGAGCTTTTCCCAGAATTTCTCTTCCATACGCTTTATAATTTTTGCATTTTAGTACATTTTAATCTTTTTATTTTGTGTGATAAATAAAAGCGATTTGAAAATTTATTTTTATATTAGTTTTATTAATGGTTTCTGTAAACAAAGTTTTTCATTCTTTATCCCCTCCCAAATGACAAGTTCCCATATCCCAAAACAGTTGTAAAAATATTGGATAAAACGGAGGATCCGTCTGAGAAGACATCAAGGATGTATCTGATAGGAGCCCATGGGTAAAGAATCTAACGTATTAGCGATTTCAAGTCCGAACCCAAAATTACGATTTCACATAGCCATTCTCCTTACAATGGCCGAGAAACTGGCATCTACTTAATACTGCACAAGAATTGTGAGCGTAACATGTGCACAAGTTTGTGGAGTGTGACGGGAATATAGCGTGTGACGTATTAGTATAATTGTTTTTACACAAGAATATTGCTTAAGGTCCAAATCTGGAAGCGTTAGAAATTTACCGAGGTCCGGAAGATCCTTGATTTGAGGTTTTCTACTTATGTTTTTTGTGAGTCTAAATAACGGCAAAAATCCTGGTTAGTTCTTAGCAGTCGCTAGTTTCTGTGATCGAAACTGGCTTTCACTTTTGCAAGAATGCCTAAATATACAATTTTTGTTTCTTAATCCCTTCCGGTATGATTTAATAATGAAAAACTGTGCATTGAAATAACCATTTAATTTTTATTTAAAAAACTTGTTTCATTTTACAATTCTTACATATTCTTAATTAAAATCCACTTTTTACATAGTGTTAAATAATATCAGAAACAGTAAAATTAAGAAAATATCAAAGCAAAACATTAATAAGGTATACAGATAATAGTCTTCAAGTTAGTGGTACTTTTCAAAACAAAGTGCAAAGGAATTCTTAATTGTTTACACCGCCAAGTAGTCTCACTTTTAATTTGATTCTTGTAACACACACGGCATTTCTTAGTAGGTTTTCTTTTATTCTGACTCATTAATTTGGCAATGACTTGTACCAAGAAATTCTAAGTAAACAATATGCAATAGTGACTTGTGATTTTCACAAGTGATAAAAGTGTTGCCAAATTCAGTACACTAGAAATTTTAAACTAAATTAATTATCATATTTAACAGTAACTTTAATAGCATGACGAGTGTAGCTCGTCATTGTGCGGTATGGAATGAAAAACTAATGACGAGAGGCCGAACGATGGCCAATTTGTTAGGGAGCTGGCCTTCGGTACTGGAGTTCATGGCTTCGAATCCCACTATGGCATGGATGTTCGTAGCCGTTCGGAATCGGATTTAAGCTATAGGTCCCGGTCTCATTAGCCCTCGTGTTGAAAAATTAGACCATAGCACTCCAAACCAAACCAAACCAAACTAATGACGAGCTAGACTAGTCATTTTACTGGAAGGGTTTAAAGGTTATTTTTTAACGCGTTTAACTAATCAAACACCTAAAATCGTATCCGTGGCTGTAAGAAAAATTGTTATATATTTTGTCTAAAAAGTGTTGTTTTACAATAGGAAATGCAAGAATAATACACACAAATGTGATTTCCCCCTCTTCTATGAAATGAATGTAAAAGCATCGCGAAAATTGGCTTGATGTTAGATGGTGTTTGAAGATTTACATTGGATTTCTGATGTGAATGATTGCACAACATGATACAGTATTTTTATTTTATAAGAAAGTAATTGATTAATTTCGCAATTCCCTATAGTTATCAAATTTCACCTGTAAAACAAAAATAAATGATATATAAATACAGAAAAGGGTATATATAATAACTAAATAAAAAATTAAATTACTAAAAATTGTAAAACAGAAATAAAATTCAATAACACTGAAAAGTACACTGGTTGGTTATTTTTGCACCAAACACCTAAGGTGTAGATCATAACAGCGTAAGAAGATTAACTTCAAATGTTTAGGGTGTATTTTACTTGCAGTACCAGAAGAAAATTCCAGTCTCGATCCAATGGGTGTTTGAATCGAAGGATTTTCTTTTAGATCAGATACTTTATTTTCTTGATATTTACTCGTTTTCGAACAGTCTTAAGATGTGGCTTTGCGACTCTTTATTCATTTTTTACTTCCAGCTAGACGCTTTTGCTCTTTTCAAATTTCAAATGTTAGAAATAAACTTTTCTATTTAAAAACAGTAGCCTCGATCTTTTATAATTATAAATTTCTCAATTTTTTCGTAAGTGGGAAAATTTTCAAACACAATTTTTACTCAAATACAAAAGTCAAAGTAAAGTAAATGTGCAGTGATGTATTAGATGCAATTCAGATATAAAATGAACACATATTTACACAAAGCGAAAAGTTTTAAAAACATTTCATTTTTTGTGTACTCAATTCGCAGTTGAAATTCTTCATTTAAATATTAAACTTTCCTTGATATACCAATACGTATTCTCCAGAAAAATAATTTATATTTCATGATTAATCGGTATTAAAGAAAAGTGTTTTTAATAATTTATATCCAATACTATCTCAATTTCTACTTATTGGTAATATCATTTCTATCAGTCTATACTTCGAACAGAGCATATTATCTAGGGCAATATATTAAATAGGAAAATAGCTTTCAGTTTATAATTAAATGGTATTTTAAAGGTATTTTTAATTATTTGTAATTGAATACCACCTTATTATCTATTCTTTACTCATGCCTCTTCTGTTAATTTGTCCATTTATTTGATTATCTGCTGTATAATAATAGCCTACGTTATCTGTCCATCTGTCCTCGAATTTATGAAGCGGTTGGGCCTGGAATGGATAGGAGCATCCATATTGGATTCTTGCTGAGTTAGGGTTAGTAAAATTCAAAGCAAGTTTTTAAAATGTTCAGAATCCACCCCTTCCCCCTTTTAATGCCATTATTTCAAGCCCTATTTTCCCCGGTTAAGAGCAGACGATTAAATTTATCGCATGATAAATAGGTAAAAAATAACATTTTTCTAGCATTATGACGTCATTCCTTTAACCATCTCATTTAATCATTTCTTATTTTAAATTATTTAAATATCGTCTACATTATTTTCATACATTTTATCACTGAACTTAGATATTACGTAAATAATTTTCTTTTATGTTTGGCTTAAATAATAGATTAGGTACATATGTGATGATTTTAAATTTAAACATATATTATTTTTTTTTTGCAAGATAATTCTCAGCCAAAATACAAACCATTTTTTTTTTACCTGCCTCATAGGGTACTTTAAGATTCTGGAAAATTAAAAATTTTACTTATCCCGTCATATGACGGGCTATATGCTAGTCCATAAATAAAATTTGATAGTAGCATTCCATCGTTAAACCGGTTAACGATGGAAATCAAAAAATCCTGGTTAGTTCTTAGCAGTCGCTAGTTTCTGTGATCGAAACTGGCTTTCACTTTTGCAAGAATGCCTAAATATACGAATTTTTGTTTCTTAAAACCCCTTCCGGTACGATTTAATAATGAAAAACTGTGCGTGAAGTAACCATTTATTTTTTATTTAAAAACTTGTTTCATTTTACAATTCTTACATATTCTTAATTAAAATCCACTTTTTACATAGTGTTAAATAATATCAGAAAAGGTATAATTAAGAAAATATCAAAGCAAAACATTAATAAGGTATATAGATAATAGTCTTCAAGAAAATGGTACTTTTCAAAACAAAGTGCAAAGGAATGCTGAATTGTTTACACCGCTAGGGAGTCTCACTTCTAATTTGATTCTTGTAACACACATGGCATTTTTAGTAGGTTTTCTTTTATTCTGACTCATCAATTTGGCAGTGACTTGTACCAAGAAATTCGAAATAAACAATATGTAATAGTGACCTGGTATTTCCGCAAGTAACAAAAATCTTGCTAAATTCAGTATAATAGAAATTATAAACTAAATTAATTATCATATTTAACATTAACTTTAGTCGCAGGACGAGTATAGCTCGTCATTGTGCGGTATGGAATGAAAAACCAATGACGAGCTAGACTCGTCATTTTATCGGAAGGGGTTAATATACTTTATCTAGGTAAATAACTTTCAGTTTAGGGGTACTTTCAGTTAACTTTCAATTAAAGGGTATTTGAAAAAAAATGTATTTTTAGTTATTTATATCCATGTACTGCTTCATTTAATATTTCTCCCAATGCTGCTATTGCGATTTTGTACGTTGAGTAGTATAGCCCTAAATGAAAGTTGATAGTAGCTGCAAAATATGATAGCTCCAAGTAAGTGCTCCTTGTGTACCGAAAGAAGTGATGGTGCTAATGTACACAAAGTAAGGATAGCATGTGCAGTTGCCACGACTATGATTATATATAGGACTACGAAAGACTGTGAAAACAGTCCTCTTTCCCTTTCGATAACATATGTGTGTTTGGGGTAGGGAATAGAAATCACTAAAAAACTACAGCTTTCTATTTGAGATTTTAAATACTGTTATAAAGTATGGCTAGACATTGATCTTTCGTATCTTATCCTGAAATGAAAAATATTTTGTCAACGGTTAAAATACGTCGTTTTTAACCCTTTAAAGGTCATCAAAATAAATTCATAGGAATTTAATGTAATTTGTTTATAAATGTTATCTATGAACCTTGTAAATGCAAAATATATATGTTTTCTTTACATTCCTTAGAAGGTTTTGCCTTAGGGGATACCTAAGGAAGGTTTGAGGAGTGGTTTAACTGACTAACCCCTCCCCTTGTAGAGATTGAACATTATGCCTTTTTAAAAGCTTAACTATATTGGAAGAACAATAAATGATAATCCTTAAACTGGTATAATAAATAAATAGCTTTAACAGCTTATAAGTGTTGTTTGTATAGATGCTTTTATTTGGGGTCATAAGTAAGATAAATTGAATTACTGACTTCTCAAGTACAGAAACTTTAAATACATATATTTCAAATAAAAAAAGGTAGACGTAGAACCATCATCTGTTATAAATTTAAAATATCAAAAACATAATATGTGTATATATATATATATATATATATATATATATATATCAAAAAATCATCCATGTCACCAAAAAGTTTCTTTTTTAATTGCAAAATCTCTTGTATTCTACATCATTGGCTTCCATACATCACAGATGTATGAGATTGGAGCCGTAAGCAATTATAAAACGATAAAGTAAAGTACTCCAAAAAGTAAAGTTTAAAAAAAAAAAAAAAGATGTTTAATAGGTGGTTTTGCTACGAAACCACTGTTCGCTAGAGGGTTAAAATGCAAAATGTACTGAAAAGAGTGTAAGAGTTTATTTGCAAAAATGTATGATTTTTACCAAATAAGCTTTTTTCTTGTAAATACTGTAAATTATTTTTAACGAAAATTATCTTTACATAAAAAAATTAAACTAGCATGTGAGGAATCTATTTCAGTTACCTCTTTTTTTTAATTTAAAGGATCTCATACCTTTAAAAAAAAAACTTCGTGCATTCTAAAAGTATATCTCCTCAAAAACTATCTTTAAAGGCCTAACCCCTTCCGATAAAATGACGAGTCTAGCTCGTCATTAGTTTTTCATTCCATACCGCACAATGACGAGCTACACTCGTCATGCGATTAAAGTTACTGTTAAATATGATAATTAATTTAGTTTAAAATTTCTAGTGTACTGAATTTGGCAACACTTTTATCACTTGTGAAAATCACAAGTCACTATTGCATATTGTTTACTTAGAATTTCTTGGTACAAGTCATTGCCAAATTAATGAGTCAGAATAAAAGAAAACCTACTAAGAAATGCCGTGTGTGTTACAAGAATCAAATTAAAAGTGAGACTACTTGGTGGTGTAAACAATTAAGAATTCCTTTGCACTTTGTTTTGAAAAGTACCACTAGCTTGAAGACTATTATTTGTATACCTTATTAATGTTTTGCTTTGATATTTTCTTAATTTTACGTTTCTGATATTATTTAACACTATGTAAAAAGTGGATTTTAATTAAGAATGTGTAAGAATGGTAAAATGAAACAAGTTTTTTAAATAAAAATTAAATGGTTATTTCATGCACAGTTTTTCATTATTAAATCATACCGGAAGGGGTTAAGCATTTTTTCAGTTTTTAATTTTTATAAATATAAAACAAGACATTAAGCAAAAAATATACGAAAGAAAAGTAGCTAAATGATACGATACCCAAAATATTGGAAAATAAAAAAAAAATTAATATAAAATTAGCCAAAATATAATAAATGAAAAACCTTTATTTAAAAACCTACTGTATTTTTAATGATAATTTAAAATGTTAAACATACAGACGAAAAAAAAATTACGTTCTTCTGTATTTTATTTTGGTAAGATTCTATGCCTTAGCGAATAAATAATAGTTTAAGGATTTTCTTTATTAAAGCTTTACTAGTACGATGGTCACAGGTGCAGAAATATTTTTTCATCTCAGTCTAAATAATACTCATGTTCCCAGAGGTGTAGTTTACACTGTCTGTCTCGGCAGATGGAAACAAGAAAAGAACTTTTATCTAAATTGAATGGAGTAATAACGTTAGATCATACAGGATGGACATAGGGTAACATCTTTTTCTGAGCCATTTAATTTTTTTTCTGCGTTTTTAGGTCACCTGTAGTTTTGATTTAAAATCTGTTTACTTGACATCTTTTATTCACCTTTTTATTTTAAATACTACTAGCGAAAGGATTTTTAAATTTTTATACTTTAACAGCTCATTTTTTCTAATCATAAATGATAATTTATTATCATTCATGATTAGAAATCTAATCATTTATGATTAGATTTTTCGAATCATAAATTATCATTTATGATTAGAAAAAATAAGCTGTTAAAGTATAAAAATTTAAAAATCCTTTGACAGTGGCCGGGAAAGCCAGATCTGAATCCTGGATAATTAACCTCTTTAAAACATTTTTTTATTCAGAATCTACTAGTTATGGTATTGTGAATTTTTATACTTCATACAGAAACTTCGTAAGAAACATTCGTACAGCTCATTTTGCTCTAATTATAAATGATAATTTTTCTCATTTTAAGGGCAGCTATTAAAGCCAGATCTGAATCCTGGATCATTAATTTCTTTAAAACATTTTTTCATTCAGAATCTAATAGTTATGGTATTGTGAATTTTTATGCTTCATACAGAAACTTCGTAAGAAACATTCGTACAGCTCATTTTGCTCTAATTATAATACTTTTTCTCATTTTAAGTTCGGCCAGGAAAGCCAGATCTCAATCCTGGATAATTAACCTCTTTAAAACATTTTTATTCAGAATCTACTAGTTATGGTATTGTGAAATTTTATACTTCATACAAGGACTTCGTAAGACCATTCGTACAGCTCATTATTTTTCTAATTATAAATGATAATTTTTCCCATTTTAAGGGTGGCCGGGAAAGCCAGATCTGAATCCTGAATAATTAACCTCTATTAAAATTAACATTTAATAATTAACATTTTAAAATCAGAATCTACTATTGATGGGATTGTGAAATTTTTAGGCTTCGTATAAGGATTTCATTTGAACTGTTCATTTTTATATTTATAAATGATACGAATGAACATTTGAATAGCTCATATTTTCTATTTATTACTAGTAACTCTACACATTTCATAGGAGTCTGGTAGACCCTATGTGAATACCGTTTATTTTCTTACTTTTATCTTTTTTTTTTTTAATCGGAATCTACAAGTGATGAGACAGGAAAATTTTTATGCTTGATGAAGAATTTTCTATCAATATTTTAAGTTTTCTATTTATAAATGGTAATTTTTCGCATTTTAAGGGGAACCGGGAAAGCCCTATCTGAATTTTGGATGTTTAACCTATTTTATATGCTTTTTTTTAACAGAATTTATAAGCGATGAGATTTTGAAATTTTTATTCTTCATACAGGTATTTCATATGAACATTTCAGCAGCTTATTTTTTAAAATTATAAATGGTAATTTTCACATTTTTACGGCGGCTAGAAATCCCTATCTGAGCCCAGTTTAAATTCTTTTTTCTGTGCATTTTTATCAGGTTTTACCAGTGACAGAATTACGGAAATTTTTATGGTTGATAAAGGGTTTTTTTTTTATAAATATTTCAACACCTAATTTTTTTTCTGTTACCAAATTTTATTCTTTCTCATTTTTAAAGGGACCAGGAAAATCCTATCTGATCACTGGATAATTTGCCTTTTTTTATATACATTTTTGTTTATCAAAATCTGATAGTGATTGGATTGTAATATACCAGGTGGCCATAATTAAACTAACAGTGCTCACAGTGTTCTGTAGAGCGATCTAGACGGGGAACGAAGGATTCCGCGAAAAAACAAGTTAGTTTCAAAAATCACCGCTAGGGGAATATTTGGCACTGTGTTATAGAAAATACAGTGTTAACAAATGCAAATCAATACGGAATAAAATTACCTTTTATAAAGCACATTTTCTTATTTAGTTCAAGTGCAATATGGCAACACTTTTAAAAAAGCGTAAATTCTATATAAATACCGATAAAGTCTCGTGATCTGCAATATCACATACGCTGAGCAGAAGATGATGTTCTTTATTCAAATTTCACGTTACATCCATTGGCACAATTAAGAAATTAATTTCCGTATTGATATGCATTTGTTAACGCTCTGTTTTCTATTACACAGCGCCAAATATTCCCCTAGCGGTGACTTTTGGAACCAATTTGTTTTTTCGCAGAATCCTTTGTCCCCCGTCTTGTTTAATCTTCCTACAAAATGTGGCCTCATTCTCGCAAAATAGATCGCGCTACAGAGCACTGTGAGCACTGTCAGTTTAATTATGGCCACCCGGTATTTATGCTTTAGACAGGGAATTTGTGTTAATATTTAAACAGTTAATTTTTTTTTAGTTATTACATGGGATTTTTTTTTCTTTTATGAAGATCCGTAATGTCTTTTCTGAACCCAGTCTAAATTATATCTTTTATGTTTCTCTTTTTTTAATTTACTAGTGGTGGGATTGGGAAATTTTTTGGTTGATAAACGGATTTTGCATGAATATTTTAACAGCTAGATTTACCTGTTTATAAATTTTAATATTTCGCATTTTAAGGGGACTAGGAAATCCTTACCTCAGCCCTATTCTATAAGCATCTTTTAAGTAGAATATTTTAATTAGTAATGGATTTGGGAATCTTTTATGCTTGTTTTAGAGATATTGTATGAATATATTGATAACTATTATTCTATTTCAAAAATTCTAATGGTGATTTTTCATATTTTAAGTGGACATGAAAGCCCTTTTTGAAATCTACTTCTTCTCTTTATGTACTTTTTTTAAAAATTAGAATAATCTAGTGATGAAATTGCGAAATTTTTATGCTTGATACAGGGACTTTATATAAATATTTTCACAGCTCATTTTTACCTTTTTATAAATAGTAATTACTCGCATTATAATTGCAGCTAGAAAGGCCAGATTTCTTTTTCTTTTCAATTTACTTCTTTTTTTATCAGAATCTATTATTGATACGATTGTGTGGTTTTTATGCTTGATTGAGGGATGTCGCGTGAATATTTTTCAACTAATTTTTTTCTGTTTATACATGGTAGTTTCTTTTTGCACTGTAAGTGTACCTAGAAGTTCCTGTCTCAGTCCTGTTTCAGTGACGATTTTACGCTTTCATTTTTTTAGAGTTTATAAGTGATGAGCGTATGTAATTTTCATGTGTGTTACAGGTGTATTGCTTGAATATTTCATAAGCACATTTTACTTCTATTTCTACATAATAATTTCTTGTATTTTAAAGAAACTGTAAAGAAACTCTATATGAACCTTGGTTTTTCCCCTTTCACGTTTTATTATTATTATTTTTAAAATAAGAATCTACTATTAATATGAATTAAAATGTGTATGGTATATTTTGAGATGTGGTATGAACATTTTAACAGGTTAATTTTCGTATTTATAAATGAAGTTTTTTCTAATTTTAAGAAGGCGACGAGGAATGCTTTATATGAACCCTGGATATTTTACTTCTTTCATGTACCTTTATTTTAAAATAAATCTTTAGAGAATTAAGAAACTTTTATGGTTTTACTAAGAGATGTTGGATAAATATTTTAAGAGTTATATTTTTCTTTTTATAAAGGGTAATATATTCACATTTTAATGGGACTGGAAAGCCTTGAATGAAACCGTAGTTATTTTATTTGTTTTGTGTACTTCTTTATCGGAATCAAGTAGTGATAAGATTATGGAGTCATTATACTTGATACAAGGCTGTCGCGTGAATATTTAAACATCTCATTTATTTTCTATTTATAAATAGCAAATTTTTGCATCTTTAGAACACTTGGAAGGTCCTCTCTGAGTCTAGTTTGCTTAACCTGTTGTATTTATTACAATCTATTAGTGGTAGGATCAGGACCATGCTGTGCTATTATGATACAGTTAACCCTCCGAGTAAAACGCACCGAGGAAAAGTCTCCAAAAAATACTATAAAGTTTTATTGTGTCAGTGACCAAAGTGTTCTATGATTTTTTATTTCACCCTTTGTCGACTGGATTGGAATATGGGAAACCCACCATCGTTATTATCCCTTTACTTCCGGTTATAAATAGATATATAAATAGACATTATACATTGTTAATTTTTAATACACATAAAGCTCGTCAAGTCTCGAAGATCATTCTATAAGAAATAATGGATTCTAAAAGTACGAATAAAATATTTTTTAAGAGAATTATTTATATTCTTTTACGAAAGTCATCCAAGATATTTAAGTGTTGCAATTAGAGATACATGTGTTAAAGAAAACGAAATACTTCGAAATAGAGATTGACAAAGCCATGAGAAGCTATCAGCGTCTTTGTGCCTCAGGGAGTAGGGGTGCATCCCTCAATAAATGTCAAAGAGAGGTGAATGTCCTAAACAATGGACCTGACCCTCCTACCTCAAAAGTCCATGGGGGAAAGCACTGGCAGAAATGTACACGACATCCATTTTCGGAACGTTTTTGGAGGTCGAAAATTGTACGTAACAATCGGCGGAATTGTACGTGCTATTCGCTTAGAGGGTTAAACGATGGGATTGGGTGGCTTAAAAAAAAAACTAAACCAAAACATCTAAGGGCAGTATTTCAAAGGCTTGAAACAGACAAAATCTACTGCACGGCTCTACATGAGATTCTGAAATACGTTTTCTTGATAAAGGGATATCATATGATTATTATAATAGATCAGGGGTGCCCAACCCAAATCGGTTGGTGGGCCAAAAAACTACTTACTGAACTGAGGTGGGCAGCACATATAAAAATAAAACAACAAATTATTCAAAATACTTTGTTATTGTACATTTTTCAAAAGATGCATTTTTACAGTGCCAGCTGCAACTGTACATAAAAGTTTATACATATATCATAACTACAACGACAATAATTATTAACTATAGTGTATTTATAATCACCCCCAACACATTACCTTCCTCCCTAATCATGATGGTTAAAATATTATTATATTTATACTATAAATATATATTGTAGTTAATCACAAGCACTACCACATGTATTATTTAAAAATTACTGTTTGGATTTTAAAATTTCATGGTGCTGCCATCTCACTAATAATTATTAAACTTATTAATTTAGTATTGATAAATTATCAAATACATTGTGTCCAGGACTAATATGTATTCATAATTATATATATATCTGTGTAAATGTGTATTTTATTTCTTATGTCAGAATGTATTTGGTTTTGCTTCCTTTCACTAAATTAGTAACTTTTAAAAAATTATTTTGGATTTTCCGATATGCTCAAGCTTCTACTAGGGGGTAGGGGTTATCACGCCCCACCCCCTAGGGAAGCAAGCCTTACAGTTTGAGAATAGCTGGTGTACGGAGCCAAGATCAAATTTAGCCTTTCAACCATTTCGCACGAAAATTACTTTTAAATAAACCTTCTTTAAGGAATGTAAACACTTTTTTAAAAGAAAAATACATGATTTATTTTACATATTTTAGCTGAGTTACACTAACTCAGTTATTGGCATATAATCAATTTTACTTAAAATATTTAACTTAAAAATTTTAACAAGAGTATCATTTAGGTGAAAACTAAAAACTAATTAAACTTACTCAAAGGTTTTTGGGAGTTACTACTTCACTAGATGCTTAAAAAATATTAAGTTATTACCCCATTATTAAATATTAGCATATTTAAAAATGGGACCCCCATTATTAAATAGTAACATATTTAAAAATGGGTGTTTGGGTAGTCTCTTGAACATAGTAAAACTAAAGAGTAATTTTATGATATGGTGCAGTAAAATGTTAATAATATTGAATACAAGTAGAAAACATATTTTAAAAATGTGATTGTCTATCACAGTCTAAACTTTATTTTTGAATCTTCAACCTCGCTCGTGATATAAATGACACATTATTTATAAGTTTTCAACTACTGTGAATAGCCAAGAAAGTACAGAGTTAGTACCTTGAAAGTTTTGTGGGGAACACAAAATTATAATTTTATATTGAATTTTAGAATCCATTTCAAAGAAATTTCTAATTTAGAGACTCCGTTGCGATTTTTATTCCTCAATTTGTTTTAGTAATTTTTCGTTGCTCGATTTTTTTGACAACATATATTCATCTTTGAATGACCGCAAAATAGTTTTGATAAAAATAAGTAGTTAAAAAAGTAAGATTATTAATAATATTTCACAACCCAAACACAAACATTTTTGCGAATTTCACTTAAATAAATTTTATCTACTTTTTATTCCAGTCATTGCTTTTACCGTACTTTTAATGATATATTTTTGCTTTGCAATTTCTTTATCATATTTATAACTTTTCTTATTTCTCTACAGTTTTGCTCTTCTCCATATATTTTATTCTCTTCACAATATTTGAAAATGTTTCCGTATCTGTTATAAACTATATTATTTTTATCAACAGATGGCGCCACTGCAGCTACCACTGCTTACAGATTTTAAGTAGCCGAGCTTTGCTTTACTGCTGTCACCTGGAATCTATACAGACAAAACTAATGGAGGAAGGGAATATCAAGATTTTGGTTGCTGCCCTTGACTCTACCCACGATCCCGTACGTTTGATACTTAATATTTAGACTCATTAATTATTCTGAAATGTATAGTCTTGACAGGAACTTAAGAAAATGTAGCCAAACAGAATACCGTCCTTTCTTAAGAGTGGATTAGATTCTTCTAGAGAAAAGAAAGTTATGGAACGTAATCAAGTGAAAATTAAACTACATTAACCATAATTTTAAACAAATAAGTTTCATTTACCTTAATTTTTTTAAATTAGATACAAAAATCCAGTTAAAAAATTTCATTTCATATTATACATCTTTGAAAAGATAATATTCCAGATGGAATCTACAAGGAAATTTTAGTAGTTTTGCAGCCCCGAAGAAAAATTCAAAATGCCACTCCTTTTTTTCTACTGATAAAAATGACCATTAAATTAGAAATGTAGATGGATATAAATTTAGTTTTGTGAAACTACTCTCTCCACTTGTAACACTTATTGTAAGCAAACTTCTTAAAGCCATAGCAGTATTAAGTGTAAAATCTGGAGTTCAGGTTAACTTCAGAACTTCAAATGGGGTTCTATTTTTGCTTAATAAGGTTGAATCTGATAATCTTTCAATGCTAGATCAAGCGCGTTTATATTCCCTATGTAAAGGAAATGTCTCCATAGGTTAACATTATTTCAAAATCTCCAGAATGTTTAAATAAGGCATTTTTAAGTTTATATTTTAAATCATGTGTGGTACAAAAATTGAAATTAATTACTTAGCGAACTGATTAAGTTAAATCTGCTTATCAAGTCATTAATTGCTTAATCTATTGTAAAAATAATGATACATTTGAGCTGGTTTGCATTACAATTAAATTAATAAAAGAAATTTGAAAATAATTATGCTTCAGGCTTTCAAGCTATAAATAATTATATATTGTAAAAAAATTTTATAGAAAGGATTTTCACAAATTCGAGCCAAGAGGTGACTCATATAACTTGCCGCCTCAGGTAGGGGTTCAGTTTACCCCTGTGGCAGCTATTATAGCTTATCACTCTCACAGGATCTCACAGAAAGAATTGTCAACTGAACTCCCTGGGCTAAGCCCTCTAGTTCAGATGTTCCTAGTAATGGTGCATACAAACACTAATGATATTGAGCTGGCATGACATGAGAAAATTGTGTTTAATTAGGGAATGGGGATAAGATAGATTGCTTGAGTTTTGGCAGGAAGAAGACATACTTTTTAGCAAAAATTAAAACCAGCTTAAAAATATTAAATATATTTCAAATCAGTAAAGTAGTTGAGGGAACAGTCGTTATATATTCATGAGAATTTTTTTAAATATTAAATTAAATATAAAGAGGAGCAACCAGACACTGTGCAAGCATAGACTTGGAGAGTAACTTGGTTGGGATCCGAATGAGATTTTCACGACCAATCAAATTTGAGAGACGAACCAATAGCAATCTTAGGATTTAACCCACCAGACTTGGACCCCTAGAAGGCGTTGCTGTAGCTTGGCTAGCAGTGCGAGAGAGAAAGTTAGGGGAGAACTAGAAATGAGTGTGGGGGGGGTTGAAACCAGGGTAGCTTATCACTCAGCATAGCGGGGAGGATAGCAAATAAAATTAAACTTGGAGGTACAATTTTCTCTTAAACAGTGAGTCCAAGATCACTTAGTTGTCATCATCAAATAGGGGGTTCGGTTTGTCCTTAGAGCAGCTACTGGAGCCTATCACTCAATGTAATGTGGGGGATAGTAAATAGAAATAATTCTGTAAGCCCACTTTTCTCTTAAACAGTCAGCACACGATCGCGTAATTGTTTTCGTGTGAGGCTACAGGCACGGGAGTGCCAGATTCCAGCCCGTCTAGCGCAAGAGAATGTAAAACGTACATGATTCTTGATTACCGGTGCAATTTTTAACCATTATTACCGAAACGTAACGTTCTGTAGTCAATTCAATAAATACAAATGGTGACCGGAGATTGATAACGAATTTATGTTTGCATCAGCAAAGAATAGAATATCTTCTTGTTCTTAGTCTGAAAAAAAAGTTAGATAGTTGCCTTTTACTGCCATTCCATTTAATGTAAAATGGGTAATGGCTTAAAGATTAAACCCTATTTTAGTATCTAATTGTGGTCCCACTCTCAGAAAAACCGATCCAAATAAATGTGAAATTCCCGTCCCATTTCAGCAACTGTTGTGCCTTGTTCTTCAAGCTGTGTCTATTCTCTCCATGACCCCGGCATTTCACAGACAGCTATCTGAATCCGGATTGACTGATAATCTGACGCAATTGGTGCTTCCATCAGATGAGTGGTATTATACAAACCATTCAACACAGTATGCGCGGTATGTGAAGCATCACGCGGCCAGAGTCCTGGTGTACTTGGGCCATGAACTGCGAATCAAAATGAATCTTTTCGATAAACTTGGTAACTACCTTATATATATATAGTTTCTGTTGACATAAATAAGCATGAGGTAGCATGCCGTTCAGAAATATGAACGAGTTATTCCTTTTAAGACTGTAATACTAACCTTCGTCAAACAATGAGATTTGACATGTATTTATTTCATTTCGTTTTCTTTTGTTTTGCCTTTTAAACAATTTTTTTTTTTACTGCGTGTGCTTTATGTGGTAACTTACAGCATGAAGTGTTATCTGTGCGTAGTTAATGTCTTTGTCTTCATGTTTGTTTGTCTGTCTGTCTGTCTGTCCTACTTAAGAGTGTTTCGCATTTTAGCTTATTATAGTGTTAAATTGCATGGTTTGATTAGAAACTGGTTGAAATTTAGACTGCATTATTATAAACTGTAGAATTTCATTAACATCTGGTCTGTGCGTATATATATATATATATATATATATATATATATATATATATATGTATGTATGTATGAATATTAAGTTCTGTGGAAACTGCTGTTACTGTTTTATAATTATCCTATTATAATGTTTTTAAAAACGGGGAAATAATGATAAATGCATTTGTCTCGACGAATGCTTTTAAGATTATCATTGAAAATATGTTTTGATCGTTTCATGTTCTCTTTTCTAAGATAGTAATTGGTAACTAAATCATCTTGCCTATTAAATCGTAACCCTTGCCTGAGGAATATCACCTGACACACGAGTCCAAGGGAAAAAACGGGGTTGGTTCCCAACAAGACAATATAAACTCTACCTAACCTTTTTATATATCGGTTGGAATACAAAAATGCCCATAGAACTGTACCTCTACGGCCTATAGTTTTCAAGAAGATTGAGAGAGAGTATATATAACGTCATATCCTATTTACGAAAAATATCTTTATAAGGGTTTTGTTTTATGGCCGCCACGATTTCCAGATATGACCCCTTTATATTTCATCCTATCTGGCCATCTGAAAAAATTGGTTTTTCAAGGCACAATTATTTCAGTAATAGACTTAGTTGCTCCTCTCTTTGATGCATGTGCTTAAGGGAACAACAGTGAGAGGCTGAAACTGTGTAGTCAACCATTCCACGACTGCCACATGCAAGCTGTCATATGCACGGTGTCTTATCGAAATCTTCCTATTTAAAATTTTGCTAATACTGATTTTCATGTTTCGGAAATTCGTATATGACGTCTTACAATTTATCTAGCATTTTTCTCAAAAACTGTGGGTCGTAAAGGTACAGTTCTTTGGGAATTTTATAAGTATTCCAAACAGCGAACTGGGCTGTGCAGCGTTTCCGATCACGATGGTACACCCTGTACAATATCTTGCCATTAATACAATAAATAGCTATGCACTTCATCTATTTCTTCATCTCTTGGAGTACAATGTTGAATAATTGCTTCGGACGCGATAGGGCGCTGACGCCCGAGCCGAGGTTGGAAAAGTTGTAAGCATGTGCTTACTTAAGTTTGGAAATTTCTGTTACGTGTTTGAAGGCCTAATTTGTGTATAGTCATTAGTCCATTAAAGATTTGCTTAAAAATGCCAAAATTGTGTCCACTGAACCACCACCATCATCTGAAGTAGAAGCCATATTTCTATATACAATAGGGATGTAATTTCTATGGAGAAGTTATCAGCGCATTACGTCAAGCGTAGCTTAAAGAACTACATTTGATATCTGATTATGCTATAAGCTTGTGTACAATAATAAAAAATGTTTAAAAAATGTCTTGATCACTGCACCTAAGTGATCAAGATCACTTCGATCACTTAAAAATCCACGATGAAAGATTAAGGATTTAGGAAATAAGTAGACATAACTTGAATTTTTATTCTAACAAAGACCGAAATAACAATTTAAAAATTTGTTACATTCTGAATGATAATTTTTGCTTTTATCTTAAACACAAAATGCTGAGTCAGGAGGTATATATGGATTGAGAAGGAACGCTATGACTTACATGCATTAAATTTGGCACATGGATTCTTTGTGTCCTCGTACTAAACTTCTCGAAGGCCTTCTTCAATTCAAATTATTTTTTTATTTATTTTATTATTCAACCGATTTTTTATGTTTTCTCACATCTTTTACTATAGTGTCTACATGTCATCTTGAAGCTAAAAAAAGTTATTCTTTCAATTAAATGTTTCCGAATATTTATAAAACATATCACCATTTCTCAAAATAAACTCAAAATACTAGTAATTTTTGGGGGCGGGAAACGAAAATAAGTTTTAAAATTGCGACATGAAAAATATGTCCTTAACCCTTAATTTGACAAGATGTTTTTTCAAATATTTTTTAATTTCTGTTATTTTCCCATGTCTGTATAGACATTAGGATCTCTGTAAAATAAACAAAAAAAAAATATATCATTTTCCATTTTTGAGATAATTAATGTCCACAGTGGCGAACACTGACAATTATGTTATATAGTAGTTATAAATATACATGTACGGTGTAGCGGCCAGACTAAGCCAAATTAACGGTTAATAATGTCTTTGAAATTTTTTAAGAATTCATTTGAATTATCTTTCCTTTTAAAAAAAACTATAAAAAATTAATTATCATTACGGAATATTTTATGAATTTTTAACTCTAAAATTATCTCGAGATGTTCTTCCACACACAGTTTCATCAACAGGTATAATTGCCCATAATAGTATTAGAAATTTCAGTGATATTATATAACTTTAGTGAGAATACCTTTGAACTATTGTACTTTCAAACTGCAAGATAAGCTATTATATAATGTTTGGAAAGTTAACAAATGGAAATTAAAATCGCTACCTAGTAAATAGTTTAAAGGATAAATATTTGAAAGCTATACGAATTAAATATTAACAAAACTTTAATTGTTTTCTTTTTCATAAATTTTTAACTATTACATCATTATTTTAAGCCCGTTTTTACAGGCTTTTCAACAATTGCACGTATTTTTCTAAATGGACTCAACAGCTAAATCTTAAGTAAAGTTCTTATTTTGTTGCAATTAATTATTCAATTTTTTGCTAAACCAAATAATCCCATTTCATATTAATCAAATGGAAGCTGTTTAATCATTAACTTATAAATGTATTTATCTCTTTGTGATTCATTGGACATAAATTTTGGAACTGAATGGTTCTCAAGGTTATTAAATATGAGGACAGCGGATATAGTTTAGATTATGTGAAGAAATGCTGCAAGCAAAATCGAACGAGGATAACAGATCTAACAATGCACACCACAAAATCTCTGTAAATTTTTCTCTTGAATTACCCATGTTCAAAAATATCAGCTTGAAATTATGACAAAGCGACTCCAAATATGCCATTTATGTTCTGCCAATAAACGTAGAGCGACAAAATGTTTATATCAACGAAACACATTCATCACACAAAACATTGTCATCAAAACATCAAAATGCAGTAAGTTCAACCATTGTTGCTCATTAACCACGGCTTTTTACTACGCTTATTTAATACTTTTAATAAATATTGATTGTAAGAAACGTAATTCATACTTACGGTATCATTTTCATTACAAGTTTGACTTGTATTTCTTTTATAAACATAAGTTAATTTATTCTAATATATAAAATATCTTATGTTTACTATATTCCCCCATTCAGGTGTTATAATGAAATGTTTAAATCACCACAAAAGTCAGAATTTAGTCAAAACTATATATTAAATTATAAATTTAAACTTTTTCTTAAAACATACTTTTTCTTTTCTTATTCTCTCCAGTATGACAGCTTTTAAATTTGAAATCCAAATATTTTAAGTGATTAAGTATCATATTCTTATTTCTTAAAAGAACACAGTATCTTGTAGTATTTTTTTTTTCATGATACTGAACAGAAAATAGCTATTTAAGGTATCCATCTACGTTCGGAGAACTTTTTTCTTTAAACGTAGAAACTAGTTCATGTTTTTACATTTTTAGATTTATTTTTTATATTATCATAGAGAATTGCACTTAAAAATGTATTCCTGGAAAAGTTTTTATAATATTTATAATAAAGAAAATTTAGTAAAAAAATCGGGGGTTTTGTAAGGTCTAATTTTTTAATAAATTATTTCAATATTTTTTGATGCAATACATTTCTTATACACTGGACTAGTGAATCACTTAAAATCTTTGCTTAATTTACATTTGGAAAAAATTTTTGGCCCTTCAAAATCATACACATTGAATTTTCATTACCTTTATATCTAACTATGAGTGTAACATCATTAAAAATTATCCAAATTTAAAGATTTTAGGTCATTTACTAGTAATTACTATCAAAAGCATTCATAATAATTTTCAACAAAATATTTTAAGAACTTTTTGAAAAATCACATTTCAAGTTTCAACATTTTATTAAAAATACCGTTCTGAGAAAAACGCATTTGAAGTTTATGAAAGCAATTTTAACTATTAAGAAAATTAAAATACATGTTAAAATTTCCCACACTTTCTTGCTTTAAAACTTTCTAATTGCCAAGTTGCTAATTATTAAAAATACTAGAAAAATGTTTAAACTAATCTTCATGAAAATTTAAAGCTTTAAATAAAAGGCAAATTCACAACTTCCGGTTCCGAAGTCCCTACTTCCGTTTTGTTTTGACAGCTGTCACTGATGTTTAAATTGCTGTTACTTTTCTTTAAAATGCCGTAGTGACAAAGCAAAAACAGATTTAGAAGCCTAAAAGTTGAAATTTTACAATAGAGAAATAAAAAAATTATGATTTTTAGCAAAAAATGACGTTTTTAACGTAGACGGATAACTTAAAATATTTCGGAGACCCTTATATAATATATCATCCTCCTTTTGAACTTGTTACATAGTGTATAAATATATCAAAAAGCACGCTTTTGTACATCAGGTTTAGTTTTTAATAAGTATAGCTTATGAAATCCAACTTTTCTTAGAAGAAAATTAAATTTATTTGTAATAATAATATTTAATATATTGTGACAGTGCAAATACGAAATGATACACTTTGTAACCATAGAATCATCAATGCTGTAAATCGTCTATTTTCTATTATTTCAAATTAGTCATTTTACTCAGGAAGTACATAAAGTAATTCTTAATGTAATTTTTTATTTAATGTTTAACTTGATTAGATTCCAAATTTGATTCTAGATTCATGGTATCAGAAAATAAAGTGTTTAACCTAAAATATTCATTGCAGAACTAATTTTTTATTCAAAAAATATACAAATAAAAACCTATTATAATGTAAAACCTAGAAATAAATTTTTATCCTAGGTTTTACCGATTTTCAATTCATTTTTATTGTATTTCGCAGTATACCTTTTTCTATATAAAATTTCAGTCATTAAACTTTTAATTCAATGTATAATTCTCTGGACTTTTAATTTGAACTATTTGAAAACATGTTTATTCTACTTTAGACAGTAAATTTTTTTATTTATTGACTGACTATGAGAGATATATTTTAACATTCTGAAATATAATGATAATTTGTACATTGGTTGGCTTACTAAAATCAAAAATATATTTTAAAATTGTTTTATATTCAAATCATTTAATTGCCCTATCTTCAACAAATGTTTGTTCATAAAAAACAATTACACGAATCATTTGTATAAGTCATGATCATCCTTTAATTCCTATTTGTATCAACATTAGATGTTTTGTTTTAATAAAATGACTTAATTTCATTACATTAAAGGAGACAAAATCCCTTTCTTTAGTCATCTCTTTTATAAATGCAATGAAAGTCAACAAACTCCAATAAAGTTATCCAATATTCATAATTACATCACATATAAGCCTGAAAATTTGTACACAATTTTAAAAAAATTTCTAAAAAAAATTTTAATGTTTTAACAATTTCATGCGAGTAGAATCTTTATAACTACAAAACAGTTTTGTATGAAATATCTCAGGAATAATGAATATATTCATTATTCCTGATATATATATATATATATATATATATATATATATATATATATATATATATATATATATATATAGGGAGAGAGGGATTTACTTTAATGATTCCTAAATTGGGCCTCTGAGTTATCAAAAATATATATTACATAAAAAAAGTTTAAAAAGTTAATTTTTATAAAAAAATTTATTTTACTGTATTTATTTCTAAATTTTGATTTGATTGAATATCTTTTCAAGATGTAGAAATTTACTTTGATACAGAATCTAAGCGATACTATTAAAATGTATTTTTAATTATGTGTAATTTCTACAAAAATTTAAATAAATCTTAAAGTATTTTATAGAGCTTAGTTTATATAATAAATGTACGAATTTTCATATATCTTGAGTAGTTATTAAGAAGACAAAATAATTTGCTTTAATAGCCATTTTTTTGTTCATTTTTATTTCGTTTTAAGGAAAAGGATCTTTTAATGTCATTCGGTGCTTATAATTGAGTATATCTACACTAAAAATTATTCTACAATTTCTGACATCTTTATTATTTATAAAATTTATTAAAGGGGTGCTATAACACTCTTTAACTTAATTTATTCTCATTGCTATCTAATTTGCTATTTTGGTTTTTAATGGCATTCAGAATTTAATAATTTTTCAAAGATTCTATACAAATAAAGAGGAATCGATTCAGTTCCATTCCTTTCATGCGAATCCATTCAGGCAGCTTTTTTTTTTTCTCTTCAGACGATTCTGAAGTCTCTAGTGATTCTCCCGAAGATGAATACATCCGGAAAACATCTTTACCTCCTCCTAGGAAGGATTCCGTTTCCCTGGAGTATCTTACCCTTCTCATGCTCAAGGATGTGCAGGTATCATTTCCTTTCTCTTTTTCTTCGCGTTTTCCTCAATGAACAACTTCTCATATTCCAATCTTTTCTTGCAGAAACGAATACGCCAGGGGGACTCCTGGGACAACCTGATGACAAGTAAGTTTTGTTTGTTTAGATATCTTTCTTCTTGCTAGTGTGATAAGCAGTCTGTTAAAATGAGTTCTGTTGCAGGTCGAACGGAGAGTTTCCTCTTTTATCTCATGGCACTACCCATGATAGTGCATCCCTTAATCGTCTTCCGCCTCCTGAAGCATCGTCTCTTGACATCACTGCGGAATGATGTAGGAGAGAACCGCAGCCGAGCCTCTTCAGCTGGAAATGAGGAATCGCTGAGACTGAGGAGACAGAATGATTCCTCGCCGACTCTTACTGTTGGCCGATCACTGAAGGGACTGTCTTTTCTACCCTTGCTCGAAACGCCTTCTATCCACAGCACTACTGACTGCTCCGCAAGCCCCTCGCCTTCATTTAAAAGCAAGCGCACTTTCCGCTTTTCCAGTCTAAGGCGAAAGAAACCGAAAACTGTGAACGAAAACACTTTCGGCTCTTCTCATAGTGATACTAGCGAGGCAGACATTGTTGCCTTCCAAAGAGAGCTTCAGAACTTACCCACATACCATGTTAAGGTAAATAATCCTTGTCAGTAAATTAGAATGATTGAAACCTCACTGGTGCTTCGAATCTACAGGGTGTTTCATATTGAAAGGGACAAAAAGAAAACATGATTGCGAACGCTGTAATTGACATATTTAGAAAATTCAAATTTACCTCAAAACTACATTTATTTAAGTTTCTACAGGTATTCAATATGTGCCCCTCCGGTGACACGACACATGTCTACACGGTAATCAAGCTCCTGCCACACTTGTGATAGCATATCCCCTGTGATGGAGTTCTTGCATAAGCAGCCGGTATCCTAGAACTGCTTCACCACCTGCTTATGTTATGCCGATGTGGCGATTTTTTATGAAATTTCATGCGAAAATGTCTTTGCACAACAGTTACCGAGGAGGTTTTGGCAAATTCGAAAACGCAGTACGATTTCTCCTGCATGGACGGCATTTTGTTTAACAGCGCCTCTAGTGGCGAGTTCGTCATTCGATAATTTTTCCCTGTTACCAAATAAATTTTGTATAATTGTAGTTGCAGAATAAATTTGTTTCGGCTGAATAAATCCATTACGGAAGACACACTGTGATATTCTTTTTGTCCCATTCAGTATGAAACACCCTGTATTTCGAATTACTGCCTCTAAAACAGGGTCTTCAAACTTTCGGATCTCATGCAGCAATTCATTCATAATTTTAATTCAACTGGACCACTAATACGATTTTTTATTTCTTAAAGAATTAGTAAAACAATTTCCGAAGAACTTCCATTTTTAATATGAAATGTATTTTTAATATAACAAAATTATAAGTGCCTATTTAATCGTAACAAAATCCTATGACCTATTTTCAGTGTATTTGTTCTTGCTTCTTTCAAGCAAGTGCATGAATGTTTGACTTAATGTCATTACTTAAATTATGTTCTCTGCCTTGTAGCAGAGCCCAATAAACAGATTTTAATGACCGAGATAGATGAATTTTACATACATTTCATAAATTGAGAGTAATATAAAAGCGAGAATCCCAATTAAGAATATACAATTATTAATAAATGAAAAATACAGTAGTGTGTAGAATTTTCTAAGGACCGCAGACTGGTGTCCGGTGCTCGAAAGAAGACAAACAATGGTAAAATAAAAATGTAGTAGCATCTAAATGTTTATTTTGCCCTAAGTCTTATACATACTTACAATGTTTGTAGCATTCCATACGCTTAAATTGTGTATGAGGAAGTCGGTCATAATTTGCAGTTTTTAAAGAAGTCAACCTTTTGGTAATCTTAACAGTCACATTTTGACCCATTAATGCCTTTAAGACAAAATTTCATTTGTAGAAGATTCGGGTGAAAATGACCCACAGTTCATGCTATTATTTTAGTTATTTTATATCGAAATTCGACAGATTATAGGTTGAAATAAACGGAGCAGAGCTTTATTGAAATTCTCTAATAAAATGAACATGGTTTTTTTAAGTGATAATAAATCCAAATATCTGAAAAAAAATTGTGCATTTAAGATAATGTAAAATAAAGGGAAATTTTCAAATGAATTTGGAAGCCAAATGCCGAATATTTGAAACTGTATTTTCTCAAAAATATAAACATCTACCAAACTGTGAATATTAATCAAAATATTAACTATATTGTAATTTCAATATTACTGAGAACAAAAAGTTGCTTATTTTACATACTTGAAAATAAGTCATAATAAAGTAAAATAAACATTGAAAAATGTTTGAAAATGAGAGACTAGCTTAAAAAATTTGGTATCTGTAAAAAATTTCTACTATAAATTAATTTGAAAAGTAGTCATTATTTTACATGCTTAATATGATGTATTCTGGAATTTTAGTAAATATTTGTATTTAGTATATATTTTAGTAAATATTTTATTCTTAATATAAAAATAATTAAGAAAACAATTAGCATTTGACATACACCACGACCAACCTAAACACTGCAAAACTCTCACCAGTAATTAAAAAATTCAGTAATACATGAACAGCAAGTTGCCATGCTTAATAATGTGGTGCATGAAGGGGAAATAGATTATTTTGTGATGTGGAATTTAAAACCTATTCACAAATTCGCATTCCTGAAAAATATTAAGGAAAAAAGAAGTACTTGAACAATGAAGAAGAGGGCAAACATAAATACACTGAAAACTGTCACCATCAACAGCATCACAGCAACAAACTAGAAACTTATTCAATAAACAACGGTAATATTTCGAAGAGTGACTATGATTAGAAAACTTTGGCATAAGTAATGGTTTGACCAATTTCTAGGACAAGAAACCTTTGGGACCTCTGCGTACGTGAAGTACCAACTTCAGAAGAATCCAGGCAGTACTACCACAATAACATCAAATGTCTCAAAAATCAACGCCAAATAACACCTGGGAAATGCCAGCTTTATAACCGATGATTGGGTGACCTAAACCCGCCTTTTCATTAAATAAAAGGTTTTAAAATTTCCAAATTTAATTAGTGTATAATTTAGAAATTCACGAAATGAATCACAGAAAAAATAGTTCCAAAATTGACCGTTTCCGGCAGACACAGTTAAGGCTATGAATAGTTCTTTGTAAAAATACAATTAAATATAATAGCTTCGCAGATGTGAGGCATATTAAATACGAGTTGAAAATTATATAGGTGACTGTGTATCAGAAATAACAATGACATTTAAATAAGCAGTTTGGGATGTTCATTTGTCTCTTAGATATAATAATCGATTGGCATTTGGATGTATACAATTACTGTCAATATCTGTACTAAACACATAATGTATATTATGCCTGTGAAATAACTTTATTCAATTATACTTTTACTAGAAAAATCATAATTTCCTTTCATCCCCTTATGATAATTTTAGAAATAAAATTTATTTTGCCCCATCGGTTCATGAAGTTTTGAAATGAACACTCTAATTTGACGCTGTAATAACCACTGCTTTTATGTCTACAGTGCTCTGAATAGATATATTTTAATTAGCACCACACAAGTGCAGAATTACAAATAGAGTAAGAGTATACTTTGAGATAATGAAAATTTTATAAAACATTTAAAATGCTAATTATTGTACTAACATATCTATGGTTCAAAAGAGCAATTATGTAATGTTAGGACTCACTTGACTACTACAAAATTATTTTTTAAAGAAAGGACATTAGTAAATCATCAAAAATGTAATAAGGAACGAGATCAAAATTTAAAATTTAATTATCATAAGAAAGGAATTAAAAGTAACTTTTAAAACACTCTCGGAGAATTAAGATAAAAAGTAAGAACTAAAATACGCAGATCTAATTTGTCTCAGTAGCGCCAACAATTCAAGTGGCTAAAAAGGTAAGTTCCTGAAAGTTTTATCTTTTTGATTGGTAAAAAATCCAAAATAATTGGAAGGACAGTACCATCTTAAAAGTTGCATTTACCCCTTGTGCTACAATTTAAGTCTGAAAAATATTCCAGTTAACCCTTAATTTGACAAGATGTTTTTCCAATATTTTTTTGTTTTAATTTCTGTTATTTTCCCATGTCTGTATAGACATTAGGATCTCTGTAAAATAAGCAAAAATATATATCATTTTCCATTTTTGAGATATTAATGTTCGCTGTCGCGAACACTGACAATTATGTTATATAGTAGTTATAAGTATACATGTCCGGTGTAGCGGACTTAGCCAAATTAAGGGTTAAAAACATCAATTTCTCTGAACTAACTGTAACAATGGAGCCCTAATTCGGCCCCATACGGCCAGTGAGACCTTCCAGGCTTGTCCTGGCGGTGGTAGGCAGATCGCAAGTCCTGGGCCGCACAACCCGGTCAGCCTCCTTCAAAGTGCCCTGCTCTCGATTGTCACGTCGCAGGCACCACTAAAGAGCGAACGCAGCAGAGTAGCGATCGTTGAAGAAAATTCGAAGACTACTGGATGTTCTAGTGAGCCTCTATGACACCGAAGTTAGTGAAGGTGGCGCAAACCACGAGGACCAAAAAGAGGATTATTCTTGTAGCCTTATGAATTTTGCTCGTTGCACTCCAAGACGGAATCCGGATATACACACGTATTTGTATGTCTGAGAAGGAAGAAAAAGGGAAGTGGGAGAGAAATTATGAGGGTGTGTGAGAGAGAGAAAGTAAGAGTAAAAATAATGTTATCACCTCGTAACCCAAGTATGCGTCAGTGTGGTAGAATAACCATGCATATTATTTCAAGTCTGATACATGTTAATCATACCAATACTTTTCAATCAACTGACTTCACACAATGTTATTTCTCACTTTTGGCATGCTTCAATAGTCACTAGTAGTTGCTGTTAGTTTTGCAATTTCTTATTGGATGGTCTGATACATGGGGCGCATCTATTGGTCACCAAAATTTCTTATGACCTTCTGAAGTAATATCTCGAAATTTTATTCTTATGCCTTAGCTTGTCTTGGGAATACTTAATTTACAGTGTTTTAACCTCAACTCATCCTACCTGAGGACTATTTACAACATTATAGCATCTAAAAATTCTCTGAACCAATCCTTCTAAACGAATCATCTGAAATTATCCCTTGGAACTGTAATCCTAGGCCTTTGCTTGTTTTGGGGATAACTAATTTATAATTTTTTTAACATCAACCTCATCATGGCTGAGGATTATTTACAATTTTATAGTGTCTAAAAATCTGTTATAGTTGCTAGTCGGTTTCTAGTCAGAATAATAGAACTTGGTTGGGACAAGTCTACAAGTTACAAATTTAGAATAAGGGGTTTATTATTCTATTCTTATTTATGTTTATTATTATTTGATGTGAATATATTATTTTAATACACACACATATGAACTTATTAGTACCTCCATTTGTTCAAGTTACATGAAACTATTCAGTCAATATTTTACCTCAAGTTACAAACCAAATTCAAAGATATGAACAATGTTCAACGGGGTGAAATTCTAGAACCAGTGTAGAAGAAACTTAAGTGAAATTTTTAAAAAATGTAAAGTTATATTATTGACTTAAATTTTTGTTGTAAAATTAGTTTATATGAAGAGATTGTAAAGAAATAAAGTCTGAAATGCCTTTATTATAAGATATTTTATACTCGTGAAGTGTACTTAATAAGGATAAATACTATAACAGTATTTATCCTTATTAAGTACACTTTTCTTGGTGTTAAATATATGTAGTAAATGATTTTTTGTTATTTTAGAAAAACTGTCAAATTATTTTCACTTCAATTAATTTAAAATTGATTCGGTATTAATTTACTAAGTTTAGAATCTCGTCAGTATCTTTCAAACATTTTCTTTTATCTCTAAGGTATATTATAGTAACTATACATGCGTAAAACCCATAAGGCGCAAACAGAAAAATCTTAATCTACAATGAATTTCAGTTTTTGTTAAAGTAGAATATGTATTCCATTTACCTGAAAATGCCTCTTCCATTGACCAAACTGAACATTTACTAAATGAATGTAACGTACACAAAAAATATCCTAAATAGCGTAGAAATGGAATACCCTTGCATTTGCGAGACTGTTCTTATAATTGTAGCACAAGGAGTTTAGCGAAGAATTATAATGAAGGTACCCTTCATTATAATTATGGTACTGTCGTAACAAAACTGCAAAAGATCTTAGCTTTATCCCTGGATTCGTGAATAAAATTGTGAATAATTTTTCTTTTTTTTTGGATTTGTTAATGAACCATAAGGTAAGACTATATCTGGATAGCCTTGTCAATTATCTTTGTTTTATTAATTGGCAAATTCTATCTTTATTTATTAGATGGTTTTTACTTTAAACTTTCTGGTTTTGTGCTTAAAAGATTTGGAAATGCCAGAAAAGACAGCAGGAAAGACTATCTTTGATTCCATGTTATTTGACTACTTTCCAGCCTGATGAGCCTCGACCTCGATCTTGTTCTGTTCCACGTGTTACACTCGACAGCTCACCTTTAATTCGCAGTCACACAACAGAAGGAAACTACATAGCGGGCGAATTTTCTTTCCTTGAATTGACTGCAAGACCTCGGGGAGAAATGCCCATTGAAGAGAAAGCGGCATTTCGATTGTTACTCGAATGGGGGAAACTCTGTCCAGATGATTTACTTGCCGAAGTCCGAAGAGAACTGGAAGATTTCCTGACAGCTCTTTGTCCTCTTGGCGATCAGTACAGAAATTGGGCTAATGACATTCGCAGCGCTTATGGAATTGAGGTAAAGGTTGTTTACATTCGATGACAAGGGATCTTATGTATACTTTTTTCAGAATTTTTTAATTAAATATCTAGATTAATTTTTTTAAGAAAAGTATGTGCTCTATATAATAGATCAGCGTTGGTCAACTTAACGAATGTCAAGAACAGAATTCAGTTTATGAGACACAATTATGAGCAATATCTGTGTTTCTTTCAGCAAGGAATTGTCAGGAAAGTATTTAAATTCTCCAAGTAAAACAGTACTCCAGCCGTTCGTAAAGGGGATTCAGAGTGAAAAAATATTCAGACAGGCAAAATGAGGGTTGGACGGACTCTTGTGATACCAAGCCAAAATATTTAAATTATATTAAAGCTATTATAATTTAAATGTTACGTAGATAGTGAGAACGATTAACAAACCCCATATTCTAAAGTAATCTACCTTTTAATAAAGTAAGGCTATTTTAGATCGAATGTTAGTAATGCCACATTCTAGAACAACAGCAACAGTGGCAACTAACAGGGGATATGGAACTTCATAGTATTTATATTTAATGCAGACAACTTCAGTGATGGACAAAAAGCGTGTTTTGCTTTTATTCTTTTTGAGATGAGATTCAGTTGCAGGTTAAAAGCCGATTTCTTCTCCAAGAAACAACCAAGTCTTACGCGAAATTGAAACCCACTATCTCTCTGTCATGGACGGATGAATGCGTTAAGGTAACTGGGTACCGGCCATATATGATTCCTCTAAATCCACATTAACGTGTAGGGGTAGGGAATTGTTCTACTAGTGGGTTTGGATTTAAAGATTACTTTAACCACATTTTCCACGTGATAGAATGGAAACTTCTCCAGGGTTTTTTAAATTTATGTTGGTAAAATATTATTTGCGCTTAAAGGCTATATCAATATTTTTCACAAGCAGTCTAAAATTAAATATATATTTCTCTTTTAAAAAATTTAGTCACAAATTATCCTGGAAAAGTTTTTGCTGTAACATGTGGTAAAGTTTCTTTAAAGGAATTAACAAATACAGACTACCCAGCAATGGAACATTTTCTCTATAAATTAATACGGAACTGAAGGAATCCAATATAGATGACTCACAACCATTTTAACCACTGGGTAAAAAAACTGAATTTATAAAAGAAGATTTTTGGGGGTAAAATTAACAAGAACCAGAGTCAATCAAGTTGGCCATCACTGATCTAGATAATAAATAACTAGGCAGAGCACTGTATATAGATAAAATGTAAGTTTATATTTTTCAAATACTTGCAGTATTTGGTTTTTAATATAGTAGTCGAGGGAAATATAATTTCCTTATGAAAGAAAACTTATGTGCACTGTAGAAGTTTCATAATATTTCAGACGCATTCCAAATTTTTGAAACCTAATTGTTGATACAATATTATCTTATACCGTTCATGCAGTGACAGAAATTTAAAAAAATATATTTATAAGCATAACTATAGTATTTAGAATTTAAGAAGTCTGAGTCAATATAATTTTTATTAATAAAAGTTTAGGTGTTTTGGGGAAGTTTTTACATGTCTATTTGATATCACTAGAAAACTTTACTTATTTTATTAAGGTATTGTGTAGTATAAATATAATCAAAATTGCGTACATATGTAATACATATATAATCGAATAAAACTGAATTATTTATAACACCTACAAAGCCATTAAATATAACACTTTTTGTTCTATGAAATTTTCTTTATTATTATTCTTTAAGATTTTAACTAGCATTATATAAATTTAATTAGCACAACACAAATCTTTTCCAATTTCCTGATACAGAATATTAATAAAAATAGACTAGAGATAAAATAATGCGCATAAGACATTTTGATGTACATAAAAGGTAAGCTTTTAAAGTAGCTAAAGATTTAATGTTAAGGAAATGTTCATCAGCAAAATTTTAGGAAACAAATGTAACCATTCTATACGTTATAAAAGTTTAAAATCTTGCGACTGAAAAATAAGAGTTGTAGGAAAATCTTATAAAATGGTATCTATGTTTGCGTTAAAAGTTATTTTCTTGTATTTCGGCTTTTTTTGTCATACGTAAGTTCCCTTGTACGCATAGATCTTAAATTAATTTTATTAAGTAACAAATGAAATTCACAATAATTTAGGATTTTATTTTAATTTTTGTAAAATGCTAAAAGGTAACAACGAATTTATAATATTTTGTACCAGTTCAATATCCTGTATTACCCAACCCAAAATCAAAATGTTCTACAGTCATACCAATTTGTACAAATTCTAAAACCACCGTGCCACAATATAGCAATAAATACAAAACCAACGTCAGCATGAATAGAAAAATACTGAATCCAGACAGCTGTTTCACAGCTACGAATAAGCTGCCTTATGAATGAATGCGCGCTTCTGAGTTTGTCTCAGTCTTCTCTTCCAGCCGCTTGGTTCGTTCGCGTGGATAATGCAGCTTGCTTGCACCTGTAGTTGCTTAGTTTAGAGTGCTACGGTTTACATTTTTGATAATGATTATTTACAGGGGGTCTAATGAAAGGGGGACCTGCCGATTGTAGCTGTGAAACAGCAATCTGCATTCACTTTTTCCCTACTTTTGCCTTACTTAGGCAAGCTTTGCATTTATTACAACTCTGATTTTAATTCCTATGCTGAAATTTGAAAAATAAATTTCACTTTGCTTTATTGTTATTGTGCTGGAAATAGTAGGCTCTCTTCACAAATTTTGAATCGGCATTTGTAGCTCATATGCAATTGAAGTTACACAGTTTCATGCATTGAGTTTGTTTTGGTATTTGGTTGGATATGAATCGCAAATGAACGTCAAGAAATTTGTAAAATGCTTGAGTTTTATCACTATTGAAACGATGGTTGTTAAAAGCAAATACCTTAAGTTTTTTTAAGTAAGTAATGTTTAATTGGAATCAAAGTGCCTGATAAAGGTAAGTTACTAAACTTTACTTTTATTCCTTATTTACAATGTATAAAAGTTTAATTGCGCTAAGTATGACAAAGAATCAACACAATATTTGTAATGTTTGTAACTTCGGAGTAAATATTAACGTATTTAATATGATGTATGTAAACAAAGAACATCCTTTGAATATTTTCATTACTTCACTGTCATGTCATATAGATAGATTAAAACATGCTTTCATCTCAAAGCTAACTATCCAAACAAAACTTAAACTGCTAAATTTGCTCACTTGCGTCTACATAAATAATCATTATATATATATGTAATGAGACTGACTTCTCGATGGGGTGTTGCAGTCATGGCCATAAAAATGATACCGTTTCAGCTAAAGACCTTTATTAAGATAACTTTGAAGGACGGGTTCCCACTTCATCATAGGGACAAACTAAAGGGTCAGCTAGCATGAAGTTCTATGTACAAGACAAGTAACACCTGGGTCAAATCTGTGGGAAAATATCTCTAGAAAAATCTGTCTCCGCTGGCGTGTATCTCCTTTTTATTTGGAAATTTCCTAAATTGTCCGCTAGGGCCATGTAGGTTTATAATTGGCCAGGCCCCTTCATATATATATATATATATATATATATATATATATATATATATATATATATATATATATTTACAACAAAGTGCATTGCATATAAACATTTTCAAGAAGCCTTAACTATTCATATAGCTCTCATGATTGAATATTTCATTTGAAAACTATATTCCAAACTTTTAGTCCTAGTTTAACAGATCGTAAAAATTTAAAAATTAGTGCAAATAAAATATTTTAAGATTTCTTAATTTGCGTTTAATAAAATAAAAGTACATTATGATTCAAAACTGGAAATTGTAAGTAATTGCGAGTAATTACAATTTTTATAATCTTCCATTGTTCTTCCATTTTTGAAAAAAAATGAGAGAGAGAGCTTACTTTTAGTTTTCTTGGATTCTCTATATGATAAAGAGAAAACATGCATCTTTGAAAATGAATTCGTCACTACTTGCGTCTTTTTTAATTCCACGCTTCAAGTTGGCCAAGCTTTTACAACACCACACGAACCGAACAGCATCTTAATAATTTCGGCTCTGCTTTTTAGTACTGTAAATCTTGTATCCAAGTACCACTGCTAACAGGAATGTTCTTAATCGTTTATAAGAGCTGTCTTAATAGCCCTAGAGTTTAAAAAAAAAGTCATTTGTGGTGCTCCAAATAAAGTGCCAACAAACGGTGTTGTTTTATTTGTAAATATATTGCGGAAAAAATTAATGTAAAGGAGTAACCACAAAAAAAAAGTGTTTGGAGAATATTCAGACAATTATTCCTAATTACTAGTGAATAATTAAGTTTACTTTCTTAGCTTTTACATAGACTTCGAGGGTAGCTATCGAATATAATTTACGATGAATCGACAAATCATGACCAAATCGGAACGGCTCTGCTTTTCGTGCTGGAGTTGACAGGTTTGAATACCGTTATTTGCATTGATGTTCATTAATCGTAGAATCAGCCGTTAGTAGTAGGTCCCGATTTAATTAGCTCTCGTGTAGCAATATATTAATTTTAGCACTCCAAATCAAGCCAACCCATAAAGGTTGTATTCAGATTTATAAGCTTTTTATATTGACTCTGTATTTCCCTCGTTGTTTTTTAAAAATAACATTGTATATCAATTATTCTAATTAGTAATTAAGCATAGTGTAATTGGATAAAATAATGCACTATAAAAGGGCTTCTTCGTCTCAAAACTCCGAAGTCCGTACTTGATGATATAGTAAAAGCACTCAATCCATCATTATATTCTAACAAAACCAATAGCGATTATTAAACTTGAGATCTTAGATGCATGCTTAGTATTCCATTAGTGTATATTTAGGTGTTCTTTAAGACTTATCTGCTTGGAACTGAAAAGTATGGGTAAGTAAAGAAAATACCTAAAACTAATTTATTTTAAATGTATTAGGAGATCAAGGAAATCGATAGTTTTAATTAATAATTTTTACAGCAAATTTTTAATTCCTGATTCTTCCACATTTTTAGGATTTCTTGTTTCATATTGTTTTAACCATGGAAAAGATCAATTTAATTCTTCTTCGTCCTTTAATTTTATTGAACTTTTAGCTAGAAAATCAGCAAATTCATTCCCCAGGTGTTAGCGAAAAGGCTTAGCCTAATTTATACATATACATATATATATATATGTTACGGCCAAAGCCCGAAGTTCAGCCAGTTCCCGAATTGGCCGGCCAAATTGCGAAATAGCCAATATCGCCTCACAATGAACGGTCAATGTCTGATCTTTCCTTGATTTCGGGGTTTGGACAGCCCATTTGATAAATAGCATGGGGCGATCGTCCAAAGTCAGAAGAAAAAGTCATGAGCAAATTTTGGGTGTTTGAATACCGTAATACTAATGATAATAACATAGCTGCCATACAAGAGTTTTCCGACGAATCCGCCCCTTTTAGGCGCCTAGGATCGTCCATCGGAACAAAGGCGAAGGAAGTACGGTAGCCCTAGGTGGGCTGTAGTCTGAAGGAAGAAGTTTTAGTAAGGATCTCACAGCACCAGAAGCATCCTGCTCTGTTATGAAAATTTCCTCTCCCTTGCAGAAAACAAACAAAACAAAAAAGATAATCACATTATCTACTGTATTAGTTTATTAAAGAAAATTATCAGCATAATCCCTTGTTACAACAAGATGAACTTTTATGACATTTCGAATTGCCCAGCAGTTTGTTATTTTTCCATCTGCAGCGATTTGTTCAGCACTTGTAGTGAAACTGCATCGAGTGCAGCCTTGGCCGCCGGTTAGCGATTGTGAAGAGGCGACGGTCCGTAATGATTTTTTCCTCTGTACCCACGGATGCCAATGTAACTAGTTTCTCTTGCAAAATGGAAAACTCACTTTGGAATACAGTTGTTTGAGAACACCATGCTCTGTTCCTATCTTGTAGAAATCGCTGTCGATGTTCATGACAACTTCAAGGACGCTTAGTGGATCCCCGCGACCTTGCTTCAGTTCATCGATCATTGGCCAGGGAGTTCCAGGCACTTCGGGAAGTGGCCAGAAAGTCGCATATACGATATTCATTTCGGACATTGGCCAATGTGCTATTTCGCCGGCCATTTCGGGAACTGGCCGAACTTCGGGCTTTGGCCGTAACATATAATTCACAATATAACATGATATAAAACAAATATAAAATTTTTTTATTTTCATTCTACGCTCATTAAAATTTATTAATGATTTTTTACGTTCAAGTTCTAAGAGAAATTTTGCTGTGGCTCTCTAAGATTACAAATTGCTCAAACGTTCTAAAATATGTAGAAAAAAAAATAAACTACTTTTTGAGAATTCAAAAGTGATAACTCTCTAAAAACTAAAATGAAAATATATTAATTTGTTTTTTTTATCTGTTAGAGAAGATGACTATTTAAAAAAAAACTGTCTAAAAATAACTGGATAGCAATAAGCAAAAAGATATACTATATATACTATCATTGAGAGCTTCAATTATTTATTATCTAATAGAAAATACTGCGTTAAATAGGTTTTAAACTGAGTCCTTCTAGACAAAACTTTAAGCATATGTCGAACTTTATTAGTCCTTGTAATGCATTAAAATATACTGAAAGCAAATACGTTTACTGGAAATATTTTTAAACGTAAAATTCCTAAATCAACTTAGTCTAACGCAAACAAGATTAAAATTGAAGTAAAAATATGTTAATTTGTATTTATTAATTGGTTAGTGAAATTCAATAATTAGAAAGAGTCTGTCTCAAATCTCTAGCTAATAATGCACATGAAGATTTGATTGAATGTTTCATTCACTGGAAAAAACCTAAATCAAATACCTAAAATACCTAAATCAACTTAGTCTAACGCAAACAAGATTAAAATGGAAGTAAAAATATGTTAATTTGTAGTTATTAATTGGTTAGCAAATTTCAATAATTAGAAAGAGTCTGTCTCAAATCTCTAGCTAAAGATACACATAAAGATTTAATTTGATTGAATGTTTCATTTATTTATTGTTGTGATGAAAATACTACGTTAAACAGGTTTTAAAGTCGATCCTTCTATACAAAAACTGAAGTCTAACAAGTGTCGAACTTTATTAGTCCTCGTAATGCATTAAAATCTACTTGATCGCAAATGCGTTTACTGGAAATATTTTTAAATGTAAAATACCTAAATCAACTTAGTCTAACGCAAACAAGATTAAAATTGAAGTAAAGATATGTTAATTTGTAGTTATTAATAGGTTAGCAAAGTTCAATATTTAGAAAGAGTCTGTCTCAAATCTCTAGCTAAAAATACACATAAAGATTTAATTTGATTGAATGTTTCATTTATTTATTGTTGTGATGGAAATACTACGTTAAACAGCTTTTAAAGTCGATCCTTCTAAACAAAAACTGAAGTCTAACAAGTGTCGAACTTTATTAGTCCTCGTATTGCGTTAAAATCTACTTGATCGCAAATGCGTTTACTGGAAATATTTTAAAATAGAAAATAACTAATTAAACACTATTTTAGTGTGAAAGGAAAAGGAACAAAGATTTTGTATAAACAAACGTAGTCCAACCCATAACATCATTTATACTTTCGGTTTCAGACAATTAACCTTGGTTGCTAAGGTAACGTGACAAGCTACTGTGAAGAACAAAGCTCATCTGTCGTTTCTATTCTAAAGTACTTAATTGAAACCTGAAATGAAAGATTAAAAAGGGTTGTTTGCGTTTCTCTTTACGTCGGGGAGCTTATGTGAAATTTGAATGCGTAAATAAAATAGAAATATTAAACTTGTTTTCATTAGGTAAGGGAAAGATGAAAAATCTGGAGAGAAAAAAAATTGCATTGTGGTAATATTTATAAAACAATTTTAAAGAGTTATAAAAAACTTTTTTATGGTTTTTTTTTAAGTATTTGATTAGAGGTATTATTTTCTTTTTTAAATATGCTAGTAAAGACTAAAATCTTATAAAAATATTTAGACTGAAATATTTCGGTTTTCTACAGTAATAAATTCGAAATTGGGGAAAGCTGTAGGAAAATTTATACTAATGAGCAATCAGGTAATTAATATGGAAGTATTTGAAATCATTTGGTAATTGTGAAAGTTTAATTCAGGAACTTGTAGAGGAAAACTGACACTGGTAATATTCATAAAACATTTTTAGATAGTTAAAGATTTTATTAGACTTAATGGAAAGAGTTTATAAGACTTAATTTTTTTTCTTTATTTCATGCTTGGAAAATTCAATAAATAATTATCAATTACTAATATTTTCTACAATGATAAATTCAAAATTTTTTGGAAAAAGAAAAGTTTGAAGAAAATATGTATAAAATGGCATTCAGGCAGTTAGCAAAAGCTGAAAACAATTATAGTGTAACAGATCATCCGTAATCGTTTGGTAAATACGAAGGTTTTAATTCTAAAACCTGCAGATGAAAATATACACAGTGACAACTTTTATGAAACATTTTTGGAGAGTTAAAACCTTCATGAATTTTTTTATAACTGATTGATTAATAGGTACTGTTTCGCTTTTTTCTGTTTCATTAACTCAACTTACTAAATGCTTGCTAAATATTCATATGTTCAAAAATGATAAATTTGAAATTACTGCGATAAAGCTAAAACAAAATCTGTACAAATTGGGAATCACGTAATCAGCGAAACATAATGGAGTGTTAAGTGGGTTTAGGGCAAATATATATCCAGGATTTAGAAATTTTTAATTTCAGATTTCCTTCTAAAGTTACCTTCAAAATGTTTATGAAATAATGACAAAGTCCTAAATATTTAGACGATGTTTTTCAAACTTAACTAAAGCTTTCATGTAAGGAAATTTTAACATACTACTAATAAATGTTTTAAGGCAATTTTAGATGACAGCCGAATAGGTACTGCTCTGTTTTTCGGTACTGGAGTCCATAAGTTTAAATCCTGAAATATTTGTTCATGCTAGTTCAAAATCGATTGTATGTAGTATGTCCTTTTCTAAAAAGCTTTTGTAAGCAAAAAATAAAAAAGTAGAGCTCTAAATCATTTCAGTTTAGTTAAGATAATTATGACCGAGAAGTTACTCTATTTTGTTAAGCTACTGTCAAAGTTACTGTTTGATGCTATCTCTAAGATAAAAGAAATTAGAGGTGTTAAAATAATTATGAAAAGTATCTTAATAAAGTTTAGAAATTAAATGAATTTTAAGGAGACTGTAAGTGTAACTCATATAGTTGACTATCTGCACTCTTCAAAGATGTGGTTGGTTACCTAAAACACGGCAACTGTTTCAAAATACGTTATGGTAACTTTACAAATCTGTTAAAACTTCTGTATAATATAGATAATTTTTTACGATAAAAGGGAGGAGTATAGGGAATACAGTCATATTCAGAATATAATCAAAATATTAAAACTTTCAGAACTTTGTTGTTCAGAAACCTATAAGTTAAAAATTATATAGATATAGATTATTTTTATCATTTATTCTTTTAATCAAACCTCAAAAAATTTCGGTCTTCAATTTTTACTCAGTGGGATAATTATGTTGTTTATAATTCAGAGATCCAGTAGCTCTGTTCCTATTTGCAAGGATAACAATCATACATCTACATTTCAATTGTAATGTTGCAATGAATATAAAAAAGTGGTTTTCTGCAATTATATGAATTAGTATAACTTCGAAAGTTATACTAATTTAAAAAATAGCATATTTATAATTTTGTATAAAAATATCACTACTGCAAGTTTTTAAATCCATATTTTTAAATGCTGAGCTATTTATTACAAAATGGGTATCCGACTAGGATTTTTATATGTATAAGTTTCTGGGAGCCTACCTTCTTGGAAACATAGTACAAGACTCCTTGAAGTCCTTTTTTTATCAAAATTTTAATTAGTTTTTTATTTATTAATTTCCTATTGTATTTGTTATAATTGTACGTTTTTGATAACAATTTGTTTTATGCAGTTAGTGCGGTTATCTAAGATCTTTCATTTTGGTAACACTGCTGAATATGAATTTTTCACATGCTGTATAATTCATCACCGTCATTATTTATTAGCTAAAGCGCTTCCATCAGGAATCCGCGTGTTCAAATTCCACTTTTGATTATTCGTAATCTACTTTTAGCAGTAGGTCCCAGTCTCAATAGCCCTGGTATACCTAAAATGTAGACCGTCCAAACCAAAGCCAAAAAACTAAAACAATTTGGAGCGAAATTTAAAACATTGAATTAGTGCATAATTTAATTTTTTATCATACTGATTAAAAGTAAATCATATCGAACGATGGCCTAATGGTAGACAGCTGCTCCTCGGTACTGGAGTTCGTGGATTCGAATTCCGCTGCTGGTATGAATGTTCGTAGCCGTTCCGAACCGGCTTTAAGCAGTAGGTCCCGGTCTCATTAACCCTTGTAAGCAAAACAGTAGACCGAAGTGCTCTAAACCAAAACAAACAAAAACAGAAGTTAATCATTGTATAAAGTATATTTCAAAACGTTTCTGGTGGATTTATTAATGTAAATATTTATTTAGTATAATTTTATTTGCCTCTTTTTTTATTAGTTGCTGAACATCTGTTAATTATGTGTTTATAACCCCCCCCTTTTTTTTAATTATTCTCAGAGTAAGATTTTCTGCTTCAAAATATGAATTTTCTTGAACCATTTTAAATCCTGAATACTTCTCTAATTTTATTTCTTCAAACCCTAATCAAGTGAATATAAGCAGAAATTTCGCAACTAATCTTATACATTAAGAAATTTCAAATGTAGGTAGTCAAGCAGAAAGAATCTTCTTCATTAATTTCTCGGATAAAGTTTATAATTAAATTTCCGAAAAAAAATTACTTAGTAATAATTGTCGCAAGAATGAACTCCAAATTTTTATTCTTATTCTTTTTTGAACGACCAAGGTTAACTTTTAACGATGAAAAAAATAAAGGGCAGAATTAATGAAAATACTATCGGTGGAAAAGTTACAGTTTTTCTTAAATGTAGATCGTATTATTTACAAGCTGAAACATTCCTAAATATATAGCGTTAGAGATAAGGTAATTACATTAAATCCCTCCATGTTTTCGTTATTTTATTTAGCTGCGTGACTCATATTGTCATGTACGGTCTTTACGAAGGGAATTTTGATTTAAATAACTATATTTACAGAATGCTTTATCAAGCTTTGTTTATCGTTTGCAATGTTTACTTTTATTTTAAAGAATACTATTAGAAAGTTAAGGGTATAATTAGTGAAAATACTATTGGTGGAAAAGTTAGTTTTTCTCAACACATTGTATGCGGGACATGTACTTGTACGTTTTTTGATGATTGATACTTGATCGCGGGTCATATACTAGTACGGGTTAGTGTAACAACATGGTTTGTTTGTGGGTACAAAAATAACGGTATATAGAGGAAAACGAAGCGGAATGTTCTTGTCTAATACATAGATTCTGGAAAAATTTAGACAAATACAAACTACTTTTTACATCAGTCGATGCGACTGATGTAAAATTAAATAATTTTCGGTCTATTGGGTTAAACTGAATAGCTAAATTTAAGCGCAAAACGCCCGCTCCGGGTACATTTCCGATGAGAAATGTACCCGCACACAATGTGATAAATATAGAACATATTATTTAGATGAGAATTTCTACAAAACGTGAAGTTAGATGGTAAGGTAATTGTATTAAACCCTAAAACATTCTCGTTATTTTGCTTAACATTGTGGCTCAAAATATGGATTGTAAATGCATCCTGAAGGAAATTTCAATTTAAATAATTACTTAGACTGAATATTTTACAATGATGTGTGAACTTGTTTAATCATTCTTTACCTGTATTTTAATGTGGATTCTATTCAAAGTTAAAACGTTCAGGAGAGAATATATCAAAATGCTATTGGTGAATAGATGGTTTTTCTAAAATGCAAATTATATTATATGGGAAATGAAAAAATCTCTTGACCTAGAGTTAAATATAAAGTAATTCCTTTAACACTAGATTGCCCAAGATTTCTTGTATACCTATATTGCCCAAAAACAGTCAAAAGGACTGCATTGTGAAAAAATAACAAATATGTAAAGAAATTTGTTTAAAATTAATTTTTAATATTATATAATAAAGGAGGGCGGAAGTAACTACAATTATTCATAAACCCATTTATATGTTATAGAAAAAGTCACCAAATTCTAAAACAGTCTAAAACATAAGTTTTTATGTTATTTATTTTAGGTCATATTATATGGGATTTATGGTTATGTTAGGTCATATTATATGGGAAATGAAAAAAACCTATTGACCTACAGTTAAGTATAAAGTAATTGTTTTAAACAGTCTCAAAAGTATGCTTTTATGTTATTATATTGAACTATGGGGATAGGAACATACTCCGTTTTAATGTAACCAATAAAATCTCAATTAATTAGTTTCGTTATAACTGGGTTCGACACACCTGTATCAATGTCTTCGAGACATCTATTTTTATTGACTGAAAAATTTTAAATTGACTTGAAGCATATTTACTTATTTTTTAATGAGCAATAAAAAATTGGGAAATATTAGCACCAAATTATATAAAAAAATTAATTCTTAAGGGATTAAAGTATCTCAAAACTATTAATAAGATGAAAATGAATATATGTTATCTTTTTCAGCATTAAAAAAAATCTTCAAGATTCATTTTCAAGTGGTATTTTTAACATCTACATATATTGGGATATCTAGTTTTCATTAAAATATGTATAACATCCACATACTTCATCATTTGATGAAGTAATTTTACAGTGACTTTTTCATTGTATCATAATATTGCTGAAATTGAAGTAAGTCTATCGAGCAAAATATCAGGAAATATTTTTTGTCAAAAAAGAATTTCTTTCACAAATAGGATTGATAATACTTTTACGGTATGCATCGTTCAAAATCTGTACATAAATTATTTATTTCCAACTTATGTTAAAAGTTGGAAGGATAAAGAAAAAAATGGCCTGCATTTAAAATATTCAAAATTGATGTAAGAACACTAATTGTATTATTTGACATGTATCATTTACATATATAAATACTAGGCGACACGACAGACGTTGTCCTGTTTTAACGATATAAATCCAAAATTTGTAAAATGTTTTTAGATAAATTATAAATTGGACCGTTTTGATGGAGAAGTAAGGAAAAAAATGATTTACCACCACCCGTACAGTCATCACAAATGTAATTATATTAAAATTCCCACATCGCTTGTACGGGGGTTCGATCCTGGGACTTATCGCCCCTTGCGCTGACCACTGCGCCACAGATACGTTGGAAGTGAGGGGTTTCAAGTGGCATTATAATGATCTCAATAAGCGAGTAATTTAGGATTTTTAATTAAAAAAATTCTATCGGATCAAATTGTGAATTTAAATCATTCACGAATCAACTTAATTACATACACAAAATTTCATCAAAATCAGTCCAGCCGTTTAGGAGGAGTTCCATAACAAAAACATGGACAGAAGAGTTTTATATATAAAGATATATATGTTTGTATTTTAAGAATAAAAAATAAATCGAAATTTATGAAAATATAACAGCTTTGAGACCACCTAATGTCTTATAAACACATTATGGATACAATTTAAATAACTGAAGACAGAATATTTTACATCGCTTGTGTACTTGTCAAATCATTGTTTAACTTATTTTAAAGAATTCTATTTGAATGCATTACACTAATATAATCTTTAGTTCAGTCTCGAGGAATAAATTTCTGCCTTTTAACGTGAAAGGTAAACATCTGTTGTTTACCTTAATGAATTCTAAGCGACATCCACTAAACCCTTCTCGAGATATATTTCGCAGAATATTTCAGGGCATTTATAGTAAGAGAAATTAGGGTACCTGAAATAAATTTATTCTGTATATTTAATGCGTAACAGTTTCTTCGACACTAAGTTCACAAATAAAGTTCATGATCTTGTGTTTGAATAACATTTTACTGTTACAAATCGTTGTCAGATGTATTGCATCAAAATGTTTTATTATTTAATAGTATGATAGTTAATGTGTATGTACACTCTTTTTTTTATTCCTATAGGAAAACCAGGGTGATCCCGAAGAAAAAGAGGCTGAGAATATCCGTCGGGAATACGAAACAGTAAGCATATTTCTTTATTCTCTCTCTTTTTATTTAAGAGTTGTGAAAATGGACATCTAACTAATAAATAAACTATACAGTTGAATTCCACTGAAGAAAAAACAGTTGTGATTTAAGGTATCCGTCTACGTTCTGAGAACTTTTTTTTTAAAACGTACAAACTAGTTCATATTTTTACATTTTTAGATTTATTTTTTAATATTATCATAGAAAATAACACTTAAAAAATTTATTCCCGGGGAAGTTTTTATAAAATTTCTAATAAGGAAGAATATTTAGCAAAAAAAATTTTTTTCAAAGGTATTTTTTTAATAAATTAAATTATTTCAATATTTTTTGATACAACACATTTCTTCACGCTATAATTTAATATGTGACACAATAGACTTAAGGAAACACATTATCATAGTTATGATCAAAATATTTCAAATGCGTAACAGTTTCTTCGACACTACATGAAGGAAAATAAAGTTCATGATCTGTCTGTTTGAATAACTTTTACTTTAAAATCGTAGAAACTATTTTTAGATTTATTTTTTATATTATGATAGAATTGTAATTTTATTCCTTTTTTTTTATTTCTATAGGAAAACCAGGGTAGTAAAAAAAAGAGGCAAAAGGTCTAATACGAAACAGTAAGCATATTTCTTTATTCTCTCTCTTTTTATTTAAGAGTTGTGAAAATAGACTTAAGGACAAAACTAAAATATTGAAATTACGTTAATTCCACTGAAGAAAAAACAGTTGTGATTTAAGGTATCCGTCTACGTTCTGAGAACTTTTTTTTTAAAACGTACAAACTAGTTCATATTTTTACATTTTTAGATTTATTTTTTAATATTATCATAGAAAATAACACTTAAAAAATTTATTCCCGGGGAAGTTTTTATAAAATTTCTAATAAATGAAGAAAATTTAGTAAAAAAAATCGGGTTTTTTCAAAAGGACTAATTTTTTAATAAATTAAATTATTTCAATATTTTTTGATGCAACACATTTCTTATACGCTATAATTTAATATGTGACACAATAGACTTAAGGAAACACATTATCATAGTTATGATAAAAATATTATTGGCTCAAATTAGCGTACTAGTTTTTCTACACATGCACATGAAGGAAACATTTAACATCTATGTTTAAGGTATCTGTCTACGTTCGGAGAACTTTTTCTTTAAACGTAGAAACTATTTTTAGATTTATTTTTTATATTATGATAGAGAATTGCAATTAACAAATTTATTCCTGGAGAAGTTTTTATAAAATTTCTAATAAATGAAGAAAATTTAGTAAAAAAATCGGGGATTTTCAAAAGGTGCAACTTTTTAATAAAGTAAATTATTTTAATATTTTTGATGCAACACATTTCTTATACACTGGACTAATGAATCACCTAAAATCTTTGCTTGATTTACATTTGGTAAAAAATTTTGGTCCTTCAAAATCATACACATTGAATTTTTAACGAATTTGCATTACCTTTATAGCTAACTATGAGTGTAACATCAATAAAAATTATCCAAATTTAAAGCTTTTAGGTCATTTACTAGTAAATACTATCAAAAGCATTCATAATAATTTTGAACCAAATATTTTAAGAACTTTTTGAGAAATCGCATTTCAAGTTTCAACATTTTATTAAAATTACCGTTATGAGAAAAACGCATTGGAAGTTTATGAATGCAACTTTAACTATTAAAAAATTAACATACATGTTTAAAATTCCCCACACTTTCTTGCTTCAAAACTTTGTAGTTGTCAAGTTGCTAATTATTAAAAATACTAGAAAAATGTTTAAACTAATCTTCATGAAAATTTAAAAAGTTTTGTCCAAAAAATGCTCTTTAAAAGGCTTTAAATTCACAACTTCCGGTTCCGAAGAAGCTACTTCCGTTTTGTTTTGACAGCTGTCACCGATTTTTAAAGAGCTGTAACTTTTCCTTAAAACTCCGTAGAGAGAAAAGAAAAACAAATTTAGAAGCCTTAAAGCTGAAATTTTACAATAGAGGAATAAAAAAAATTATGATTTTTGACAAAAAATGACGTTTTCAACGTAGACGGATACCTTAAGTACATTCAAGCGCTCGGCCACCCTTAAAAGTGGTGTTATGGACGCCTTATTACCACCAATGGTGCCAAAATACTTATGACTCCCGAAGTCAAGGGGAATCGATTAAACCCTATCTTCCTCCCCCCTCGAGATACTTAAAACGTACAATAGAACTGTACTCGAACTTTGTTATAGTTTGTGTACCTAATAAAAAGATGACTTCCAACAAAGGTTCAATTTATACAGTTTTGTTGAAATCAATAATCAATTTCAATAATATTGAAATTTGTAAGCGTTTAATGGCGGTTTTTGTTGGAAACAATCATTTGGACACCCAAATTACTAATAATTTGCTAATTATACTTAAGGGACACCCAGAAACTATACTTAAGGAGCCATAATACTTTTCAGAGTACTTATATATATATATATATATATATATATATATATATATATATATATATATATATATATATATATATATATATATATATATATATATATATATATATATATATATATATATATATATATATATATATATATATATATATATATATATATATATATATATATATATATATATATATATATATATATATATATATATATATATTATAGTACCGATTAGATTTATTTTAAAAATGATTCCTAATGGCTCAAAGATTATAAAAATGAGCTGTCCAGTGAAAAAGATTTGTATCAGTAATTATGCTGCGGGAAAACAAAGGTTTTTTACGTCATAAAAAGATTTTTTACATTTAAATTTGTAAATGAAAAGGCGTTTAGCTGTAAGGAAAAAATGGCAGCAAAGACATATCCTAAGACTGTTTAAATACAGATAAATATCAAGAAGGTGAAATATCTAATCTTAAAAGAAATCCGCTCACATAAAAATTCGGATCGAAACAAGGACTATGATTTTTATTATTGTTTAAAAAGGGGCTAAAATGGTTTTTAACGATAAAAAATTTTTTAACCTGTTTCACCCAATCATCTTGTTCATCTGGTCTTAGTGAAGCACAGGACAAACAGAAAAAGAAATTGTAAATAGTTGAAACTACATGAAAAATATATTCCTGCTTATAAATAAAAAGTTTTGGTAATGCTCCATTAAACATGGGTGCATTTATATGAGTGCAATAAAAACTAATCTTCTATTATTCAACTGATAATATACGACTTCGCGATTGTGTGAAATATTCTCAAATGGATTCATAATAATTGCAGAAATTTGATACAGCGGAAAATTGAAACTAAATTGAGTTTGATTTAAAAAGTCAGAGATTCACTTTAAAAATAGCAGAAAATTTTAATAATATTTGACGAATTATTTTCAATCATATATGGAAGCGTTCGTGGGTTCGAATCCCACTGTGGCATGGATGTTCGTAGCCGTTCGGAATCGACTTTAAGCTATAGGTCCCGGTCTCATTAGCCCTCGTGTTGCAAAGAAGTAGACCGTAGCACTCCAAACCGAACCATATATGGGAGCGTTAACAATAAGTTAATATTCATATGGGTATAATCTTTATCAAAGGACTAAGGCAACTGCCATTTTTGTACAAAAGAAATAAGAATTAAATGTATCTATTTTAAAGCCTTTGAAAAAAATTATTTAGTTATGCCTTTTCAAGAAGAATATTTTTTAAAGTAGCATAGAATATATACAACAAATGAAAAAATAAAATTCACTTACCCGCAAGATACTTTTGAAACGTTTTTCCTCTTTACATCAAGTTGAACGAAAATATCTGTTTCATTTCGTAAATCTAAAATTTTAAAAGGTATTTAAGGGCATTTAAAATTTTAAAAATAAGTTACAAACTCCAAAGAAATTGGAAATTTTGAAAAACTGAACATTTATTATGCTGAAAAATGAAATATACCATTCCTATTAACATAATTGAGATTCGCAGAAGGACAAAGGATAATTAGATTTTATTTCATATAAAAAAATTAGATTCTAATTTACAAATTTCTAAAGTTATTTTGCGGGTCAGTGAAATTATATATTTTTCACTTGGTGTTCATACTTTTTTATAAATGTATCATTTAAAAAAAAGTTAAATATTTTTTTAAAGTTACTCTTATTAATATTCTATGAAAAATTTTATTCGAAGCAAAGCAGGAATTTATAATTTATATTAAATCTAAAATAGACTTTTTTAATTAAGGCATTTCCACGTTAAATGTACTGCGTTCCATTAAATAAGGAATTTTTCATGTTATTAGAGATGACTAAAATTTTCATGTACAGAATTTTTAACATACTACTAATAAATGTTTTAAGGCAATTTTAGATGATAGCCTAATACATACTGCTCTGTTTTTCGGTACTGGAGTCCATAAGTTCAAATCCTGAAATATTTGTTCATGCTAGTTCAAAATCGATTTTATGTAGTATGTCCTTTTCTGAAAAGATTTTGTAAGCAAAAAATAAAAAAGAGCGCTCTAAATCAATTTAATTTAGTAAGATAATTATGACCGAGACGTTACTCTATTTTGTTAAGCTACTGTCAAAGTTACTGTTTGATGCTCTCTCTAAGATAAAAGAAATTAGAGGTGTTAAAATAATTATGAAAAGTATCTTAATAAAGTTTAGAAATTAAAAGAATTTTAAGGAGACTAAGTGTAACCTATATAGTTGACTATCTGCACTCTTCAAAGATGTGGTTGGTTATCTAAGACACAGCAACTGTTTCAAAATGCATTATGGTATCTTTACAAATCTGTTAAAACTGCTGACTACATAGATCATTAGCTTGAAAAAGTTTGATATAATATCCACCTTTTTTGAACAGCATTATAGAAAAAACTAATTTTTAATGAAATACGTTTCAACCTCATATGAGAAGTCATTACTTTCAATTTAGTTTTAAAAAAAATTTGCACTAAATTATTTTTTAACAAGTCCAGTACATTACACCAAAAACTGATATTCTTCTGATAAATATTTAATTATTTAGGATTAGTGTTTTTAACCCATATTTTCCGTTTCTCTTTATATGTCCCTTTAAATCCTACCTACTCAAAATTTACACCTATCTACATATTTACAAAATTTAAAAACTGTAAAAAAAAATTCAGAATCATATAGCGAACTTTCATTTTCTTAAGAGTTTATATATAAAGACATGTTGAATTTTCAATGTAGGTTTAAATTATGCTTTTAATTATCCTAATTTCTCTGAATTATACATGTGTTTAAAATAACGGTTAAATAGGGATTCAGTTAGAATTTGTATGAAGTTCACTATAACATTTTATCATAGTAAGTTTTATTGTAATAAATTTATTTTGGTAAGATTCAATTGCAGTGTAAAAGCTGTAAACCTTTTTCTCTGTTATTCTCCCATTTTCCCACTATTATTCCTTTTAATTTGTGTTAAAAACGCTACAGGTGCTGCCATTCGCTATAGCGTCAAATCGAATCCGGAATTTACAGTTTTTCATCCGTTTGTTTGCTTAATCGAGAATTAAAGTGGAAAGACGGATTTTGATTGGCTGGCGTGTTTACGATTTTGAAGGAGTTCGGTTGATAACTGAGCTTAGAGCGCCAATTATCCGGTAAAAAAGATTTGTTGGCGCTGAACGGGATTTATTCGAGCAAGCGTTCGCGGAAGAAGTTGGAATCTCTCTTCCACCCGCCCCCACTTTTCGATTGCCGAGGATTGTCAGCTTTCCATGGTAAGTTGACAGTGAAGCGAGGGAAGGGTCCCAATCGAAGACGGACCGCGGTCATTTATGAAAATTGGTGGCAAATGACCGAGTGCGTTTTTTAATTTCACGCGGTGACAAAGGCGCGTTGTGTATCGCGCTCTGTCTAATCTGTAGAAGCCGTAAATGGAAAAGTTGGCCACAAAGAGCGGCTCTTTGTTCTCCCTCCGAGCCACTTATCGTCTTCAGAAAAGGCGCCACTACAGGCCACTGCGAAATGAGCGTCTGTAGTTTCTTTCCTTCCTTCCCCCCGTCGCCCAGTGAGTTGGCGTGATCACTGAGTGCGTGTTTTTGTAGTTGCAGCGCCTCGTGGTGAGCGGCGATCTACCATGCTCCAAAGAAGAAGCCGCTCTGCTAGCAGGCATCCAGCTGAGGATCGAGGAGACTTGGCCATCGGCCAGCAGAGACGCCGATCAGCCACATCAGCTCCGGCCCATCTCCGAGGATGCGAAGGTAACAAACCCCCTGCCTTTGCTTCTTCTTTTTATCACTTTATCTCTCCGCTCTCTTCTACAACGTTGCCTTTCCTCTCCTATCGCTCCAAAACTTTTATGTGAGAATGATAAGTGTTTATTTGGAAACATTTCTTTTCACGTTGTTTACTCATATTTGGAATTTTTTCGATGATGATTGAAAGTTTAATAAACTTAAAATTTCTTTTGCAAAGAAAGTTTCGGATATTTATCTTACTAAATAACCATATTTCTCCTCTATTTTATAAAATTACTTTTTTTTCTTTATTTTATATCTTGATATTTTATTTGTATAAAATTATGAAAGGGTTCTTTCGTTTACGAAACTTTCAGAAGTATTTTTCTTATATTTTGTATTCTAATATAAGTTTTAAACTCTACGCATTATTGTTCTCTTCTTTTCCAGTAGAATTGGAGTATTGATTTAAAACTCTTTTATATTTATAACTTGATCTTTTGATATAAGAAAGATGGTTTCTTGTCGGCATTGTTTAAATTTGTATGTGAATTACAAGTGCCTATTATATACCGATAAAACTATTTTTTTTTTTTTTTTTTTTTTTTTTACTTTATGTAGCGTAATAAGCACATCATAAAAAGTTTATTGAAATAATCATTACTTTATGATTATAGATTAGATAATTCATTGCACAATTTTAATTAATGTTTATTAGATGTGAATGTTTCTTGATATATTGAACTACTTTTTGTAAGCAGATGGTCAATATTCTTAAAAACACGTAAAAAATTAAACATTTCTCTTCTATTATTTTTATTTAAAATTCTTATTACTTTATCAGGGAAATGAGTTAAATTTAATAATGTTTATTAGATGTGAATGTTTCTGGATACATTGAACTACTTTTTGTAAATAGATGGTCAATATTCTTAAAAACACTTAGAAAATGAAACATTTCTCTTCTATTATTATTAATTATTTAAAATTCTTATTACTTTATCAGGGAAATGAGTTAAATTTAAATTAGACTTTCATGATACTGGAATTGCTTATACTTTTTTTATATAACATTCATGACTTGTTACTTCTAAGATATTTTTTGCTACAAATTATCTTAAACGAATGATAAAATTAACTCTCCTTAATTTAATAAGTGCTTTAGAGTTTTATATAATCTGCATTATTTTACATTATTAGTATCTACTTTAGATTCAATTAATTAGTTTCGCTTATAAATTTCAATAATTATTCAGAATTATCCCAATTTATTAACATAAAATACATATCTACATTTTAGTACAACTTTTAAACCAAAATAAATTTAGCTATAAGGCTGTTTTAATTTTATTTCACTTCTGAAACATCACAATTTCTTGTCATTTAAATGCATTTTAAAATTTTTTGTATTAATGAGTTTGTGATCATTAAAATCATTATACTTTTAACTGTTGAAATAGATTTTAGTCTATATTTAAATTAGTTATTTTAGTTAGTTTTTTTTTTTTCATTTTCATCAGTTTATATAATAACCAAGACGTTTTTCTTAAGTATAAATGTTTATTTTGAAGCTAGTGAAATAAATATTGCCCTCAAATTGATTTAAAATTATGAAAGTAAATATAATAGTGTTTTCGTTCTAACGTAGTATACCCAAGTTGATACACTGAAGAATTTGAATAATCCATAATTTGACAAAATAATTAAAATCCATAATTTGAACCCTTAATGTGACAAGATGTTTTTTCAAATATTTTTTAATTTTAATTTCTGTTATTTTCCCATGTCTACATAGACATTAGGATCTCTGTAAGATAAACAAAAAAATATATAATTTTCCATTTTTGAGATAATTAATGTCCGCTGTGGCGAACACTGACAATTATGTTATATAGTAGTTATAAATATATATATGTCCTTTGTAGCGGCCAGACTCAGCCAAATTAAGGGTTAAGCATAAATTTATAAACTAGGATTGAATAGAATAAAAAATATTAGTTTACTTACATGTTCTCAATCATGTTTCAAATACATTTTTATTTACTTACACTTTTATTAATAATTCTGTATTTATTTATTCAATTTCCCTTTAAATTTGTAAAACTGTTCAGTGATGTGTTTAAAACTTGACATTATATAATATACTTATAACTCATGAACATGATTGAACTTGCATTGAAATAATCAATTTCTGTATTGAAATAAAAATATTTTGTGATTTTACCGGAAATAAATATTATAAAAGTACAAAAATTGTTTAAATATTTTCCAGCAGACGTAAAATCTTATTTCTTAGCTCATTTGATTAATAAATTTATATTTGAGTTTTTCTCTAAATATTAACACTAAATCTACCAAAAGGGGTTAAATGACCCCATTTTTCGTTATTTTTGCCCTTATAAAAAATGTCCGGTAGTTTTAGTGTTAAACTACGAGGGCATAGAATGAAATCTGAGTAGCATGATGTTTATGTATGGGTTCACAATCATGAATAAAATACACTTGCATTTATTTACACTTTAGGCGCTTCTGTATTTATGCAGTTTGTTTTCCCACCAATGGATTTGAAAAAAATATTTAAGGATACATATAAAACACGGCAAGTATATAACCTATTTACAACCGGTAAACATGATTTGGAATTGAACAGAAATAACTCGAAGTTATTTTTATATTGCATGTTAAAAAAAAGTAAATATTTTTTGATACTTACGTTATAAATAAATCTCTTTTAAAAACCGAAATATATATTTAAATCATTCATGACAAACGTAAAATTAAATAATCATTATTTCACAGTTCATTTTCCATTAGTCATTTTTATTTATAGTCATTTATAGTTATTTTAGTTTTATTCATAGTTTAGTTTTTATTCATAATTATTTATTAGACATTTTGATTATTTTGTATGTGAAATAGATTCTAAATCATGGGTGTTACGTTATAAATAGCGACAAACAGGAAATATTTTACAGGTTAAATTATATTAAGTGTATTATAAAATGTAAGATATATTTATTAAATGTTTTTTTAAAAATTGATGACAAAGCAAGCCGACACAAAATTTTCAAAATGAAGCAACTCTTCTAAGATATAAGCATGATTTTTTTTTTTTTTTTTTTTGTGATGACGCGCAGTTCGTATACGGTACAAATGGGTAAAAACCGAAAACAATTCATTGGCATTTAAATCAGTTCTTTTGTTAAGTGCAGTAATTATAAGCTACCTTTCGATTATACTGAGTTTAATGGCTAGTCTTAATGGCATTCTCAGTTTGTGACACACTACATTCGCATATGGAGAACTGACCACAGGAGCGGAGCGTAACTTATTTATAGGAGGAAATACAAATTCGCCGATCGAAGCAAGTTATACGATCCGCAGTAGCTCAGTCAGTAAAGGCAACGATCTTGCAACTGGAGGGTTACAGGTTCGGGGCTCGAGCTGGCCTAAGATCCGCTGTGTTCGTTAAAGGTGACTGGGGCACGTAAAATATGTTCGTGGTCACAATGTCTTTCAAGTTCTCGAACGATACTTCTGCTTGGTCCCTGCTTCTAAATTAAGGACCCAGAGGGGGTAATGTTGAAGCCCAGTGTCGTTGGGGTAGCTCATCGCTCTCCCACGACACAAGTCCGAGGTTACATCCCCGGGCTGGGCAAGGTTGGCGCAGCCTTTCCTCCCTTCAGTGGGTAGATGAACTGAGGACCAAGCGTGCTTAGGAACTAAACACTAGGGGTTTCGCGTAAGATTGACCACCTAACCGGAACATATGCTTCGCACCCCAAAGCCCTTGCTCTCGTAAACGGAGATTGGCACCGTAGGGGCTGTTGCACCGAGGAGTTTAGAGGGGGTAATGTTACTTGCGTCCGTAGCATACCTTAAGCTACACGTTCCTTCTGAGTGGTGCTGAACAGGTAACAACTTTGGGGCCTTGTATTGGAATAAAGATATGTGCCTGTATTTCCAGCTGCATTAGGGGGGGAAAGCAAGAAATACTTAGTAAGGACATGAAAAGAGATTAGTGGATTCACTGAGTTTTAAGGCTAGTAAGGCTTAAAAAATATTTTCAGTACATTTATTAAGAATGGTGCTTGTTTGTATACAGTATAAATATTATACAAGTTTTCACAAAGTGACATATTATGATACCCCATTCAAAGCCTTATGTACGATTGCAGGCCACACTTTCATATAGAGTCAATTTTCGTAAAATTCTGCAAGTAGGATAGAGGTACCAGTATGAAATATGTTGTTGAGTTGAAACAATTGTTTAATCATTTTAATTGTTTGAAAAAGTTAAAAAATCCTAAGTTATAAAATACTCTTTTAGTGACACATGGCTATTTCTATATTTTAGTTCTAAGAAAAAAAGGGAAAGAGTTGGAAATGAAAATAGGAAAAAATAAGCAAAATAACTTAAGCTATCATAATACTAATTATTTACAATTGCATAAAAGAGTTCTGTAGTGATTTATAATGAATTTTATCAAAAGAAAAACACTTTGGAGGTATGAAGTATTTTGCTCTTCTTTTTGAAAAGTTTTTTATGGGCTTCATATGGCCTATGGTCTGGCAGTTAGATAACCATTCTATGATAATACAAATGTATATATAGAAAAAAAAGTAGAATTATATATTGAGTAGATTTTTTAATCTCACTGATCTTGGTATAACATATACTTTTAAATTCTTGCATATTTATTGACTTATATTTTTAATGTAATCAATGAAAAAAAGATAATTTTATTGTTTCGTAAGAGTCGGAACAAACTTTAGATGCTCTTTGATTTTTTGCGTAATTTTATTAGCTATTTAAACAGCTATAGGTTAAAATAGGCATGTTTTCAGTATAAACGAAGAGTCCTGGCCTTCGGTACCGGGGTTCGTGGGTTCGAATTCCACAGTCACATGGATATTCGTAGCCGTTCGGAATCGGCTTTAAGCTGTAGGACCCGATCTCATTAGCCCTCGTGTTGCAAAAAAGTGGACCGTAGCATTCCAAACCAAACCAAACCTTATAAATATAAACTAGTTAACCCTTAGAATCAATTTCAGTTATATTTAGCACTCCCAGACTAATATGGAGCTTAGACTTATAGTGTCCCCAACTAGTTGAAAGCTTCATTTCAGAAATAATAGAAACCAAAAGTTAATATGAATATATGGACCAAATGTTATAATTTCATTGTTTTATAAGAGTTGTAAATAATTTTAAATACCCTTCGGTTTTTTGTGTAATTTTACTAACCATTCAAACAGTTATAGGTTAAAAGAGGCATGTTTTCAGAATAAACTAAGAATCCTGTAAAAGGCATGGTACTCCTTATAAATATAAACTAGCCAACCCTTAGAATCAGTTTCAGTAATATTTAGCCCTCCCAGGATAATATAGAGCTCAGACTCATAGCGTACCCAGCTAGTTTAAAGCTTCATTTGAGAAATACAGACCAAAGGTTATATGCTCCAAGTCTTAATTATTATTAAAGTACCAAGACTGAAATCTGTCTCTTGCCATTACTTTTGGAAAAATTGGCTTTTATGCTCTTGCCCCACAAGATGAAAAATTCCCAAATTTTTTTCCTCTCGTATAGTAATGTCTTTCCATTTGATAGTTTTCTTGGAAGTTGTCAATTGTTCAACATTTTGGTAATACTATCTGACTCCTCTACGAGAAATTAAAAATTATCAATAAAATAATCCTCCACGATTAATTAAAAAATTCTATAGATCTGGTAAAATTAATTATTTGACTCAATTAAAAGTTAAATGAAAAAAATATTTGCACATGCATTTGCGCACATCGATGCATACGCTGCAAACAAATAGCCCAAAAACTTTTAAAGAAATCAAAAGCGTGAAAAAAAAAGTTTTCTTTCCTTTTTCAAAATTTTTTTTGTCTGGTTGCATCTAACGGCAAATATTTGAATATATATATATTATAAAACTAATTAGTGTATTCAATTAAGAGTTAAACGACAATATTTGTTTAAAGCAAGATTTTTACTTGGTTATCTATAGTAAAAAAAAATTAAAACTAAAATACATAAGCAGGAATAAAGATCAATTTGTTCTAGCTACTCACGTGCATTTTCCCACACGCTCACATTCATACATTGAAAACAAATGGCACAAATGACCTTTGTATGTATAGCTTGAAGGCAGCGACAACGTGAAAAAAATTGAGTTTATTAACATCGCATTCAAACATTATTTTCTTCAATATTTATGTTAATAACAAAAACGGTTCATATTTCAACATGTTTCCGAAATGTCGTAAAATGTATTAAAGGGATGTAATACCATTTTTTACGACTAAAATTCTTTATTGTAACAGTCTTTTAACATTCATCATAAAGTTCTGCTACCTAAAGAATGAAGTTTTACAACCTCTTTAATAATTTTTCAAGTTAAGAAAAAAATGGCAGCTTTTAAATAACATAAAAAAATATACGCTAAATGAAAATACATTAATTTACCCGCAATACTTTTGGAATATATATATATATATATATATATATATATATATATATATATATATATATATATATATATATATATTAGATACTTCATTTTTTATGTCAGCTTGAAGCTATTTACCTTTGTCATTCTATAAACCTAAAAGTTCAAAGGCTTTTAACATTTGAAACTTAAAAACAAAACTCTTAAGAAATTAACTTTAAAAAATTAGCTTTTGCTATACTATAAAGCAAAATACTAGGTTATCTAGGAAAAATCATCCGATTACAAATTTCCGTATTTTCTATAATTGCAAACTATATTTTCTATAATTACAAACTATATTTTCTATAATTATAAAGAAAATTATAAATTCTGTTATTGTAAAAAAATTTGCTTATTTTGTTTCACAAATGTTCAATATGATTTCCATTAGTCACCCGTGTAATACCATAGCAATATCCCATTTCTTGACGACAAACACATTGTTGCATTTTATATTTAACTATTTGAAAAACATTACAAATGCGTTATTTGAATTAGGGAAAACTTATAGGTAAAGGTGGCGTGAACACGAATATTTAACATATCTGTGAAGAATCGTCGATATCTTTGGACTTCATAAAGTCTGTCACACTTTCAACATTCTCTGCTAAAACACTTGGTTGCTAAAAATGACTTTTCAGGCAATCAATTTCGTGGAACTACTTGTACCACCTGCTGATACTCTGAGATGTCGGTACTTTACTTGTATGGTATTTTCACTTAAATTCAAGATGAAAGGTGATTGCTGACATTTTTTAAATAATTTTATTTATATTTTGCAAATTGAGAGTATTCAAAAACTTTCTGAGATGTCATTTCAACTTCTTTTCAAAATTTCAAACACATTGAAAACCTTGAAAGAAAAGTTACAAACTAAGCACTTAAGAATTTTCTTTATAATGACGTATTATTAATAAATTTCCGTTTGTAGTTATATAAAATATTAAAGTTTCTAATCGAATGATCATTTATTACAACCCTGTATTTTATTTTATATTACGACAAAAGCAAATTTATTTTAAATTGTCAGCTTCTTAGAAGATTTTTATTAATTTAAAATGTCAAAAACCTTTATATTTTTAAGTTTATAAAAAAAAATATTTATCTTCAAGCTTACATAAAAATGGAATTTCTAATATATAAATTTCAAAAGTTATCTTGCGAGTAATGGATTTTTTTCATTTGGTGAATATTTTTTTTTATATTTTAAAAAAATGCATATCTTCACATGACAAGACGAAATTTTCCCAAAGTTAGAGCCTTATTAAAAATGTTGTAAAAATGTATTCTTCGTGTGACAGATATTTAATGGATTATTAATATAACTGTTACTCACAGAACAAAAAAAATTGCTTCAATTTGATATCAAACACTAGTTTCTAATTTACATATTTCCCTTTATTTAGCGAGTAAGTGGATTTCTATTTCTTTATCCTGATGTATGCATTTAATATTTCTTAAAAATTCATTGCTTCATATGGCAAAACTAAAGAATTTTTATAAAGTTTTTATGAAAGGGTCTTATAAAATTTTATTTTGAACTCAAGTTTTCATTTTACACTGAATCAAATATAGACTGCTAACACATTCTGTGCGAATACATTTCGCAGCCGAATTGTACCGAGAACGGGCGTTTTGCGCTTAAATTTAGTTATTCAGTTAAATTTGAATAGATCGAAATTTTTTTAAGTTTACATCAGTCGCATCGGCTGATGTAAAAACTAGTTTTTATTTGTCCGAATTTTTCTAGAATCTATGTAGTAGACAAGAATATCTGGCTTCGTTTTCCGGTATATACCGTTATTTTTGTACCCACAAACAAACCATGTTGTTACACTAACCTGTACTAGTACGTAACCTGCGCTCAAGTATGAATCGTCAAAAAACGTACTAGTACGTGTCCGGCATGTAATGTGTTAAATAAAGATGTTTCATCTCAGATAGTATCATGTCCCCTTAATAAATTTCAATAGCATATTCAATGCTAAAACGTCACAGTAAGAAACACAAAATCAAAGTAAAAGATCTTAACTGGATGAAATATGTATTAACCCCTTCCGGTATGATTTAATAATGAAAAACTGTGCATGAAATAACCATTTAATTTTTACTTAAAAAACTTGTTTCATTTTACAATTCTTACTTATTCTTAATTAAAATTCACTTTTTACATAGTGTTAAATAAGATCAGAAGCAGTAAAATTAAGAAAATATCAAAGCAAAACATTAATAAGGTATACAGATAATAGTCTTCAAGCTAGTGGTACTTTTCAAAACAAAGTGCAAAGGAATTCTTAATTGTTTACACCGCCAAGTAGTCTCACTTTTAATTTGATTCTTGTAACACACACGGCATTTCTTAGTAGGTTTTCTTTTATTCTGACTCATTAATTTGGCAATGACTTGTACCAAGAAATTCTAAGTAAACAATATGCAATAGTGACTTGTGATTTTCACAAGTGATAAAAGTGTTGCCAAATTCAGTACACTAGAAATTTTAAACTAAATTAATTATGATATTTAACAGTAACTTTAATCGCATGACGAGTGTAGCTCGTCATTGTGCGGTATGGAATTAAAAAACTAATGACGAGCTAGACTCGTCATTTTACCGGAAGGGGTTAAAGGAAAGGTTATTGTCTTAATGTATTCTAGGAGTGAAGTGTCCTAAATAATATTTGTTTTAATTTTCATTGATATTGTAGTGTCATATGTTCGTTAATTTCACATACATTATTGTAGAATTATGGTGTAAACACAAGTATAAAGTAAAGTCTCGTATATATTCTAGTCTGAAATCTGTATGCAACGGAGATAAGATATTTGCTTTGAAAGCAATAACTTTCTAAAAATCGATTGCATTACTTGTGTAAATATGTAAGAATGTTTCTTAAGAAAATAGTACATTTTTCAGCTTATCCTTAGACTGAAACGTTCACATCTACTTTTACTTTAGAATTCCTCGTATCTCAGAAATGTGTTATTGATGTATTCAATGGATTGAGTTTCTCTAGGTAGATTTGTGTGGTTCCATTTGGATTTTATAAGGAAATTTTTATACCGATTATTCTTGATAATGAATAACGTAAGTCGATAATTTTAACATATTGATTAAAAATTCTAAACTAGTTGTACGGTATTAAAAAACTAGAATAAAATTTAATTGTATATGCATTTTACATAAGTGAGCTTAGTTTCTGAAGTTTAAAAAAAGCGTTTTGCAGGTTTTGTATACTGCTACTACTAATAATAATAATAATAAAGTAATGCTTAGTTACGTATTTTGACTTTATCTACGTACAGAAGAAGCCATGTTATTGTATTTTTATGTCATTTCAATACCTTCAATAAGATTCAAATATACTAGTGTACCTGAATGTATATCTACATACCTTTTTTAGATTACCTTTTAACATTCAATTCATAGTAAACAGAAAATGTTTATTTTTTTATCTACAAAATTCACTCTTTCATTTTTTACATTATTTAATGTATTTCAAATTCTCTGATAGAACTTTAAGAGGCATTTTACAGATTAACAGTATTTAATCCTAATCTATAAAATTACTTAAGTTAATTTTCATATACAGTGAAACCTATATCTACCATTCCCACATTATTCATTTTCCCATAATGATTTGGTCTTGAATTGATCTCCACTAAAGTGATGTTTTTTCCCGTTTTAACAGTTTCCGGATTATTAGTTTTCCCTTATCTATCATCTAAAACATTAGGTTCCGTCCCTTTTAACCCCGGAAATATAGTGCTTTATAAATTTAGAACTGAGAAATTGAGTTTTATTATTCATGGATTAAACTATTTCAAGGTCATGTGGATGACAAAACTATTATTGGCTTCTCAGGAACTTTTTTAGATAACTACAATATTAGTTACTAACATCTAGTGGGGTCACAACAGTGGATAACCTATGTACAAGCCAAAAGCAAGATCATGAAACCGGAGAGTTTGGGTAAAGAGTAAATGATAATTACAGTTTTGGTTATCGAAATAGTATAATAAAGTAAGGTGCATATGATATATGAATGTTTAAAATTTAGTTGTAAGATGTTATGTTTTTTCCAACAACATATTATTAATGGATTACGTGTGCGTATTTATTTTTTATGCATAGGGAAATAAAATATTTTTTCTATCAAGAAATCACCCGTTATAATCGAATTTAGGTGGTTGATAATACATTCAAGTTCGAAGAAGCATATGTAAGCTACAGCCCAAAATTTAATGTGTGGTGGATTATGACAATGGAACACGTGATTAGACCATTTTAAAGGCATCCCAGTATACGCCGACATCTACTGTGTATAGTAAAATGCTGCAAACTTTTCTAGTGGCAAAGTTGAGGAGGTTAGGGATAATGATATCAATCTGCAACAAGACTGTGCTCTTCCTCTCTTGTATCAGCTGCGAGAGTTCTGTGATTATTCCATTTGGTGAGATATTTAGACTTCATGTAACAAAAAATAGAAATTAACCAACCGATTCATCATTTGGGGAGGGATGAATTGACTATAGAGGTCCCGCATTTTGGAGTCTCTGGACAATATACCTCCCGACTACTGTTTATAAGTCTATGTTAAGAGGCTACATTATGCTGACTATCTTAGTCATATTGAAGGCGCAAGAACCGCAATGAAGAAGGAAACATTTTTGATGAGCACCATCGTACCAACACTCTTGGCTTTCCAAAAAGAGTGAAAGACTACTTAGACGTTCATAGTAAACAGCTGGCAGTAGACCGATAAGAATGACTGCGCAGTAAAATTTGAAGTTCGCTCTGTCATATACGAGTTACTTCAATAAAATATCTTTGTAACTGAAAACATTACTATCGTTTGCTTTCTTTCCAAAGTTTTGAAAACAGCTGTAGTGAAAGATTTGTGAAAATGGCAATAGAAACAGTAAATAATTTAAGTTTAATTTTCTTTTACTTTTTAATTTAAATATATCGATACTATGTACTATTGACATTTCTACGTAGATGCCCAAAAAGGTTCTCATAGGTTCAATAAATGCACATTAATTATTTATATTTCAAATAAATTTTCGTTATTACAAATTATTCGAATTCAAATTTACTTCTTTAAACTGATTTTATAAGACCACCAAACGAATTAGGAATTTGATGTAGCACTTATTTATAACAACTTTTTAATTGATTTATTCTATAAGATGAAGAGGAATCTCTTAGTAAATATTGTCTTTTTACTTCTGGATTCATCAGTAACTTTTAATAGGAGGATTGTGTTTAAATCTACGACTAAAGATACGACGAATAATTTTTTTAATATTAAAGCCAACGAAAACTTTCCTATTTAAAATCATTTTTTTATTTCAAAAATAAACAGAGACTACTCGGTATAGCTAACTTGTTACTTAGCTATATCTTGAAGGACTTGCACTGCATTTGATTTTTGTAGTGAGAACAATTCTTCTTAATTATCATTAGGTATTTTCTTGTAAAATTAGAAAGAAAATTAGAGAGAAATTAGAATTCTCTTTAAATTTTTGATTCATTAGAAACCGTTCAAATGAGAAAAAGGGTTTTTTAAACCTACTAAATATATAAAGAAAAAGTGTCAATATTAACACTTTGTAGACCGGCAATTTTACTGAAAATTTATCTCATGTCACCAGCTATTAGCACAATTTGATTCATAATCACCTGACAATCAGATAAAGCATCCGCGTATAATTCATTGAAAGATTCTTCATTACGTTCCGTCATCGGTTTTAAAATTTTTTTAATATTAAATATTTTTTACAACAAATGATTTGACGGGTCTTGTAAGCGAGAGAAACAGCTTGTGTTATACTGACCAATACTTGCACTGTATGGTCGCCAAAAGAGAAAACAACAGCGATGCGAAAAAAACGCATCACGAGTTTATTCGTAGCCAGTCAACAACGTTCAGCCATAAAAACACGAGTTAACTCCTGACCGGTCAACAATGTGTTAAATGTAACAAATTTTCGGATTTTCTATCAAGTTTTCCGCTAAACTAGGATAGCCCAAAGTAATTAAATTATTAATATCTTGCAGGATTTACATTTTAGTATAGAATTTTTTAGTGAAGAAGTTTCTTCCCATTCATTGTAATTAGATTTTTTTTCTGTAAATCGAAGAACAATTAACTCTTAATGAGTTAACTCTCCGAAGAGTTCATTCTTTGAGGAAGAATAATTTCTTAATGAGTCTGAATGGATTAACCCCTTTTATTTCGCTATTTTAGAAGCTAAACTGGTCAAATAGGAAGAGTATTTTGAACTTTTCAAGATATAAAGAAAATTTATCAATATTAAAAAACTCAGCAAAATTTTTCGAGTTTTCAATCAAATTTTCCGTTAAACGAGGATATCCCAAAATAGCTAACTTGTTACTTAATTATACCTTAAAGGATTTGCTCAATATCGGATTTTTATAGTTTTTTCTTTGAAGCTTCTTTCTTTTCTGCGCTAGAGCACAGGAATTGTGTTGAGCTGTAACCTTTTACCACAGCTCTGCTCTTTTTTTTTTCGCTACCGAAGATAACTGCATGTTGAACACTATAGCCGGACCTTTCGTGACTCTCGATTTGTAAGAAATAACAAATAAACAAAAAAGACGCATTAAGAATAAATGCTTTCTATCCTATCTCATAAAAAAAGTAAGAATAACGGATGAGATGCGAAGTGACATATCGTGTGTCATCATCGTACAAAATCCGGAGGTTAGCGAAGGCGAATATATATCCTTTTCTAATTGTGTCTTGCGTGATATATTCGTATTAGGCATTCAATCGTCCAGAAACTTCTGGCACGAGAATAGTGGAAGGTGATGCTTTTAAGGTATATTTCGCATATTTTGTGGAGGGTATTGCATGCAAAATCAAATGGAAAAAATTATACAATCTAGCAACAGTTAATGAAATATCGTGCACAATCATTTTACTCAACACAGCTCAGCAACATTGGAATGCAGTTAGCTGTGTTAGTAATTATAACCATACATGAATTATGGGCAGTTATAATAAAGTTTCTTTTTGTAATAAAGTATTCCTTTGCCATAATTGTTAGCGTTTATATACATTTATAATACATTGCGTAAATATCAATACCAATACTTTTTTTTAAACTTCTACTTCGCTCGTGAAAAAACATGACGTTTTAGAATATTGCCTATTACTCTATTGTTATTTATAACCAAGCGTGATTTTTGTGGAGTTATAAAAATATCTTTTATGTAAAAGTGTTCGTTAATGTTGTCAGTTAATTTTTGCTGATTTTTTAAGAGTTTAATTAGAGACCCTTGAATATATATTGTTAGATGTATTTCTTTTTGAAAACTTTTATAATCTTTCATTTGTAATTAAGACCTGATCAACTCTTACACATTCATGAAATTATCCACCTTATTTGCTTATAAGGGAAAATGTAAAACAAATAATCCAGCAAGATTTTCTCTTATAAGCAGGCTGGCAAATCCGTCACTTTTCTCACCTTTAGTCACTTTTTTACAATTGATCACCTTTAGTCACTTTTTTTTTTACAATTGATCACCTTTAGTCACTTTTTTTTTACAATTGATCACTTTTAGTCACTTTTTCAAGTAAACAGTCACTTTTAGTCACTTTTTTCATGGTGGATCGCAGCAAAAGTCTGTTGTTGAAAAAAAAATCTGAATTAATAACAAAATATTTTAATAAAAGACCAAAGATGTGATGCTCTAATCTCATTTTTCTTATTAAAATGTAATTAGTCATATGGTTTCCAGAATTTAGTGATTTTAAAAAGTCTTAAAGAAGTTCCTGAAATCTACATTTGTACTGAAATGTGCATTTAATACATTAATTTACGTCAAAGCACACATTTCTCTTTTCATTTTTCTTCACAATTTTTGTTTAGATACTCTAATCTAGCTATGTACATATTTTAAAACCTCATTAATATATGCATAAAATTGTGATTATAAAATTAATGTATTGTATGTATTCAAATACATTAAAATCTAATCTATTCAAATCTAATTTATAGATTTTCTAGAATAAATAGCAATGTTTAGTTG
>CM063503.1:96557869-96595369 GCA_032207245.1 Pardosa pseudoannulata | reverse complement strand
TAAAACTCTATATTTAGACTATATTTGGGATATCATGCATGAGTATATTATGAGTATATAGGAAATAGTAACTTTCGATACTTAAATGCTCTATTTTTTTCTATTCATGCAAACACAAAAGTCTTATGAAAATGAATTTTTTCAAGTATTTTAATAAAGTTCTAGCTTTGAAGAAATAATTTAATTTTGTCATTTTAAGTACGTATACTTTCAGTGAGTATATTTTTAAGTACTTGCAATAACATAGTAAAAATACACAAAATCAAAAATCAAAATTCCCTTATAAATAATTTTTAAATATTTATTAAAAACTAAATTTTAACTAAATACAGAGTAAAAATATCAGCTTTTTATCTGTAAAATCAAATGTTTAAAAGAATTTGACATTTTTAAAATATAAACTAAAAAAACTGAGAAATTAAAAACTTTGAGAATATTAGCTTTTATCATGGTATAGAATAACATATACAGCTCATATTTATATAATGGATGTTCATCAAATGAAAAAGATAATTATCTTCTATTTGATATAAATATTATTTTCTAATTTATAAATTTCAAAAGTTGTTATGTGTATAATTAAATTTCCACATTTTTTACCCTTTGTGTACATATTTAGTTTTATAAACGAAATGTATTCCTTCAAAAAACAAAACTAAATTTTTATAAAGTTGGATTTTTATTAATCATAGAAAATAATTTTTATCCTAAACTGAGCAGAACGTCTTATTTTATATTGAATTTAAGATGTAATTAAAGTGAGAAATTTTCAGCCTAAAAAGTACTGGTCTCTTTAAGTAATTGATCACCTTTGGGTAAAATATTTAAGAGCTTGTAGTAAAATATTTGTATTTAAAACTGTTTGTAGTTTTATGCTCCTTTAATATCAAAATTTAAAATCCATTTTGCTCATTGGTTGCTGAGTATTGTTAATACCAATAAACAAAATAAGATATATTTTATAAACACAGTTATGTGTTTTAATATCGTAAAATATTAGGATCACCACAACATTGGATCTAAAATAAATGTTTCTTCACCCTTATTCAGCATTACTCTTTCTTCCGTTTTCCAACTGAGTTGTGTGACGCGATAGTAAACCGCAAGATGACTTAAGTCATTCATTGATCAGCATCGCATTACATCTCGTGACTGTATACAAACACGCTTTTATTGCACCTGGACCAAGAATACTTACAAACGCAGGCATTATCCGATGATGTTATTGCTGAATTTATTGAAATCTTTTGAAAGTAGCTTACTTAACAACACACAAATATACATCACTTTATTTAAGTAACGCTGAAAGCTTACAGATTTAACAGTGACGTACTAATGATTTCCTATTTTTAAATAGTTTGATACACACTTGATCTATAAAGAGAAATTTTATTTCAATGTCCCAGGTTACATCTCAAAGTATTTTATTTAATGAAAGCGTATTTACTCATGGACTAAAGTATATGGACTAAATTTCATTGTATTACTATAATGTACTTACCTTGAAAATTATAGATCCATATGTACAATAGTTTTTTTATTAGAGTGCTCGCAAGTTTGAAAATCATCATTTTGTGTAAAATGCATTTAAAGTTAAAACTTTAAATTTGTTCATCATATTTCCATTAAAACACTTGATAAATTGGTTTAAAATTCCCTACATGTATACATTTTCCCTTCTGTTTCTAATATTTTTACTTTTATATCTTTTTCTTGCTTTGGAAGCCACTAACGTAAGCATCTCAGCATGATTTCAGCCGAACAAATCAGCTGTTGATTACTGTTGTATGTAAATACTCTTGCATAATTACCAATTCGTTAAGACAGTTCTTTCATAATACTGGTTCAAATAACAGGACCATCATTAAATATATAAAATGCTTCATTTATCACTATTTGAAAAATATTTGAATCACAGGCAGAAGCTTTCAGGAATACTTTGAAAATTAAAGAGAAGGATTCTCTGTATAATCTCCTAAATATTTTATGAGCAAAGCTGGCATGCTAAGATCTTTAGCGTTCTATGGACTAAAGTATGAGTTTGCAGATCTGACAAGTATAGATGTTGAACAACTAGTACACAATATTTATCATTAGGTTTGCAGTCGTAAGTTAGATCTGAAGCATATATTATGTTGCTGTTTTATCTTTTTGGGGAAAACACATATAGAACCAGATTGTTTAGTCTTCAGATAATTAAGTCGTTTTGTTTGATCACACAGTGAAATAAAGCTCGTTATATTATTATTATTTATTTACTATTGTTATAAGGTAAAAAGTTTTCGGATTTGAAATTTTAAATTTCTGATTCATTATTTTCTATATTTGGGAGTTTGATTACAAAAAGCGTTTAATTTTGTTTATATCATTTTGTTGGATAAAAAAAAATGCTTACAAAAACAATTATAAGTATGTTAATTTTTATGAGTGTTTTTTTTTTCGTTTTTAGATACTGCTACATTAGTAGTTAGAAAAATTATTTTAAAAGCTATTTTTAGCCCTTATAAATGAAACTCTGTGTTCGAGATTATCCAAAAGATAGTGAGAAATTTCTCAGTTTTGAATAATCGTCCTTTCTATTCTCTCCGTCCAATCCATGATGTTATACTAATTTTTCGTATGTTACTTTGTTTCCTTTTCATTACGAAAAATACATGTCCTCTTTTATGCTATAACTTTATCATATGTTTGGCGCAGCATGTCCTATTTTGGATATTGCGCCATTAAAAGTGTCACTCACTCACTTTTCGTATGTTAGAAGATACATTTTAATTTACGTGGGTTATTTCTTGCAATTATTTTTTATGTGAATGTAAAATTGTTAGCACTTGTTTTATAAACAATCGTACATAGATATAAATATTATAAGCCGCAATGATGTTTTAAATCTCTTTGTACTTTAAAGATTTTAAGTTCCAATCATCTTATTGTGATATAGGAACATCGTAGTGCTAGCTGTTTTGTTGCTTCATATTGCTCAAACGATGTGATTTATAAGAGTAATGATGCATCCACTTAAATTTAATCTACATCATTTTTAATGAACCTTATTTGATTGTTTTTATATTATGTTAAAATAGTTCTTTCCTTACAAAAATAAATGTCAAAAGCGTTCTTGTTTATATGTGTTCCTTTCCCTTTTAGATACTCTTAAATTGACTATCTGACAGTTTTTAAAATTACTTTAAGTGCTACCATTTAGCTCTTGTTAACAAAAACATTATCTATGTTTAACATTTTCCCAAAGATAACGAGAAATCTCCGAGTTTGGGATTATTTTTCTTTTTATCCTCTTCGTTCTTTGTGTGTTCAACATATGATTTTCTCCTTATATACCAGTATTGTTTATAAAAAGGCGACATTTATCATTAACCCTTTAAAGGTCACTCTTATAAATACTTTGGTATTTAATAAAATAATTTTATAAATGGTATCTATGAGCATTATAAATGTATATGCATAATTTTTTGTACATTTTTTTGGGGTGGTGGTGGCTTGATTTGGTTTGGAGTGCTACGGTCTACATTTTGCAACACGAGGGCTAATGAGACCGGGACCTACAACTTAAAGCTGATTCCGAACGGCTATGAACATCCATGCCACTGTGGGATTCGAACCCACGAACTCCGGTACCGAAGGCCAGCACTCTAACCAATCGGCCATCGTTTGGCTGGGGGGAGAAATTTGAGGGGTGGTTAAAGTGCAAAATCCAGCCCCTTGTACGGAGTGAAAATGCTTTTTTAAAGGTTTAATTATGCTGCAAGAACAATGATTATTATCTAAAAGGGTATAATAAAGAAAAACTAACCAATTTACAGCCGAACAATGGCCATATAGTACAGTGTTGCTTTTAGGTACTGGAATTCATGGGTTAAAATCCCACTGCAGGTATGGATGTTCGTAGCAATTCAGATTCGGCCTTAAGCTGTAGGTCTCGGTCTTATTCACCCTCGTGTTGAAAGACAGTAGACCGTACCAAACATAAACAATTTATAAGTGTTGTTTAGATAGACATTTATTTGGGTTTATAAGTGAATAAATCATATTACTGACTTTTCCAAGTAAAGTAAGTTTAACCACGTCTATTTCAAATGAAGTATAGAGCTCTTGAATATTCTCTGTTGTGAGGTGGAAATGGCATAAACATAGAAAACCTAAAAGTCTATCCTATGTCTTTCAAAAGCAGAGAAAGAATTTAACAGGTGGTTTCGCTCCGAAACCACTGTCCGTTAAAGGGTTAATGACGTTTCATTCTCGCAAAGATACGATTTCTAGTCTTAAAATAGGTCTGCTACTGTTTTTCAAATGGGCGCAGCTATCAGAAGGCAATATCTTAATGAAATTCTCTCTTTACATTTCGTAGTTAGTTGTAATCCTCTGCCTGGTGATGGGAAAATTTCGTGACTCTAACAGTGTCGTTACAATATATTGCAATAACGAAATGAATAATTACTTTGTATACTGTAAAACTGACTGTCTGGTGATTATGATAATTATTTTACATTCTAGTTTTTAGTTCTTGTTAAGAGAAACGCTATATTTAACACATTGACGGACAGTAGGAACAAGTAAAGTTCGAAAATTAACACTACATGTTTTTGTAATTTTTAGAATATTCGAAGTATAGTTTTATTCTTTCTGCTTAAATAAACTTAATTTTGATTAATTCAGTACCTTTTTATTAGGTTGCGGTTATAACCGTCATAGCTCCAGCGGACCCTAGACACTAAGTAATGGGACGAAGGCGGCTATAACAGAAAAAAATTAAAAACGTAAATGACAGGTTTAATGACTCAAATAAGCAATTTTTTGACCGAACGATGGCCGATTGGTTAGTACAAGTACAGTGAAATAACTTTCCTTCATCATTTGTAAATACCTAGCAGTACTTGGTATGGCAATACCATGATAATTTTGAAATCTGTTGAGGAAATTCAGATACCCCTTACCCTGTAAACTATTGAATATAGTTAACATTTAAATATACTTTGTAAACTAATAAATGTAAATTTAATTACTTTGGCATGATTAGATAAAGTTCTCTGATGAGCAGTCTTAATGTATCGCTCTCTCAATTAATTCCAAACAGTTGCAAAAAAAAAATAACAATCGAAGTTAAACAACATATTTTATTGAAGCAGTAGTAAAGTATTAAAGTTTAAGGATATCGAGGATAATCTATGTGCCACGGATATATGCTTGGATTTGTACAGTGCAATTATCTGCTTGCGATATACGAAGCAATCCAGTTTGTTGGTTGCCAGATTCGAAGAGATTTGACTTACCATCTCATTTCGGAGAGGGGCACAGTTCATCTCGTCATGACGGGTAGATCGCGTCATTTGTTACTAGGCCATTTAATGTAAAAAGCTACATGTCATTCATATAGTGATAGTTTGTTGAAAGCGAAAATAACCTTTTCAGTTTTTGGTTATTTCTGGCAATAAAATTCACTATAACTCTAGTTCTGAATAAGATAGAAACAAAATTCAAACAGTATGGTATAGGTTGAAAATTAGATTTTAACTTTATGCCAAAATTATAAAATTATCTATTTGTTACAAAATTAGATTTTTTTTAACACTCGGGGCATGATCAGTTTTGCATACTACAATTAGTGTCTGCCGTGTAGCTGAAGATAAAAGTTCATGATGGCCGAATGGCCAGAGCGTTGATCTTCGGTACCGGACTTCGTGGGTTCGAATCCCATAGTGGCATGGATGTTTGTAGCCGTTCGGAATCGGTTTTAAGCTGTAGGTCCCGGTCTCATTAACCCTCGTGTTGCAAAAAGTAGACCGTAGCACTCCAAACCAAAAGCAATTTTTTGTATGCAACAAAGAATTTTTGGGAGTTTTCACGAAATGTTAGTTTACAATAAAAAAAAATAAATAAATAAATGACAAAAAAATAAATTCAAGAGAAAACACGACTGCACTACTCCCTTCACAGCCACGTGAATACTGAAGCTGCAAATCGTGTAACAGGTGGAAAACGAAATTCAACCTAAGAAATTGTTTTCAAAATATGGCACTAGGCGTCTACTTGTACGAAGGTAAATGCACATTTGTTCTTCTATAGCTGTATTGCCTGAAAACGACCGTTTCGTTTTGGATGGCTATTGCCATCATGCCACATAATGAACTCTGCTTTGAAGGCTATAGACACAAGTGCCTTTCAACGTGTTAAGTTTATCCCAAAGATAGGTAGAAATTTTCCAGTTTCAGATCTTTTTTAGACACCGTCTACTTTCTGTATCCAATTTACGATTTTTTTCAATACATACTAAGTAAATTTAGGATGAAGTCAATGTTTTTTAATAATAGCAATTAATTCTAGAAAATGTATTAGTTATAAGAATACTGATTGCAGGTAATTGTTCAACTCCTCCAACACAGCACTAAATACAAGTCTTAAAGACGCTCTAATACCTCTTTAAACATCCTCGATAGTTAAAAACCTCTTCCTAGTGCTACTTCAATTTTGTCAAAATTCCGTGATGTTTATAATTTCTTTATAGTATATATAATTAAAAAAATCCCCTATATAATAATAGCCTAAGTTGTCTGTCCATCTGTCCGTGAAGTTATGAAGCAGTTGTACCTGGAATGGATAGAGGCATTCATATTGTATTTTTGATGAGTTAGGGTTAGCAAAATTCAAAGCGAGTTCGAAAACGTTCGAAATCCACCCCTTCCCCCCTTTTCGAGCTTTTAATGCCATTATTTCAAGCTCTGTTGTCAAGCAGAACATTAAATTTATCAATTTATCCCATAATAAATAGGTAAAAGTAACATTTTTTTTAACAATATGACGTCATTCCTTTAACCGTCTCCTTTAATCGTTTATTTTAAAATTTTTAAATATCGTCGGCATTATTTTCATACGTTTTATCACTGAACTTAGATGTTAGGAAATAATAATACATATGTGCTAATTTTAAATTGAATCATCGATTATATTTTGTATTTTGAAAATTTGATCACTGGTATTAACAACAAATTCTTTTCATAAAAGTCTAGGAGTCTATGTCACGGACTAAATATTTAGCATTTAAATTATAGATCTTTGAAAATTAAGAAGTTTGTCCGTTTGTGTGTTTTTTTAATGCATAATCATACGATTTGCGATCGATTCGCTCCATTTTGGACATTGTGGCGGTGCTAGCGTCAAGCCACTCATTTATTAAAATATAAAAAGTATCTGTTGCATCTGGCAAATGTAAAATAATAAAATAATAAAATAATATCTAATAATATATAATAATAATAAAATAATATCTGTTGAATCTGGCAACAGGTAATATCATTCCACGTGATATGGTGAATGTGAGCGATGCTGTTCGCTGTGCTAATACATTGTATTAGTTCCTGTAAATAGTATAAGATTAAATGTATATAATCTAAAAATCTGTTTCCTGAAGTACACTACTGGCACTGCATCCTAGACGGTAAAACATCATTCCTATATACAGCCAAATAATCACTATCAATATTAAAATCTCTGCTGTCCATCTTATTCCGTAATATGACAAAATAAATTAAGGTTGGCAACTAACATGTGGTCAGTAAAAATAAACAAATTATTGAGCGTGTACCAGATAATTCTCAGCCGAAACATAAATCATTTTTTTTACCTGTCTTACAGGGTACTTTACAGTTCCAGAAAATTAAAAATTTTACTCATCCCGTCATAATGACGGGCTATATGCTAGTTGAAGATGACTTTTAAATAATCTTAAATTAACCGCCTTACCGTTATGAATATTTTTCAGTGCTACCTTTTAGCTCTTGATAACAGAAATTCTCCTTTGAGCTTATCTCAAAGATAGATGGAAATCTCCCGGTTTGATATAATCTTCCCTTTTATATTCCCCGTTCTTTTTAGGACCAAAACATGACTTTTTCCTTATTTTCAAATTTCGCTTTTATTAGAAGTGTTTATTTTTTATTTTTATTTTTGTCCATTCTTTCTCGGAAATATTTTATTCACAGGATTAATGTAGGTTTGCTTTAATAACCATCAAGGGGGAAATTTAAAAACAAGGGCCATATTAATGCTCTACAAATTGCAATATGAGGAGGAGCAATATTATTTTACAAGTATAATTGTAAGTTATTATAAATAACTTTCAAATCCTATCTCAACTCAGTGCAATATTTAAGGTGACAGTACACTTTATGCAGGGTTAAATTTGACTGAAAATCTAATAATTCTATCTTAATGAATTGTAATATCCCCTATGTAATAATAGCCTAAGTTATTTGTCCGTCTGTCCTCGAATTTACGAAGCGGTTAGACCTGGAATAGATAGAGGCATCCATATTGGATTCTTGATGAGCTAGGATTAGCAAAATTCAAAGTGAGTAAAGTTTATCTTCTCCTAAACTATCGAAAATAAATTGGTATAAATTTGCTTACTATCACAGTGAAAAATACTGTCGTCGTGAAAGCGTTCGAAATCCACCCCTTTTCTTCCTCCTGTAGCGTTTAATGCCATTATTTCAAGCCCTGTTTTTCCCGTTTAAGAGTAGGCAATTAAATTTACAACATAATAAATATGTAAAAATATCATTTTTTTTCTAGCATTATGACGTCGTTCCTTTAACCATCTCATTTAATAATTTCTTATTTTAAATTCCTTAAATATCGTCTGCATTATTTTCGTATGTTTTATCATCGATTTAATCATCGATTATTTTTCGCTGCAAGATAACTCTCAGCCAAAAAACAAACGACTTTTTTTGCTTGCCTCATAGGGTACTTTACAATTCTGTAAAATTAAACATTCTACTGATCCCCTTATATGACGGGCTATATGCTAGAGGCGCAGTGGTCATCTCAATGGGCTTCAGTACGAGAAGTTTCAGGATCGAATCCCCATACAGGCGATGTGGGAATTTTAATTTAATCTAATTACTTTTGGGATAACTGTACGCGTAGTGACGTCAAGTTTATTTAAAATATTTTCCCCTTACTTTTTCATCAAAACCGCTCATTTTATAATTTATTTTAAAAACATTTACAATATTTGCATTTACAGTGTTAAAACAGGACAACGTCAGTCGGTTCGTCAAGTATTATATGAAAAAGCAATGCTCAGAAAGCTATTTTTGAAGCAATTAATGATAAACAAATTTTAAATCTATTGATATCATATCTTTAATTGAAACCACTTTTTCTTTATAACGAGTAATTAGTTTTTTTATTAATTTGTTTTATGTAATCTCATAAAGTATGACGATTTTGTACCTAGATTACATATAAATCTATGTAAGCAATATCGATCAGAAAACTCAATTCTAAACTTTGAATAAAAGAATTAGAAATTTAGATTTATAAAGTTATAAAAAAAATAATTTTTATTACTGAAAATGGTTAAGTATTTTAAATAGAATGTTTATAAAATCAACTTTGATAAAAATTTCTAAAAACTGTAAATTAAGACAAATTGAATATAGCTTAAAAATTTAATATTTTGATATTAATTTGAAAAATATTGAGATTCATAATCCCTGTCTCCTAAAGTACCACGACTAGTGAAATTTTGATTATATCTGTAGACTTTACTTCCTTTGATTTATAAGTTAAAAAAGATTACATTATGTGATTTTTCATTATAACGAGTAATTAGTTTTTTCATTAATTTATTTTATGTAATCTCATAAAGTGTGACGATTTTGTACCTAGATTACATATAAATCTATGTAAGCAATATAGGAAAAACTCAATTCTAAACTTTGAATAAAAGAATTATGAAAGAGCTATAACTTTTATTTACTGAAAAGGTTCAAATATTTGAAACACTTTTATATAACCAGGTTTCATACAAATGTGTGGAAAATATTTAAAAAAAATCAATTTTACAATACGTAGAAATATAGATTTATAAAGTTATAAAAAAAATAATTTTTATTACTGAAAATAGTTAAGTATTTTAAATAGAATGTTTATAAAATCAACTTTGATAAAAATTTCTAAAATCTGTAAATTAAGACAAATTGAATATAGCTTAAAAATTTAATATTTTGATATTAATTTGAAAAATATTGAGATTCATAGTCCCTGTCTCCTAAAGTACCACGACTAGTAAAATTTTGATTACATCTGATTTGACTTTACTTCCTTTGATTTATAAGTTAAAAAAGATTACATTATGTATAACAGATACTGAAAAAGTATTTTATATAATAATGAGGGAAATCTAACATCTCGGAATTCGGAGAAAGGAAATGGATAAAATTTAAGGCAGTGAAAAGATGGGGATATTTTATAGCTCTGAAGTTATTTAAATAGTGTTATAAAAGATAGGCTACTATTTTTATGCGGGTTGAATTTTGAACAGAGTAATATATTTTTCAATTTCGTGTGCTGAGTAATCGGAAGCTGTACTTTATCTATAAAATCACATTCTTTGGGAAAAAAAGTGGAACTTCCAGCCATTCTAAAACTACTATCTTATTTTTTCTATTAATTTAGTTTATCTGATCTTATGAAGCATAAAGAATTTTTACTCAGAGAATATATCAAGGTACAGAAACCACATTAAAGAAAGAAATTCAATTTTTAGAATTTATAGGAAACTGAAATAATAAAAAAGGAAAACTTTTACTTTTATTTACTTAAATTGCTTAACTATTTGACGTATTGGTTTATTAAAATCAGCTTTGATACCAATTATCTTATATAAATGTATGGAATATATATTATCGAACAAAAACCTTGATGTTACGAAACGTAAAACATTAAAGTAATAAAGTTATAAAAGATTACTTTTATTTTTTATTAAATACTTGGAACACTATTTTTATAAAATCAGAATTGTTATTAACTACTTTGATGTAAATGTTATGGAAGCAATGTCAAACAAAGAAACACAATTTTAAAATACGTAAAAAATTGAAATAATAAAATTAAGAAAAATATTTTATTTTTATTCACTGAAAGTATTTACAAATTAAAAATACTAGCTTTATAAAATCAACTTCCATATAAATTACTAAAAACTGTCAATTGAAGCAAACGCAATAAACTATTACTTTTATTTTTTAAGTATTTGAAATACTATTTTAATAAAATCTGATTTGTTATAAATTTTTTTATATAAATGTATGGAAGCAATGTCAAACAAAGAAACTCAATTCTAAAATATGTAAGAAATTAAAATAATAAAATTAGGAAAAACATTTTACTTTTATTCACTGGAAGACATGTTAGAAACATGTCTTCCAGTGAAACTTTATTTACATGTTAGAAATACTAGCTTTATAAAATCAGCTTCGATATAAACTACTAAAAACTGTCAATTGAAGCAAACGCAATTCAGTTAAAAATATAATAAAAAATTAATAAAATTTTTAATTATTTGAAATATAAGTTTAATAAAATCATATTTCTAATAAATTACTTTGATATAAATGAACGGAAGCAATGCCAAGCAATGAAACTCAATTCTAAAATAAGTAAAAAATTTAAAAAAATAAAATTATAAAAAAAATTTCATTTTCATTTGCTTAAAATATTTACCTATTAGAAATACTAGTTTTTTTAAAATCAGCTTCCATATAAATTACTAAAAACTGTCAATTGAAGCAAACGCAATAAACTATTACTTTTATTTTTTAAGTATTTGAAATACTATTTTAATAAAATCTGATTTGTTATAAATTTTTTTATATAAATGTATGGAAGCAATGTCAAACAAAGAAACTCAATTCTAAAATATGTAAGAAATTAAAATAATAAAATTAGGAAAAACATTTTACTTTTATTCACTGGAAGACATGTTAGAAACATGTCTTCCAGTGAAACTTTATTTACATGTTAGAAATACTAGCTTTATAAAATTAGCTTCGATATAAACTACTAAAAACTGTCAATTGAAGCAAACGCAATTCAGTTAAAAATATAATAAAAAACTAATATAATTTTTAATTATTTGAAATGTAAGTTTAATAAAATCATATTTCTAATAAATTACTTTGATATAAATGAACGGAAGCAATGCCAAGCAAAGAAACGCAATTCTAAAATAAGTAAAAAATTTTAAAAAATAAAATTATAAAAAAAAATTTCATTTTCATTTGTTGAAAATATTTACCTGTTAGAAATACTAGTTTTTTAAAATCAGCTTCGATATAAATTACTAAAAACTGTCAATTGAAGCAAACGCAGTGCAGTTAAAAACGCAATAAAAGATTAATTTTATATTTTTGTATTTGAAATACTAGTTTAATGAAATCTGATTTGTTATTAATTGCTTTGATGTAAATGTATGGAAGCAATGTTATACAAAGAAACTCAGTTCTAAAATAAGTAAGAAATTAAAGCAATAAAGTTTATTAAAAATATTTTAACTTTTATTTGCCAAAAATATTTACATATTAGAACTAGTTTATAAAATCAGCTTTGATGTAAATTACTAAAAACTGCCAATTAAAGTAAACGCTATGCAGTTAAAAATATAATGAAAGATTAATATAATTTTTAATTATTTGAAATACAAGTTTAATAAATTCATATTTGTTATAAATTACTTTGATAAAAATGTATGAAAGCAATATCAAAGAAACTCAGTTCTAAAATAGGTAAAAAATTAAAGCAGTAAAATTTTTAAAAAATTTTTAACTTTTATTTGCTGAAAATATTTACATATTAGAGATACTAGTTTTATAAAATCAGCTTTGATGTAAATTACTAAAAACTGTCAATTGAAGCAAACGCAATACAGTAAATATTTAAAAATCTGAGATTCAAGGTCCCTTGTCTCCTAAAAGTACCACGTCTACTGAAATTTTGCTTATCTGTGTGGACTTGGGATTCCTTTGATTTATAAGTCAAAAAAGACTGCATCATGTATAACAGATGCTGAAAAAGTATTTTATATAATAATGGGGAAATCTAAGCTCTCGGAATTCGGAGAGAGGAAATGGATAAAATTTAAGGCAATGAAAAGAGGGATGCTTTTTATTGCTCTTAGGTTATTTAAATAGTGTTATAAAAGATAGGCTTTTCTATTTTTATGCGGGTTGAATTTTGAACAAAGTAATATTTTTTTCAATCTCGTGTGCTGAACAATCGGAAACTGTATTTTATTGATGGAATTACATTCTTTAAAAAAAATTGGAAATCTCTTTCAGGTATTCATGCGACTAACTCATTTTTATTAACTTATTTTATCTAATCTTATGAAGTATGAGGATTTAGTAGCCAGAGTTCGTATCAGCATATGGAAGCAGTATCAAATAAAGAAATTCAATTCTGGAAGATGTAGGAAACTGAAATAAAATTAGAAATAAATTAATTTATTTACTTAGAGTACTCGAAATATTATATTCATTATATCAGCTTGGATATTAATTATTTTGATATAAATTTACGGAAGATGTATGAATCAAAGTAATTCAATTTTAGCATATGTAGGATATTGAAATAATAAAATTAAGGAATTATTTTGACTTTTATTTTTGGGATAAATGTTTGAAATTTGAAATACTAGTTTTATAAAATTAGGTTTGATATAAATTACTTTGATATAAATGTATGGAAGATATGTCAACCAGAGGAACACAGTTCTACGATAGGATTTTTTTCAGTTTTAGAAAACTTTTCTCCTAATTTTTAAAACCTTTTTTGGAGTGAACGTTGTTTTTGGAATCCCTTTGATTAGTAGTTATATCATATTTTGGTTAAACGAGACATATGTTATAAGTTAGTACCGTTTCAAAATAAAAAACACACACAAACTGTGTGTTTTCTAGAGGACTTATCATACGACTACCTGTACGTGTTGACAAATAAAAGGATTAAGTTTACGATTCCTTATCAGTTATATAAAAAGTTAATGCAAAATGTCAGTTGCATTTCTAAAAGTATTTTTTTTTTTCTAAAGAATGTAGCTACTTCAATAAAATACAATTTCCTATTGTTCAACCCACGAGGTAGGAAAAATTACTGTGTTTAAAATTCAAACCACTTTAAAACAGAAACGTTTTATGACACTATTTAAATAAATTAAAAGCAATAAAATAATTTTTAATTTTAAAATATTTCATTTACTTTTTCCAAATTCCAAAACGTTAAATTTCTTATTATCATGTAAAATACTTTTTCAGCATTTATTATACATTATTCTGTCTTTTTGAGCTTATAAATCAAAGGAAATCAAAGTCCACACAGATAAGCAAAATTTCAGTAGTCGCCTAACTTAAACACAATTAATAAAAAAGTACACAAATGTACTACTTTTATTAATTTTATTTTTACATCAAAGCATTACATTAATTATTATTTAATATAATTTCCACCAATATTAAAGCACTTTTCGGGTTGTAATCCGCTTTTGAATGTTATAAAAATTTGGTGTCAGGCTACGTACTAACTAAACTGGTTCGGTTTATAAAATAGGCTTTTATGTAAACTACTAAAATCTGTCAATTGAAGTAAATGCAATGCAGTTAAAAACGCAGGACAGTAAATATTTTAAAAAGTAAAGTTTAAGGTCCCTAGTCCCTTTAAAGTTCGGAGACTACTGAAATTTTGCTTATCTGTGTGGATTTAATTGATTTATAAGCTTAAAAAGACAGAATTATGTATAATGAATGTTGAAAAAATACATAATGTGGAATTTAACCTTTTGAAATTAGAAAAAAGTAAATGAAATAATTTTAAATAAAAAGGAAAGTATTTTATTGCTCTTAATTTATTTAAATAGTGTCATAAAAGAAAACTTTTCTGATTTTAAGAGGATTAAATTTTAAGCACAGTAATTGTTTTCCTCCTCGTGAGTTGAATAATAGGAAATTGTATTTCATTGATATAGTTACATTCTTTAAAAAAATAAATACTTTTAGAAATGCAACTGATATTTTGCATTAACTTATTTTATTTTATATTATAACTTATAAGAACCTTATATCGTAAACTTAATCCTTTTGTCCTTACATACAGGCGGGTGGGTGATAAGGCCTGTAGAATACAGTTAACAGTTTAATATTTTTTTAAAGCTGAGATTCAAGATTCCGTGTCCCCAGGTGTTAAACTAACCTTCTTAATTCAATCACGTAATATAATAATAATGTAAATTGACCAAAGTATCTAAATATAAAATGACCACATCATTGCAAAGTAAACAAACTAACACACTAAGACCAATGAAATAGATCCTTCTGTGGTTCTTGTAATTGTTTCAGTCATCGATGTTTTAACCCAATTTTTTGTGGAATTTTCTTAACAGTATTCCATAATCTTTACTGTAAAATGTAACTGAAAATTCAAATATTAGGTTCCACTTTTCTTCCAATTTTTCGATAGAATTATATTTACTTCATAAATAGTAGAAAAAAATCTTCTATTGTTTTAATGCTTTTATTATGTTTTTTATTACTCGCAAATTTAATATATGCCAGTAATGAATATCACGAGTAGCATGTCATTACAACCTACTCTTGTTTTCGGTGCTAAATACAACTTCAAATATAAACTCCCCAACCACAAATGGTAACAAGATACTGACACTGTCTCCTGTATACTCACACAGTCAGCACGTAGCTATGATTCACATGTGGCTAATTCACTCGAGCTTTTTTTTTATTCCCTTGTAATTACTTAATTATATATTACAAATCTTTTAAGGGATCTAGTACCTATAAGCTATTACAAAATAAACCTTATACTCCAGTTTTTTTTCTTTTATATATATATATATATATATATATATATATATATATATATATATATATATATATATATATATATATATATATATATATATATATAAATTGAGAAGGCATATACTTAGAAAAATTATTTTTGCTGACTGTTAAATTGGCTTTATCCTTGGATTATTTCGCAAAAAAATATTCTACATTTAGCAGGAGTTTTTTTTTTAATAAAATTTTCGATGACAGTTATTTTAATAAGTATACATTTTAGCATAATATTTCACACTATTTTCTTGTAAATAAAACAAATTTAGTCTCAAATAATAGACGTGTTTTTATATGAAAAATCATTCTATTTCAGAAGTAAAGTTTTAATTAGTTATATTAAATTTATAAAATTCCTTAAATACATTTAATAGCTATTTCTATACAGATTTTGTAATATTCCTTTTGCAGTTCATCATTTTAACTAGAGATAATTAATAAAAAGCATGAAATGTGTAATATAGCTCTATTTTTTCCTTTTATAAAAATCTTTATTGCAGACTATGTTGTTACATTAAAAAATATCTAAAAAATTAAATGTTTAAGTGAAAAACAGTGAAAATCCCCATTTTTATTATTACGGTTATGGTGATCTGGATAGCTAAGGCCGGGGCAGAGTATTACCACTCTTACTGGTTACTTACATGGTTACTTTATTCAAAAATCCAAAATTATGTAGTTCTATGAAGTATCTTTTATAATTATATTAATAATAGTATTAATGAAATTAAATCACATTTAATCAATCTTCTACTTTTGTGGGATGTATGTGCAAACATAGTACCACACATAGACCAACCTGTGGTTTGGTTATGGGATTCTCGCTTAAATATTTTCCTCCGCCATCTCTTTTCGTGGCACACACAACACATACACAGTTAGCACTAAATGTGATAACCTCCACATTTTCCATATAACACATATTTCTGAATAGAAAAATGTGGGAAACAATTTTGTACGATAGGCTGCATTTTTTATACGTGATAAACAAAAAGAATTAATTTTAAAAATACTATAAATTATTCCCAACATTAAATGAAAAAAAAAATTAAATTAGAATTCGCTTTCAAACAATAGTAATTAATCCAAAAATAGAAACTGAAAACTTTAGTATTGATGATCCGAGATACTTTCATTTCCATCTTTAATACCTTGACTGCCAGACGCATTATCGGTGGTTTGCCCAAGACACCGACGTGAACTTTTCATTGCGTGATGCTTATGCTGAAATATTATTTACAGGAGATAAAATGAGATATAAAATTATGAGATATAAAGAAGCAGTTTTCGTGGTGGGTGTCACCGGTGACTCCCACGGTGCGGTAGCCAATTATTACGATTGTCTCTTTTTTTTCAAACAATCGTGCTTTGATTGCTAAGTGATTATTCTCATTCTTTAGCATTCAAAGCAGCTAGGAAGAACTAGAACAAAGAATTTGACTTAAAAAGTGGTAACATATTGTTCCGATTCACATTTTCTTTGCCTTGAATGTTTCAATCTGACTCATCGCACTATGCACCGATAAAATACAGGGTGTCCCCGAAGTCCGTGTACAAACTTGGAGGGGAGTTAGAGAATATTGTGAGGAGCCGAAACGACATAGGAAAGCATGGGTGGAAAGCAATAGGTGGCGCTATACTCGACCTCTCAAGATGGGCACTTGAGGTTTCCTGAGTTCAGACACAGACAGCTTGCGATGAACGTGAATAATTTTACGAAAACCGAGTTGGCAGATATCCATTTCATCTACGGTCTAGCCAACGGAAATGGACGTGTTGCTGTTCCGTTGTATCGGGAAAGGTATCCGACGAGGAGGTAACCGAATCATGAAATGTTCAACCGGGTGCATCAGAACCTCGCGGCACATGGATCCTTCAGAGCCACGATTGAACGTTCTGGACGGTCACGAACATCACGAACACCCGTATTCGAAGAGGGTGTGTTCGTGAGCATTTGGACCGGAAATTTCCAAACAGGTGGATTGGGCGTGGTGGCCCCGTCGCTTGGCCTCCCAGATCCCCTAATGTATCTGTTCTGGATTTTTTTTCTCTGGGGTGCCATGAAGAGCCTTGTGTATGACACGTCCGTCAATTCTGCAATGGATCTGGTGGCATGGATATCCATTGCTGCTTCTATAATCCGTGAAATGCCCGGCATTTTCGAAAATGTCCTCCAACCATGTCGCGTCGGTGTCGTGTGTGCATTCATGCCAATGGCAGCAATTTCGAACACCTCTTGTAATACTTTTTATTTATTATTGTTGTTTTTTGTATAATAAAGCGTTTTACACTACATTATGTGTGTGTGTGTCCTTATTGTCTTTGTGTCTCTTTTTCTCGTAAGGGTTACGTTTCCGCCTATGCTTTCCTATGTAAATATGACTCCTTACGAAGTTCTCTACCTCCCCTCCAAGTTTGTACACGGACTTGGGGGACACCCTGTATATATTTTTCATGTACTAATAAAATTATTTTGTATGTTCTATATTGCATTAGTTTTTTTTCAAACCTTTATAATAACAATATTATTGAAAAAATTATGAGTATCCATATTTACTATAATTATGTGCTTTTATTATTTGCTGTGTCGCCGGTGGCCCCCACGGTGCAGTAGCCAAGTCGAGTGCAGGTCACCGGTGACCCCCATGGCAATCAACATATTAAACTATTATGTGTGCGGCGTATACGGCGAGGTGTCCTGAAACTGTAATATTAGTACAAAATAACAACCATAGCAGCTGGTCTTGTAGTTACAATCAATTAGTCTTTCCCTCACGTCCTCTGCTTTTTTCGTGCATCGGAAGAGAGGCTATCTTTTCCGAAATTTATTACTATTTTTTTGCCACTTTTGGGCATAATTTTTCAAGGTACATAGCTATCTTGAGATAAAGATTCTTCATTTAGTATTGAAATCCCTACTTTAATACTAAAATTATTTCTATACATATTCAGTTTCTCAGTTTGTTACCTATTGTTATTATTCTTAAATACAGGGTGTTTCATATTGAATGGGACAAAAAGAATAGAGCAGTGTGATTGCCGTAAAGGATTTATTCAGCCGAAACAAATTTATTCTGCAACTACAATTTTACAAGTTTTATTTGGCAACAGGGAAAAATTTAATGATGAACTCGCCGATAGAGGTACTGTTTAACAAAATTTCTCCCATGCAGGAGATAGTGTACTGCGTTTTCAAATATGCCAAAACCTCCTCGCTAACTGTTGTGCAAAGACATTTTCTCAGGTCCATTTTTCTTTGCTAAAAAATCGATTAATGGGTACATTTACCAAGACATGCTCTCTCAGTGGTTGCTTCCAGCTGGAAGCTGTTCCTGATTTCATTTTGCTTCAACATGGTGCTTCCCCACATTAGAATGAAAACGTGCATCAGTTCCTGAACGAACGTCTACCCCATCGCTGGATTAGCCGTGCTGGACCACAGGATTTGACATGTCTTCATTGGCCTCCGAGATCACTAGATCTAACGCCCTGGGCTTTTTCCTCTGGGGTTTCGTTAAAGACAATGTGTTTGTGCGTCCACTTCCTCAGGACTTAGAGGAACTGAAGCAGCGGATAACTGCAGTGTTGAACTCCATCACAGAGGATATGCTATGACGAGTGTGGCAGGAGCTTGATTACCGTTTAGACATTTGTCTTTCACCGGAGGGGCACATATTGAACACCAATAGAAACTTGAATAAATGTAGTTTTGAGGTAAATTTGAATGTTCTAAATATATTACAACGTTCACAATCATGTTTTCTTTTTGTCCCATTCAATATGAAACACCCTGTATTATATCTGAGTAAAATTCCTTTGTATTATTAATTCATATTGTAGCTCTTTCTTTTCTTCTTCATATTATATGGTTTTAACATTGTAATTGTTATTGTCAGTTGTTCTTACAGTGCTTAGTTTCTTTTTTATATATTTATTTTTTTACTTTCATACTTTAGTTTTTTGTCTCCTCTTGTCAGTTACTTTACATTTGTTATTATTTCACTCTCGTTTTCACAGTTTAATTTTTTAGGTTCCCTTGTTATTATCCTCTTATTTTAATTTTGTTTATATTCATTACTATAGTATTCCCCTTTACACTACTTTAGCATTCTTTCTCTTCATTTACATTTTTCTGAGGTCAAACCGGTTATATTTATTTTAAATCCGTTTTCACTAATTTGACAATTTTTACATCAATATTTGTTTTTAGGTGTTGTTGTTCTATTTGTGTTACTATCGTAGATCTATTTTTAGCATTTTTTTTAATTGTAAGCCTTCTTTCTCCCTTGTTTATGTATAACTATTATTATTTCATCCTTTTTTTCTGACTTGCCATTTTTTCCGTTATTATTTAATTTCTTTTCAACTGTTTGAAGACCATGATTTAAGAACTAGATCTATAAGCATTAATAATTAAAGCAGAAAAAACGTCCATGTCCTAATCTTCAAGAATGTAAAAGTTGATTTGTATTCGTAAAAAAGGGTGGAGGTATGATGCAAATCAGGTTTATAAAGCTTCCCTTATATCTTCTTACCGACTGATGGACGTATGGTTAGGGCGATGACATTCGGTACCGGAACTCGTGAGTTCGAATCCCACTGTGACATAGAAGCTTGTAGCCTTTCGGTATCGATTTTAAGCAGTAAGTCCCGATCTCATTAGCCCTATTGTTGCAAAATATAGACCGTAGCGCCCCAAACCCAACCTTATATCTTCTACACATGATTGCCGGAAGACAGCAAAGCCCTGAATTGTGGTATCGAATTTTCCTGTTTCAAATCCTGCTGCTGGTTATTCATGGCCTTTAGTATTTGATTATTTGCAGTAGATCTCGGTCTTTTAGCCCTCTCGTAGTAGACAGTAATGGCCAAAAGCAAACAAAACTTACGCACTTTAAGAAGATAGAATATCGGATAAATTTATGTAGCTAAAATATATCTGAAAAAATTAATTAAACCTCTTGGTGATTTTGTTTTCCCTAGTGAGTTTCAGAATAAACATAAAATATATTTACCTCACTGGACAACATTTCCATTATTATTGAGTCAGCGAATATGAAGAAGACATAAGCAATGAATTTATGCTTACATGTGAAGCACAATGTATATGACAAGGATGAGTGATTAAGGCATGGAAGACACATTTCATTTCATATATAAAAACTTCTTTATTGTAATCCTTCTGTCCATAGTTATGCCATTAGATATCCTTTGTTCTCATAATTTGCCACAACAAGCGTGGAGGGTGTTATCACCCCGAGACCCCGCTCAGAACTGTCTTTTCTGACGTGGCTACGTAAGCAAATTCCTATGTCTACTTCCCTTTAGCTTCTTTACTCTGTATAGTTCCTCTCTAGGGTATATCTTTCTAACATTGCGTTATTGTTAATGAGTTAAACTATTTTTAATTATAACTCGCTTAATTCTTAACCCCTATTTTTAAACCTGACATATATATTAATTGTCTTATTTGATATTGATATGGCATTTCCTTTATATATTCTACGAAAGGAATTTTTATTGGTCATGTGCTTCAATCTTTTGTCATCTCAAATTTTGTCTAACCTTTACCCAAGTAAGAAATTGGGATGTATTTATACCAGTTTTCAATAAAGGTTAAATTATTATTTTAAACAAATACATCCAAAAAGTCATTACATTATAAACAGATCTAAAATACATTGAGTAAATAAGAAATGTAGTCAGTCCAAACGATATATCGGTATAGGTAGGTTTATATATATACACGTTATTAGATTACATGGATTTCTTTATATGTATTTCTTCTTTTCTTAATTGTTGATATGTATTTTTATTTACATTTCCATTGGAAATTTTTAAATGTATTCAAAAATTGATCGTTAATGCTTTCTTGTACAGGAAAACACGGCAGAATGCCTCGACGAGCGTTTAAGTTTTAATACTGCCGTCTCGAAAAGTACGGCCCTTCTCCGAACCTGGATGGGTTCTACAGGAGGAAGCAAAGATGATTCGACTTTGGAGGATTGTGTGGCTCCTATGTACCGAACCACGAAGCATATGAGCAAAGCTATCAAGGTAAAAGATCTCAAAAGTTTAACTCTTAGTTACGAAGAGAAAATATTAAGATTTTACTTGTGTGTTAAATGGGTGTTTAAATTTTAAGTTTGTAACCTATCCGGTCCCTGTTTTAGGTGACACAATGAAGAATCAAGTGTGTCTAGAATAATGAATTTATTTACACCTCTGCTATATACATCATTTCTATATACACAAAAAATCAATTTCAGATCACAGGTATGTGATTCGATACACATATGCGTTAGTAGACACGTGCAATATCTCAGATCTGACTCTGCCGAAATATTGGTGATCCGACGAAAGAAACATTTCGGTAGCTAGCGCGAAAGTTCACTGAAGTAATGAAGTAGAAAGAATTCTCAATTAGACTTGAAGAGTAGAGATCACAACTGGTTTTCTTCGAAGAATATCAAAACAAAGTTTTGAAAAATCCTGAAGAGGATTATATTAAAAAGGAAACCCAATTGAGAACGTTACCCCACATGGTAAAGTTCTCAATCTCAGCAAGAGATATATCCCAAGGCGGGATTTTCGCTAAATAAAACTCTCCGATAGAAAGACTGGTCGAGGTGACCTCCGAGTTAGCCGACGCTGGCTACTCTCTAAAGAAAAGATCCCAAGGTAGGATTATAGCAAAAAAAATCTCCGATAGAGAGACTGGTCAAGGCGACCTTTGAATTAGCTGGTTGCTAGCTAACTACTTCTTCTCTAAAAAAAATCTTCTCTCGTCTCTTTCTAGGGGATGGGCCTCACCCACAATTTCATTATTGGATCATCTAGCGAATGATCTCACCTTCACCCAACTTGATTGGTCTGGGTTAAACAATCACCGGCTGCAAACCCAGGGGTCCCTGGAATACGTAGCGGCTAGATCCAAAGTCGCAGCAATTCCTTTGTAGTTCCGATGGTGATATTTCTGGCTGTCAGTCAGGGTGCCGGGTTGTCTAGTGTATTGTTTCGCTACTGTAGGGCACAAAAGCCTAGACATTGTAGTGCTGGGGAACACAATTCCTTTGTATCCACACAAGCGAAGTCCACCTCTCAAAGCAAAGTTCTTTGATCTGGACACACCGCTAAATCACGCCGTTACAAGTTTAATGTTGTTTGACTGCATATTTATTTTGCATTGGCTTTTTTATTTTTATTGTTGTGTAATTATAATATATATAATTCTTAGAATTATTCAAAATTCGAGTAATACCAATTAACCAATAATGCTATTCAGGAACTTGTCTATATTATCTGAATCAGACACAATACGTACGAATCACATATCCAGATTCCGTATCCACTAAAATTTTAAAAACGTCAAGAATAGTTTTATGCCACATTATTTTTTGTGTGTAAATATTTATTTTCTTTGAAGTTTTGTTCTTCTTAATGCATAACTACTTTTTTCTTTGTTTATGCATGCGTGTGTTTGTCCCGTCCGTATACGACTGTATCTTGACCAGTTACCGAATAGGCTTATGTCGATCCCTAAAATGTTTCAACGGTTGAATCTGCACTTTTGTTAAAATCGTTCGTTCATCACCAGTTCTGACAGAAAGACTGGAACAAGGACTACAAAACATCCCACATAAGTAAATTATCTATTGTATGCGAGTCCACCCACTCTACGGAAAGTCTTAAAGAAGTATGCTCATAGCTATTCCCTATTCAGAGAGTGCAAGTTTTGCAAGCAAACAATTGCCATTTTGTGCTTGTATTTCCGCCAATGGTTAATGCAACAGTGTGCATTGAGGCCAGATTTCCCAACGTAAGTGCTATTCCCAGGTGAGTAGACATTTTCATAAAAAAGTGTTTCGAAAATGAACAGTACTTCTGCATGGTCAGCGGAAAATCCACACACACACACAAGCATTCTAAAAACGCTCCTCTGGGAATGTTTGGGCGGGTATTGGGAAGCCTCATACTTCCAACCAATGCAACTCAACGGCTCACAATCCGTATTTTGCTGGAAGAGGTTTTACCAGAATTGCTGCAAGTTGTTCCGACTGACATTTGTAATCATATGTGATTACAGGATGGAGGTATAGCAGTGCATTTCAAAGTGGATGTCCGTAACTACCTGGATGCCAGTTTTGCGAAGCGATGGATTGGTCATAGTTGACCAGTCCGATGACCCTCCTGATCACCAGATTTACCAGTCATCCATTACTTCTTATTGGGTAATTACAAAGACATATTTTGCAAGACTGCAGTTGATACAGTTCAGGACTTGGTTGATCGACTCTCCAATACGGCTGCACGCATGCGCGAAATGCCTGCCTTCTTTGGAACTGCTATTTAATCATCTCTTCGACGCTACTAAGCATTATTACAGATGGTGGTCGACATCTTGAGTATTTTAAACATTGCTGCAAAAATGTCCTTTGAGATGTTGTTGTAAATAAACAAGTAATTTAAAGCCTTCTTTCTTATGTTTGTGCTTAAATGTATGCATTCCTACCATACAGCCCTATATAAAAAATGTATATTTTAGTAAGCTGTACCACTCTGCAAAGTTATTCCCATAATCATTGAATAACCCTTTATGTATGTATATATGTAAATGTGTGTGTGTTTGTAAGTTATATGTATATGTATGTACATATATGTGCTTGCATATATTTCTAATGCATGAATGAATATGTATACATGTACACACGTATCAGGAAAATGTGTAATATAAGTTGTTTTTAACTTTTATATTAAGCTTTAAATAATTACCACTAGCTAAAAATGTTATACTCTTAATTAATGTGTTTTTTCTTCTTTATCTCGTACAGGAGCAAAAGAGAAAACTTTTCCACTCTCTCGTATACGAAAATGAGCTTCACCTTAAAAAACTGTACATACAAAACTGCAAACGCCTTCCAGCGTACGGCTGCAGAGTTTATCAGGTTAAAGAAAAGACGAAAAAAAAGGTGAGTCAACACAAAAGAATTTATTACGCCGTAAAGAAATAGTTCGTATCATTATATTTACAGGGCGTAAGAAACAGTATTGCACGGTATTTTATTGCTAAACTCTTTTAAAGTAATATTAAACCTCATGTTTTAAGAGCTTTATATCCCGAATTGTTCTTAGTTTCCGTTTAAAAGCGCACTAACAAATGATCACAGCTTTACTCGTTTAAAATGTAAATAATGACGTAAATGTATATTTAAAACGTTTGTTTAGTATCTTTTATCTTACATTATGTATCTTATTGTTGAAAAGCCGTTGATATAAAGTATTTTTATTGCACTAAATGGCTTAGTCTTCTGAATAAACAGAGTGACTTATTTCGTATAGAGGCTCAAATTTAAGTATAAATACAAATAAGTTTTTGGCTAATTATTAAAGACTTAAGCAAATATCTTGATTTAATTAATAAGGTTGATGTTTAGGAAGTAAATCTTATAAAAGTGTAAATGAATATCACACATTGTAATATTTAAAATATTAACTTTAGTTTTTAGAGTATGGGTATTGAACATCAAATATTATTGCTATATTTTCCAAGACCTTATTGTATTATCGTATTTATTTTTATAACATAGTGTTTAAAATATATTAATTTTTGGCTTCCTGGTATGCAAACAAAAGCACAAAGTATAGTACTTGTGATTTAAAGGTTTTATATGTCTAGGAGCTAAGGTTAATATTTTGCAACACAGAAAGTAATTAATCAGGACCTACAGCTTGAAACAGATTCTAAAAGGCTACGAACCTTGTATTTGAAGTCAAGAACTCTAGTACCGAAAGACATCCCTCTACAATTTCAACCGTAATTGAGCCGCCATTTTGAGGAATATTGACTTTTAGACTACTTTTAGAGTCCTTTTTTTTCCTCAAATTTACGTCTATGTGTGTCTTGCTATCCATATGGGAATGAATAACTCAAAAAGTAAATGAACGGAAAGATTGGCATCCCACTCATGGGATAACACCAAAATCCATATCAGTAATATGAATTACTAATCCGTATTGTATAGTAAATAACTTTTCGCAGTGGGCTTAGGTTTGATTAGTTAATTGAATGTCTGTAATTGCTGTTGCACTGTATGGTGATGAAATATATTTATTTTATATGCTAGGAGCTATAATTAATAAAATTAATGAAAAAAATTGTTTATAAATCAGTATGAAAAATTTCTTTTCCGTGCGTCAGTATACGCAAATGTGTCCTATAAAAATGTTATGATTAAATTAGATTATTTGGAATTATGTAACTTAAATGTGTTACAAAATATACCTCGGGAAAGTTCATGCTCTACAGTAACAAACTATACTAAGAAAATAACATTAGTGCTCCAAACCAATCCAGTCACCGTTTTCAAATCTTGACATCGGAAGTAAAAAGCACTATGTTTATTTATTTCAATTGAGAGCATTGCATATTTGTGTATGTTTAGTTCTTTTTTATGTTATAAAACCAATACTTCCATTTCCTAAAATTGAGAGTTTTAGTGAATTGATAAAGTCACTGTAAACTAATATGGTTCCGAGATAAATAGCTCAATTTCAACTTAAAGCTTCCTAATTTCTAGCTATTTCTTCACAGCTATGTCTTCTTTATTACCTCAAAGACGGTTACAATCCTTTCCACTAAAAATAACCCGACTGAATCAAATGTGTAAAAAATCTTTATTGCGCTCTTCTGTAAAATTTGGCTGAACGATAGCTTAATAGTTGGGGCGCTGATCTTCGTTGCCGGAATTCGTAGGTTCAAATCCCACACTGACATGGATGTTCACAGCCGTTTGGAATCGGCTTTAAGTAGTAGGTCCCATTCTCATTAGCCCTCGTGTTGCAAAAAATGTCAAGATGCAAGAGGCAGAAAAGGGTTAGATCATTATTTTACATATTACTCTTTTTTCTGCCTATTTTTTATTTTAGAAATATTTCAAAAGTGTAATCAACCCATTAAACATTGAGTCCGCCAGCAACTCTCTTACCTGAAAATAATTATTTTATTACAAATAAAATTTCTGTTTTTCTATATATCGGCTTTGAGACTTTATTTTTTTTTCACTTAAAAGAAGGAATAGTTGGATATTCAGTTATCAGAGTCTTTCTTTTAAGTAAGTTCCGCTTTGAATGCAATAAAAACGAATATGATAAAACGTGGGACAAACACAACGCTTGAAAATGTTTCGGGAACGTGTCTAACCTTTTGCAAACGGCATTTGAATGGGAAGAAAAGCTGATTGTAATGTTAAAAGGCTCAATAATATTGTAAATGTAGAGTAACATACCAGAAAAATAGTGTACGAAAAGGTACCTTTGTGCCAGAATATTAACAATAAATGCAAAATGAAAGGAATTAAGACTCTAACAGAAAGAGATTGGACACATATAGCAGCTTCCGCAGATACGAATGAGCTGCATTATAAATGTGAGCGAACTAATAATCCTCCATTTAACCCCTTCCAGGTTCATTTTATTTCTAGATTATGGGTCAAAAAATGTAAACTTTTTATGCTTATTTTCATACATACATAGCTTTTTAAACATAATAGCATCATTCGCATACAAAATTTCCTAAGAATTAATGTAAAAAAATCAATTTAAAAAAAATGAGTAATTTACCTGTATAGTTGGCTTTCTGTACGGCAGAAATCATTAGACTTTGGAGTCAATTCCCACTTACTATAAATATAAAGCTTAGAATACCTAGCTTTTATCTTGAATTAAATTTTATTTATATCCAATGCACTTACATAAATGATTATGAAATTATTAATGAAAATTTGGTCGTATATGATACAATCGAAAACACAGTACTGCACAGAGTCCAATATCGCAATCTGGACAGTAGAACCTTGTTTTTCTCCATACCTTCTTCCCTCTACTGTCTCTCTTTGAGCAGCAAATAATCTGCCAGAAAAGTAAACAAAAGCATTAGAAACCATAAAAAGTCCATGTGAAATAATTCGGGAAAGACTGGATTGCACAGTGTTAAATTTCACAGTGCCCGAGCTACACTCGGGATGATCCAGGATGGTACATTTCGCCTGCCCGAGTTCAGTTCCGGAAAAACCGGGAAGAGGTTAAATCAGTGTTCTCGTACTGATAATAGAGTTCATTCATAGCTGCTGCACTCAATATCTTTCGATTTAGGTTTATTTATGTTGATTTTGCTTTTACTGCTATATATACCACATATTTTCTAGTAATGAAAATTCTATTAACAAAAAATATATTCTACAGGTAGATCGATTGCTCGGCATAGGTATGGAGAAACTAGTACTGCTGGACAGCAAAAGTCTCTTGTTGACCAAGAGTCAGCCAACTTCAGACCTGGAGCAGTGGAGAACTGGGGGTGGCAGATCTCGTGATCAAATAGTCCTGGAATTCCGAGCCACCAAATGGTCATTCATTGCCGCTTCCCCTGGATCTTTGCGTTCGATAAGTACTGAACTTTGGGAAGTCATGCAAGATTTAGATGCGCATTTTCTAGACGATCATATTATTACTTCCAGTAGTGGCACACCTGAAATGCACACCACCCGGTGGAAGTGGTCACCAACAAACCATCAGGGGGGGTGGAACCCAACAGGGGTGGGGCGTGGGCGGGGCGGGGGGGCCCATGATGTGCTGGGAGCGGGGACCAGGCAAGATATTGATAATGGTGAGAAACTATTTATATACAATGAATCTTGTGTATAATGATACAGACTTCTATAACATAATTTTTTCTTTGTTTTCGGGAAATCCTGATTTATTTCAGGTATTACTTATGTACTCCATATTAACTTAAAGGTTAAATAATATGTTATTGTTCAGTGATTAGTCATTTTTATTAATATTTACATAATAACATTTAATATTTCTACCAGTTAATATTGGTAAGCTTTTAAACAGTTTGAGTGCTCATCACACTGTATGTTTTCAGTGGATTACGTCACACGTGGGAGTACATGGAAACGAGATAGCGGATGTACTGGCTAAAGAGGGCAGCCTTATGGATTTTATTCGCGATGGCTGTCTCTCTTTGTCGATTTGCCTCAAAGGTGAAATTAAATGTCAACTCCTCTTGGAAAAGGGCTTTTTACATGATTGGTATTCTTGTGGCCCTGGCGAGGCCTTGCATAAGACAGAAAATAGATCCAAGCAGACAACTCTTGCTAGGCTACATTCACATCATCACCATGCCCAACGTCATGGCTCGGGCCTAAAACTTTATTCCCTTTGTACAAAATGAGGCACAACTGAGGTTACTCCTGCACAAATTTTGATGTGTATTGGATGTGATAAGAACTAATTATGCTCCAATTCAGGTGCAGTATTTCGGATTCTGGAAACGCACTAGTTCATGGACTTGGTATGATGCTGTTGTCAACCAAGTGGGATAAGCTACACACACAATATTTACTTGTTTAATTTCTTAAAGTAAATATCTGAGTTTAAACAAAGTCAAATAAAATATCTTTATAGAAAATGGGCTTCTGAATCGGATAATGGTGGTTCAGACACAATTTTAGCATTTTAAAACAAAACTTTAAAGGACTAAGGACAATACACAGTGTATTATTAGGCCGCCGCCTTCAAAAACGTAACAGAAACTTTCAATCTCAAGTAAGCACATTCTCATGACTCTTTCTACCTCGTCGCGGGCGTCAGCGTCCTCTAGCGTCCAAAGCAATTATTCAACACCCTTAGTATAAAAATAGACATATATTAAGGATTTATTACACCGATATGAGGCTATTTTTAACAGCTTAACCTGAAACCTATACATTCTAAATCTACATTCTTTACCTAAACCCATTAACGTCGAGCATTCTTTTCGGGGATAGTTAATAAAATAATGTATAGAATTTTGGTTTTCTTGGGAAGATTTTCCACTTTCAGAGGAGGCAGATTGTAACGCTTTAAATAATCCCGTAAATTTTCAAGAGTTTGCTGTTATTTATAATTTATCGATTGGATCGGCATTTTATGATGTTTCTTGCAAGCTTCTTTTTTTCCGAAAATATATCAACTGAAATATAGACTAATAATTATACTTATTAACAAATTTCATTTTAGAATACTTGACAGTAAATATGAAATTTTTAATTTTTCCTTATAAATGATATTTTACAGTGTTTAAAACTGCAACTTTAAAAAATGGGAATGGATCGTAGTTTCAAAGCTGTCAAGAGAGTTGCTTAAATTTCATATTTTTTTCTCGGAAGTTTTACAACATCTTTGATATATCCACTGATATATAATCAGCAGATTCGAGCATTAGTGGGATGAAACCATTAATGGATTAAACCTTTAATGGAAAGTCTATCTGTCAAACATATATTGATGAATATCTTAAATCAAGTTCTTATATGAATTGTACAGGGTAAAATAAATATAAAATTTTAAACAACTTTAAATATTACAAACAATAAACAGCTTAATATATTGCCTTCATTAGCGATGAGCCCTGATTAGAGCTTACCACTTATAAAAAAATTTAAAAAATCGTCATTAAACATTTATTTGGTATCACATGTAAGCACAGTATTATAAAGCTTTGTGACAGTTAAAGTTATTTGTCACGACTTCAATTGATGTATCTAACTTACGAAATATCGGTTCAAATCAAATTTTAAATAATAGCTGGTACTCAAAATTTTTTTAGATTATTTATAGGAATTCCATCTATTTGCCAGTAAAAGAAAAATCCATTCTGAGAAAACACAAAAAATCTGCAATTTTTTTCTGTATTCAAAAAGGGACTTTAGGTATTAATGGGTTAATGTATATCTGCTTATTTCCCTTTGTAACTTTAACTAATTTTGTTAGTCGTAGATACAAACCCATAAACTAAAGACAGTTCGACCCATGGTAATGGGTTCTTTACAACCAGATGACTGCATTTATCCGATCGAAAGTAAGAGGGTAATGTAGAGTATCGGCGAGTTCTTTTGTTTCGCTTACAATCGAAATTCCTCACTCACATGATGGATTATGTCAATCGCTCATGTTATTTGATATATTGTCTCATTCTTAAAATCAAGGGCTTTTAGTCTGTTGTTTAAGTTATACTTAAACATTGTTGAGCTTATTGTACTTATTTGAACCCTTTAAGACTTCAAACATCCAATTAATGCCTAACGTCCCTATTTAATGACAGCTAAAAAATAACTTGTTGAATTTTTATGTTTTCTCGGAACACATTTTACACTTTTCAGCAAAAGTAGATGTCAGTACTATAAACAATCTACCTCATTTTCTACTGTCTTCTATTATTTATAATTATTCATTTGAATAGACATTTTAGGATTTTTGAACCTTACACATAAATTTACTATATCGGCAGATACATCGACTGAAATCATGGAAATTTGCTTTACCTACCAAAAAAAGGGTATTTTTAAAGAGGGGGTATATAAAAGAGGGGATCATAGAGGGTTTTTTTTTAATTTAAAGTAATTATCTTAAGATAATAATAAAAAATCTTGTAGCAGCTGCTTAAGTTATAATAAACTATCGAATATGTAATGAACTTTATTACAAATATTATGCATTAGTATTTAGCAGTTAAAACTCTTTAGAATAAATCTGTATATTTGCTTTTATTATTGGACTGCAATATCATGTTTGGTAATGTTACAATGATACCATTTTGCTTTTTAAGTCATCCAATGCTGTAAAATTTTCCAGCTTTAAGACACGAACACTATAAAAATACTTAAGATAGGATTCATTTATCTTTCCTTGTATGTAATTGGGTGCGTATTATATAGCAATTTATCATTATAGTATTCCTAACTATGTAGTTTAAGCTGCCAAATTTTTAAATTATTATATTTTGTTGTCCTTATCTAGAAATCCGCAAATCTCTGGTTCCAAAACAAGTTTTAGAAAGATCTACATTATACAAAAAAGAACTCGATGCTCTTCAGAATTTACTTCACTTTCCGGAAGTCGTTGCCCTTCAGTTGACTGAAGTTGAATATGATCTCTTCTACAATGTCGAGCCCATTCATTACATTCGCCAAGTAACGCTTAATCTCAGTTCAGATTCGGGATGTACCAACAGTGTCAAGCGACTTGTCAAAAGGTTTCAAGAGGTAAGAAATGTTTTGGATATTTTAATAATCCGTCGGAATGTTTAAGGATGCAATTCTATATTTTTAATTTTCTAAATGTATACAAATGATGTATGTTGCACGTAAGATGGTCTCTCAGAAAGAAGATTGAGTCTTTGAGTTCAAGTTTCTCTGTTGTCACAGATTTTTTAGACGTTCGAAATTAGTGTCAAACATTAAGTGCAGTCCTAGTTCAGATTAGGAAAACAATGATCATGGATAAATGTAGTATTTTAAGTATTGCAGTAGTTGAAACATAAGTCCTAACATGAATTTTCAGGATGCTTGTCATATCTCTATACAAATCCTTGTTAAAAACCACCAGTCTGTGTTGGAAACATCGTTTGGAAATAGATTATTGGTAAAAGATTAAAAGTCTTTTGTGCTTGTGGTTTATATTAATTACCCTTGGCCAAAACAATTCAAAGTATCGTAATACTTGGTTGATGGCTATTTCAGTGATATAGACCATCTCTAAGAAGATGGTCCACAACGCAATGTCGCAGATACTAAAATGATTAAACGTAATGTCTTCATGAGCCTAAACTTTGTTTTCCATTGTTGGTATCAACTTCATCAAATATCAACTCTAAAATATACTTTCTATATTTAAAACTGCCGTTTAAAGGATTCAAGAGCTTAACGCTTTGCATTCCTATGTCGAGTTGACTCGATATTAGTTTTTATCTCAGGAATTCCCGACGTTCCAGATGAGAAAGATATTATTGTATTTGAATAAATGCAAATTAATCTGTATAACCGATAATATAATCAATGAAATAAAATATTTTTTTAAGAAAACAGTAAGGTAAGACTGAGATTCTTTCGGGGAAAAGCAATAAATTAAATTGCAGTGGACAGTTTAAATTTTAAATTTCCGATTAAAAAATGAAAACTATGAATTGTAAATACAGTGGACTCAAACTGGTCAGTTTGGGACACCTTGATTTTGAGAAAAAAAAACGATTAATAACAATAAACGATATCCAAAATTAAATAAATTTAACCCCCTTTAATTCACAAGTACTAAATTTTAAAATAAAATGAAAAAACTCAGCTTATATTTATGCACTGTATAATATCCTTTAAAATTAATTATTTAAATTAATTATTTAAATTATTAACATTAATAATTTAATTATTTAAATTATTAATGTTAATTAATGTTAATTATTAATGTTAATTAATTATTTAAATTATTTAATTATTTAAATTAATTATTATTAAAATTAATCAATTAAAAAATTGATCAATTGTTGACTGTCTACAATTTTTTCTAAGATCATTGATGAATTGTTATAATCATAATGTTTTTAAAGCCATCGGAGTGGTGTTGCACTCCACGTTTCAACACTTTCAATGCCTTTCTCATTTCAGCATTTGTAGAAGATGGTTCAATATCAAGAGATTCTTTATCGGACTCATCAGTTCCATAATTTGTGTGTTTTCCTAAGACAATCTGACAGACTTCAGATTCTGTTAATGTGGAAGCTAATGGAATGTTTTGATCTACTTCCACCCATGACTCTAACTCTTTAGGGGTCATATCCGAAGGATTTTCTATCATTTCTTGAGATTTCTGGTCATTTTCTTTTCGCAAAATCCTGCGTAGGCGAAGCAGTTTCGGATAGTTGTAGTAGAAACTGGATTCCAAGAAGCTGTTGCACTCCGTATTTTCATTTTTTTTATATCTTCTTGTACGTTCATCACGATTTTTCGAAATGTTGCTCAATAGAGGATGAGAAATGTTAAACTGCTCTGCAACATTGCACTGACTCACTTTTGGTAACATGTCATAACGATTTAAAATTTCGATGTTAAATCATTTCGCTTTCTTGCTTCCATACCGACAAGCTGCATGTAAGCCTAAAAAATTTCAGAAACGTTATTCTTTTGTTCATTCCCTTGGATGGAAGAGGGAGAATTCTCGGAAATTCAAACCACAGCGAATGGAAAGAAAAGAATGGGTTCCTTCTTAATACAGTGTGAATATTCCTTTGTCAATTAAAATGAGGTTCGAAAACTTATAACATTAACCCATATAACGATCACATAAAGCGATAGTTTTAACATACAAATGAATAGAGAAAATCGGGACTAAGTGATTTCGATAACAATAAGCGATTGATAACATTAACCACGATCACATTAAGCGGAGTCCAATGTAGTTTATTATTTCTTCTTTAAATAAAGATCATACCTAAACTGATCACCCTCCCTTCTCCCTCGCTTCAATTATTTATGATCCCTATATAACCATCGATAAGGTTTCAGCGCACTCTGGGGAGTGGTGGAACCCGATTTAGGAAGTATAATCCACCTGATTTATTTTTTACTAAGATTTATAATCTTTTATAATCCCACTCATACATCTATAGATACTAGACAGAGAGCTTACTAATTACTTCCTATTTACTGGAGCATTCTAGACCTCTGTTTGTCTTAAAGAAACGGACATAAACTTAGAAAGTTTCACTTTTTTAGATCCTTTGTAAAGCTTTTCATTGTATATGGAATTGGTAGATAATTTTATTAGTAAGGTAAGAGCTATTATCTAAACTGTATATGTGTGATTCTAAATAAACTGTTGTTAGTAAAACCGGAATATATTTTGGAATTACATCGATATATTGGATATTATTTATCTTATATCAAGCCGAAACATGATCATCCAGTCGCAAATCGTCTAAACGTAAAAATTCTAATTAACGATCGGCAGGGGAATTGCTGAATAAGTTGTGAGCTACATGGATTAAAATCCTTCTAATAACATGTCCATGTATATACATAATCATATGAATCGACTTTAACCCTAGAAATACAACCTACATCGTAATCTATTTTGGAAAACCTACTGTAAACCTTGATATTTTCCATTTATCCATAACACAATGACATTTATTGGGATACATAATTGTTTGCCCAAATAGATCAAATTACAAGAAAAGGGACCTGCGCTGAAATGGAAATCAGTGTCGCCCACTAATCCTATAACGGCAGTTGAGGAATACATTTTGAAGATTAATATAAATTTATGGCCTTTCGGCGTCTGGTCTGGGTTGTACATATTCAAAAATATTTAATAACAGGACGATTTCTAAGAATCAAGCTATTATATACAAAAACTTTAAGCAAAATACATTACCTTTAAAGTAGTTACCACAAACACACAGACGCACACATACATTTGCATTGTAAGGAAATAGATGAATTATTCCCTAACGAATAAAAGCTAAATGTATATAATATATATTAATTTTCAGCATAATATATTAATACCTAGTAACCGTACCAATGTTTTCATTGCTTTATTTATATAACACCAGTAAAATTTAATCTTTATATAAGGTAAATTCTAGCTATAGTAAGTCAGAGATACTTTTCACTGACTAAGTGTGAATATTTTAGTCGCTGTAATAAAGAGAATATTCTCCTGTATAGTAGTCACTGACTGTATTAAATTTGATTTTAATGGCGGTTCTACATTTGCAAACGTTGCATATTTTACGTTTTGTTTCACAAGAAATTTTGTTTACAAAACACTTCAGATTTTGGTACATGGTAAATATATAGAAAATAGAAGACCTTTCAAAGTGGTGGGGTCTTGGGTACGTGACCCGAATTCGATATAATAAATCAGGCTTTAGACAAACATATAAACAATCCAAAATAAATACATTCAAATATACACGTCATTTTGTCATAAGATTATAGTTAATGAACTATAAAATATTTTTCCAATGCAGCTGGTAATAAAGGCACATATACCTTTATGCCAATACAAGTCTTCGAAGCTGTTACCCATTTAGCAACACCCAGATATCACTTGTAGCTTAAGTAATGCTACGGGAGCGGGTAATATTATCCCCGGCAGGTCCTCGTAATGTAGAAGGAGATATCAAGCAGAAGACCCGAGCATATCTTGGCCTGCCACCCCCAGAGATATTGATTGAGAACTTGGAGGACATTGTGACCACGAACATATTTAACGTTACCCAGTCACCTTTAACAAACACGACAGATCTTAGGCCGGCTCGAGGTATGAACCCACGACCTTTCAGTTACGAGATCGCTGTTTTTGCCGACTGAGCTACCGCAGCTCGAACTATTAAATATCGATTTGCTGCTAGGGATAAGCAATAGTTTCCAGTTTCATTAGTTTTCATGTAACAAAAAGCCTGCCATAAGTCCCTAAAACAAAAAATAGCGATTCTACCTCCTAAAAAGACTTTTAGATAGTAAAATCAAAAACTTTTAAAAAGTAAAACCAAAACTTAATCACCCTGTAAAATTTCACGCACACATAGGTTTAGCACCTTGAGTACTGTGGTCTACTTTCTTGCTACATAAGGGCTAATGAGACAGGGACCTACTGCTTAAAGCCGATTCCGAAAGTCTGCGAACATCTAAGCCAAGAGTGGATTTTGAAAACATGAACTCCGATACCCGAAGAATAGTGGGCTACCCATTCGGCAATCGTTCTGCATATACAGATGATTTTATATTTATAGATATATGTAATAAGAGGAACTTCTCGATGGGTGGTTGCAGTCATGGCCAAAAAATGACACCGTTTTAGCTAAAGACCTTTAATAAGATAACGTTAGTGGACGGGTACTCACTTCATCATAGAGACAGAACATACTGAGGGGTCAGCAGGAAGTTATATGTAAAAAGACCCTTAACACCTGGTCAACACCTGTGGGAAAATCTCTAGACAAATATGCCTCCAACAGAGTGCACATCCTTTTTGTTTGAAAATTTCCTAAATTGTCTGCTAGGGCAATGTAGAATTATCATTGGTCAGACCCCTTCTCTGAGGGCGTAAACTGTAGCCCTGTTGAGACGGTAAAAAGGGGAATGCAAAAGGACGCGGGAAATTTTAGCCCTAGACTTCAGATTTGAAGACCCCTGAGAATTTTCCCTTTTTCTATATATGCATGTAAGTATATTTTATACATGCTGATTTATTAATTTTAGGTTAGTTCCTGGATAACTTATATCATAGTATCTCAGCCAACGCATGAAGATAGGAAATCTGTTCTTTCCTGCATTTTGAGAATCGCTGTTACGTGTTGGAACATAGCTAATTTCAACACAGCTATGGAAATACTTGCTGGTCTCAAGTAAGTGGATATTTTTATTTTATATATCATAATCATGAATACTTTTCCTAGTTTTATTACGAAAAAAATAACTTACCAGTTAAGGCTATTACAGCGTGCATATGTACCTTATGTATTCCAGTTATATAACTAGTTTGAAAAATGCCTCCATTTCTTTTATTTTATAATCTGTTTAGTTACAAGTACAGATTCTTCTTTACTTTTTTTTACTCTCAGTAAAAAAAACTCCAGTGAGAAAAGTAAAAATGTTTGAAGTCACCAGATAAAAGGAAGAGATTTTTATTTTGTATTTAATTTCTGTCTCTAAAGAAACAGGAGCTTCTAAAGTTTTTTGTTTCTTTTTTTTACCCGACTCTAGAGTAAAAAAGATAATTACAACTTGAATTTCTTTAATAAGCTGTGACAATAAATGCTTTGTTTACTTGCTAAAGTTTTAGCATTAGAAAGTACTCTTTATTAAATTAGTACTAAGAGATATAACTTTAAAATAAGAAGGTTTCAGTTATGGTAGCAGAGTTTTAAGTGTTTAGAAGAAAATATATCTACTAAAATTATGTGTTAATCTTT
>CM063503.1:96297869-96552869 GCA_032207245.1 Pardosa pseudoannulata | reverse complement strand
ATGGCAAAGAACTAAAGCAAAAATGTACATTACATTCATTTTTGGAGCGTTTGTGGATGTCGAAAATTGTACGTTAAAACTTCATCGGTTTGGCGGAATTGTACGTGTGAACCGCTTAGAGGGTTAAGTGCACATACACACCTTTTGTCAAAAATAACAAAAAATTTCATGAATAATTTTCATTTAATATTTTCGCAGTTTACACCGTTGGAAGGTAGTATTTTAAAATATAAATAAAACTGAAGCAACTTATATTTAGTGTGAAAATTTTCAAAACACTATGTGAAGTGCAAAGTTCAGATGAACTCCATATATAAATATTGTACTACTTTTGCAATATTGGCATTTTCTGAGTTTATCTCCGCCTAAATTAACTCTACTAATAACATATAATCTCTTAAAATAAATAATGTTGTAAGACTAATAGTGCTAAAGATTGCCTCTAGCCTTAAAAAAAAGTTAATTTGAAAAATTATGTTTACACACCTTTGACCTATAAGAGTTCATAAAACTTCGGTTAGTCCATAAATTAGTGTTAACTTTCAAAATAAAACACTTTTTTAAAGACAAAATATGTACGGCAATTGGGAGCAAAAATGATACTGACTTAGGTACATTGTGTAAGTGACAGTGTAATACTTGAAATTATACGAGATTAAATTTTAACACGAAATTGAAGCTAAATATCATTTTTATCATGTTACCCTTAGTTAATGAATACGAGAAATATATTTAAGTTTATATCATAATAAGTACTGAAGTTTAAAAAATTTTAAAATTAAAAAATTTTTAAATTGAAACTCTTAGATGAAGTTTAGAAAATAAAATATAATTTACCATCCATTTGATAAAAGAATTATTTTCTAATACATATGTTATGATGTGTTTGTTATGACTTTCGTTATAAAAATTTGATTTCTAATACATATGTTATGATGTGTTAGAAATCAAATTTTTATACCGAAAGTTCAAAAGTTATCTTATAGGTAGATAAATTTACCTTTGTTCATCTCATATATTCATTTTGGTTTTAAAAATATATAGCTTGGAAAGACAAAAATAAATAATCATTTTAATCTTTAAATGACAATAAACTTTCAGCTTGGCTAAATTTAACTAAAAATTTAGTATTTCTATTCCTTTGAATTGCGAAACATAATTATATATGATAACCAAACGTGTTTTTTCTGTTCAATATCTATAATGAATATTGCCACAGAACATTGGCGTAGTGAAGGTGGGATGAAATCCCCTCATAAGAACTGCTGCATACATGTATTATAAGGATTTATGTATTAATTTTGAGATATAAATCAGAGTGGGGAATCCCCCACCATAGAAAATCTCTCACTAAGCCACTGTGACAACATAAAACAAATTTTACTAGTAACAATCTTACACATTTTTCAAAGAAAACATTTTCGCTTTATATTAATATTTAAAATACTCCAAGTGTATTGATAATTAATATCTTTCTTTGAAATTTATCGTTTACCTTATAGAATGCAAAATAAAAGTTGGTTGAAATACAAAATCTGTCGAAATGCAAAATTTCGAAATGCAAAATCTGTCCATTTACTATTTAAAAGAACTGGTAAATATATTTTCTACCGGAAAATTGATATTTCTACTATTCTGAATTTTTGCTCTCTATATCTTCCGTGAACTACTAGTAAAACTATGTGCTACTATATAGTACTAGTAAAACTATGTACTAGTCCGATTGTTACTAGTAAAAAACATATTTTTTTACTAGTAACAATCTTACACGTTTTTCAAACAAAACATTTTTGCTTTATATTATTTAAAATATTCCAGGTGTATTGATAATTGGTATCTCTCTTTGAAATTTGTCATTTACCTTATAAATAAAAGTTAGTTGAAATTAATATATTTCGAAATGCAAAATCTGTCCATTTCCTATGTAAAAGAACTGTTAAATATATTTTGTACCGGAAAATTGATAGTTTTACTATTCTGAATTTTTTCTATCTATATCTTCCGTGAACTACTAGTAAAACTATGTGCTACTATATAGTACTAGTAAAACTATGTACTAGTCCGATTGTTACTAGTAAAAAACATATTTTTTTACTAGTAACAATCTTACACTTTTTTCAAAGAAAACGCTTTCGCGCCGAACGCTGGCCGATTGGTTAGGGCGCTGATCGTCGGAACCAGAGTTCGTGGGTTCGAATCCCACTATGGCATGGATGTTCGTAGCCATTCGGAATCGGCTTTAAGCAGTAGGTCCCGGTCTCATTAGCCCTCGTGTGCAAAACAGTAGACCGTAGCGCTCCAAACCAAAACGTTTTCGCTTTATATTATTTTAAAATATTCCAGGTGTATTGATAATTATCTCTTTGAAATTTATCGTTTGCCTTATGACATGCAAAATAAAATTTAGTTGAAATTAATATATTTCGAAATGCAAAATCTGTCCATTTACTATTTAAAAGAACTGTTAAATACATTTTGTACGGAAAATTGATATTTCTACTATTCTGAATTTTTGCTCTCTATATCTTCCGTGAACTACTAGTAAAACTATGTGCTACTATATAGTACTAGTAAAACTATGTACTAGTCCGATTGTTACTAGTAAAAAACATATTTTTTTACTAGTAACAATCTTACACGTTTTTCAAACAAAACATTTTTGCTTTATATTATTTAAAATATTCCAGGTGTATTGATAATTATCTCTTTGAAATTTATCGTTTGCCTTATGACATGCAAAATAAAATTTAGTTGAAATTAATATATTTCGAAATGCAAAATCTGTCCATTTACTATTTAAAAGAACTGTTAAATACATTTTGTGACGGAAAATTGATATTTCTACTACTCTGAATTTTTGCTCTCTATATCTCCGGTAAACTACTAGTAAAACTACGGGCTACTATATAGTACTAGTAAAACTATGTACTAGTCCGATTGTTACTAGTAAAAAACGTATTTTTTACTAGTAACAATCTTACACGCTTTTCAAAGAAAACGTTTTCGCTTTATATTATTTAAAAATATTTCAGGTGTATTGATAATTGGTATCTCTCTTTGAAATTTGTCATTTACCTTATAAATAAAAGTTAGTTGAAATTAATATATTTCGAAATGCAAAATCTGTCCATTTCCTATGTAAAAGAACTGTTAAATATATTTTGTACCGGAAAATTGATAGTTTTACTATTCTGAATTTTTTCTATCTATATCTTCCGTAAATTCTTATGAAATTAAATTTTATTGTAAGGTAATGAAGTTATTCCATTAATCTAAATGATCATTTCTCATCTAAAAGTAAAAATGAACTTGTTTAGTGTAAAAGGAAAGCTCATGGAGCATATTCGATGAAACGAATTTCGAAACAATTGAAGATTAATAAATTTTAAAATAATTAATATTTCGCAATTTTAATTACTTTTAAATAAACATATTTTTAAAAATACAAATCTTATAGTAGATTTGCTTAAAAATAATATAAATTTATTTTGAAAGTTCACTGTCACTTTAACTTGAGAAAAAAACGAAGGGAGATAGTGACGCCATTTAAAATAAGCTATTTTTCTTTATCTGGTCTGTGCTGATGAAATCTTCATATCTTTTCATAACATACACATCATTGGCAGTTAAATATTACTGAGTGATGGAGTAGAAGTTTTCGATTTAAGCATGCCTTATCGTGATGTAATCATATGTGGCAGATATTCTCATCTAAAACTATGCGGGATGAATTCCTTAAAGAACTTCCTGATTACCTGGCAGTTATGGAGCTGGAGACCCCTTTTTCGTGACTTAGAGTTACGATTTTTTTATTTTCGGATCGAACAAGAAATAGGCTCATATCTTCAGCCAATCACGCAGGGATTTTGACTGCAGGAAGTCAAAGCGAGAGGATAAAACAAACTTCACTACAATCAGAACTTCAGCCTCGGAAGATCGTCATAAATTACTGAGTTAAAACAACTTGACATTATTCAGTTTTCAAACAATAAAAAACGTTATTAACTTATAATCAATATTGACGCAGTAACGGACAAACTATTTACATATAATGATTACGGATTACTTTCAAACAACATGTTCCTTCTTCATTTTGGCATAGCATTATTTTTTAACAATCCGAGCTTTAGGGGACAAATAAAAAATAGAATTGGTTCCTCCTCTGTCTAAAAGAGTTGCGAATTATATACAAGTTTCACCAAATATGAACATTAGTATAAGCAATTGTCTTGTGCATTTTATTAAGAAAAAAAAACATTTAATTATGTTAAAATAAACATCTATTTAAAAAATCTCTTTGAGCACAATATTTGTTTAATACATGCACAATTTTTAACCAAATTTTACAAAACCTAAAGATAACTTCACTAACAATAGCAATAGTATTACAATAAAATCCCTTTGTAATAATAGCCTAAGTTATTTGTCCGTCTGTCCACGAATTTATGAAGCCGTTGGACCTGGAATGGATGGAGACATCCATATTGCAATCTTGATGAGTTAGGGTTAGCAAAATTCAAAGCGAGTAAAGTTTATATTCTCCTAAACTAACCATTCGATGCTAAGATATAAATTGGTATAAATATGCTTCCTATCACAGCGAAAAATTAAAACGTTCGAAATCTCCCCTTCCCCGCTTTTCCAGCGTTTAATGCCATTATTTCAAGCCCTATTTTCTCCGGTTAAGAGCAGGCGATTAAATTTATCAATTTGTCACATAATAAATAGGTAAAAATTACATCTTTTTTTAGCATTATAACGTCATTCCTTTAACCAACTCATTTGATAATTTCTTATTTTAAATAATTTAAATATCGTCTGCATTATTTCCATGCGTTTTATCACTGAACTCAGATATTACGTAAATAATTTTCTTTTATATTTGGCTTAAATAATAGATTAGGTACATATGTGATAATTTTAAATTTAATCATCGATTATTTTTTGTTGCAATGAAACTTTTATCTCAGGCATTAACAACAAATTGGAAAATTAAAATTTTACTGATCCCGTCATATGACGGGCTATATGCTAGTTCGTAATAAAAATATTAAATACTCAGTGAGATATCGGAAGTAAAACGAAATTTTATTCACTCATGGGTGATTTGTACATTTGTGTGCTACTACAATTTCAAAATCAACTATGTAGAGCAACTTATATTAAAATTTCACTTTAATATCTTGTTGGCGATTTATTGAACTGCATTTAAGTAAGTTCATGAAATGAGGAAACTGATATAAAGAAGATTTTTTACCTCGATTAGTATTAAGCAAATTATTTGCTTCAATTCCTATAAAAACTAAAATTATCTCATTTTAAACAAAAGGAAAATGTACGCATCATTTTTCATAAAGAGTAATCTTTCTGAAAGCGGCAAAAAAAATCCACTTTTTTAAAACTTTTACAGCAGGATTTCTTAACCTGTGGTTCATGGACCCCTTGGGGGTCCATGGGTCATATTTTGGGGGTACGCCGACTGCTCCTAATTTTTAAAATATTTGCATCAATATTTAAAAAAAAACCTTTTTTTGTCACGGGCAACCTCTGTAAGCCGTCTGTCTGCCTTTTCCCAATAGAGACCTCTACAATACGAGGAAAAAAACATTCGCAAACTATATAAAATTTGAAATTTTTAGAAACACAAAGTAGTCTTTGAATTTTACATCACTTGGAAATAAAGTGACGTTAAAATCAGTTCCGCAAAGTTCTTGCAAATTTTTAAAGCAAAATAATTGTTTTACTTTTTGCATTTGAATTCTTAATGTTTGCCTTGTCACAATAAAAACAAAACATCGATATCGAACATGATATGCGCGTTGCTTTGTCGAAAACCATCCCTCAATTCAATCTGTTAATCAAGGAAAAGCAGCAACTGCCTTCGCATTAAAAATTTTGATTTCTTCAATTTTTTTATACTATTGAAATAAAATTATTAAAATAATTAAATAAAACAGAATTTTTTTTGTAATAAATGATGTTTAAGCAATTTTTTTTGTCTCAGAAGGGTCCGTGACATATTTAAAATTTTGAAAGTGATTCATTGTTCCAAAAAGGTGAAGAAACCCTGTTTTATAGGAAAGATAAAGTATTAAAAGTCGTCTGTCTCTTTTGTTGAATTAAAACTTGTTTCGGTTATTCCAATATTTCTGATTAGAATTGTGTAAACACTAGTTTGATTTGATTCTTAATCTCAAAGATGAAATCACTGAGAACATGCATTTCAAAGTCCAACTAGGGTCTTCATCAAAAGAAAAACTGTGGAATGTCGTTGATAGTGGGAAAACTTAATGAGTAAATACTAGGGGTAACTTGGGTAGAAATCGCGCAGTGTAATCTGAATCTGTGCTGAGATAATAATCTTTCCCATTCCCTTCTTGACCTTCACCCTCATCTGCCCTCGAATTACTCTAGATTTCGTTCGACGATGTTTCGAAGCTCACTATTATATAATCTCTTCTAAAAGACATTCCTTCTAAAAGACATTCCGACTTTCTAATTTGTTGTGTTTAATCCTTTTCTGTGAAAATATTATGTATTAGTGATATATTTATGAAAACGTGGCTAAAATTAGATTTATATTACTTAACATATTATTAATTACTAATATTTATAAAGGAAGTTATAACGAAAAAATTCTACTAATGCATTTCTTTTATTCAACCCTTTAATGTCTGCTGTATCTTTTTAGATACCACTAAAAATAACTTACGGAATTTTTATGTTTATTAGAGCGAGTTTTCCTTTAGACATTAGATAGAGGGCAATCTTATAAACAATCTACAAAATTTTCAAGTAGTTATAAATTTTTCATTAAGATCGGCTCTTTATAATTTCTCAAACAGCGCACATGAATTTACTTTTTAACCCCTTCCGGTACGATTTAATAATGAAAAACTGTGCGTGAAGTAACCATTTATTTTTTATTTAAAAAACATGTTTCATTTTACAATTCTTACATATTCCTAATTAAAATCCACTTTTTGCATAGTGTTAAATAATATCAGAAAAGGTATAATTACGAAAATATCAAATCAAAACATTAATAAGGTATACAAATAATAGTCTTCAAGATAGTGGTACTTTTCAAAACAAAGTGCAAAGGAATACTGAATTGTTTACTCCGCTAGGGAGTCTCACTTCTAATTTGATTCTTGTAATACACATGGCATTTCTTAGTAGGTTTTCTTTTATTCTGACTCATCAATTCGGCAGTGACTTGTACCAAGAAATTCTAAATAAACAATATGTAATAGTGACCTGGTATTTCCACAAGTAACAAAAGTCTTGCTAAATTCAGTATACTAGAAATTATAAACTAAATTAATTATCATATTTAGCATTAACTTTAGTCGCATGACGAGTGTAGCTCGTCATTGTGCGGTATGGAATGAAAAACCAATGACGAGCTAGACTCGTCATTTTACCGGAAGGGGTTAAGCAGGTACATAGATTTAAATCATGAAAAATTGCTTTATTCCCTATATAATAATAACCTAAGTTATCTCCCCGTCTGTACTCGAATTTATGAAGTGGTTGGGCCTGGAATGGATAGAGGCATCCATATTGGATTCTTGATGAGTTAGCAAAATTGAAAGTGAATAAAGTTCATCTTCTCCTAAACTATAGATCCGATTCTAAAATAAATTGGTATAAATATGCTTCATATCACAGCGAAAGATATTGTCGTCTTTAAAACGTTTGAAATCCCCCTTCCCCCATTTTCGAGCTTTTAATGCCATTATTTCAAGTCCTATTTTCCACAGTTAAGAGAAGGCAATTAAATGTATTAATTTTTCACATAATAAATAGGTTAAAATAACATTTTTTTCTAGCATTATGACGTCATTCCTTTAACCATATCATTTAATCATTTCTTATTTTAAATTATTTAAATATCGTCTGCATTATTTTCATACGTTTTATCACTGAACTTAGATATTACGTAAATAGTTTTCTTTTATATTTGGCTTAAATAATAGATTAGGTACATAGGTGATAATTTTAAATTGAATCATCGATTATTTTTTGTTGCAATGAAAATTTTATCACCGGTATTAACCAGGGCTTCGAACCGTAGTTTTTTTTGTTCCGGTTTTCGTTCCGGTTCAACTAAAAAATTAATATCGGTTCAGTTCCGTTTTTCGCTCCGCCAAAAATATTTCGGTTCAGTTCTTTTCGCTCCGCCAAAAATAACTGTTTTCGTTTCAAATCCAAATGAATAATTTCATTTTATGTATATTCTTATTTGTACTAAAAATATAATTCTATCATAAACAAAAAATGTAATTCTATCAAAATTTAGAAGATTTTATTCTTTTTTTAATTGGTACACTATGTGAATTGATACAAACAGCAGGTACGATAAGAGCGGCGAGCATTGGCCTTGTTATCCATTATCAAAATCGCATTTGACAACTAGGTTCATGATTACCCACATTCGTCGTTTCACTCTCACATCGTGCACTTGGCTTTGCAATAATTATGTAAAAAATATATTATTTATTTAACATATGAAAATTGCCTCTAATTATTAATATATCTTCTAACGTGGTTTCACTGAGATTACTTCTGTTGTCTCGGAGAATAAATTTCAAACCTGAAAACGCTCTTTGAACACTAACTTATGTAGCTGGAGCTGCCAAAACCACCATTGCAATCTTATACAAGTGCGGATATGTAATTATAAAGTTGACGTTAAATTAGAAAATACTGATAAGTTGGTAACAGTGACAAAATGACTGAAAGATATATCGAAACGAAATAAACCGATATTTTTTTCGGTTCAGTTCCGGTTTTCGTTCCGACCAAAATAACGGTTTTTTTCGGTTTTCGGTTCAGTTCCGGTTCGAAGCCCTGGTATTAACAACAAATTGTGTCTACCTCCAGGGTGTAGTGGAAATGATAGTTTCATTCCTTTACTTCCATTAACTACTGTGGCAAAAAAAAATTGAGAAGAACATAACGATAAGTTCGAAGTAGCTAAGAAAACTTTGAATTATCTTTCTAAATGAATTCAACGTGATTCATAACTGCATCCTAGTATCGGGAGACTTTAGAGGAGTATGAAGGTAAACAAATTATTGAGCGTGTACAGATAAATCTCAGACAAAAAAAAAATAAAATAAAATAAAAATACCTGTCTCATAGAGTACTTTACAATTCGGGAAAATTAAAAATTTTGCTGATCCCGTCATAAGACGGGCTATTTGCCAGTCTATTATACAATTCCCTTCTTAGAGTACTTATTTTACATGTAATATCAAATAAATCTTTTTAACGAAGCTTTCCTTTTTCTTAAATGGTATTCTATGATGTTTAAAACAGTAGTACAATTTTACTAAAAATGTCCGAAAAAAGTGGTGTACATATTTATTTTATTCTGTGCAATTTATAATAACTTAGATTTAGGACATGCATCGATCGTCTGACTAACATTTATTGAGGGATGCACCACACTATCCCCTAACAACGAAATAGCTTTCCATGGCTTTCTAAATTTTTTTTTTCCTACGGTAATAGAGTATCTCTAATTCCACCACTAAATGTCTTGGATGACTTTAGTAAAAAATATAAATAAATTTTAAAGAATATTTTTATTTGTACTTTTAGAACCATTATTTAATTATAGGATGATTAAGACTTAACGAGCTTATATTAAATTAACAAATGAAATAATTATTTTACGAGCATAACAAGGGTGAGTTTCCCGAATCCATTCAGACTAAGGGTGAAGTAAAAAATCATAGATTTGACTGACACAGTAAATTTAGCGTATATTTGGAGACTTTTTTTCCTCGCATGTGTACTCAGAGTTAACGAACTTTCCTTTTTTTCAACAGGATTATTTTTCAGACGAAAGAGTCGAGGTCCACAATGTGGACCTGTAGTATAGAAAGTTGTTTATAGTTCATATTTATTTTATTCTGTGCAATTTATAATAACTTAGATTTAGGACATGCATCGATGTGTAATCGTCAAAAATAACTCTGACATTAAAGGGATATCCTCTTCACTACCAGCTATATAAAAATTGCATAAATATAATTTTTTTTTCCTACGTGGACCTATAAAAAAATGCAAAAATGCACTTTAAAATCTAAAAAATATTTTAACACAATTTTAAACAATTTGTAATAAACACATTAATTATAGGACTTAAAAACCATTAAATACAAATGAAATTTAATTATTTTTACGAGCACACTGCTTCGACGCAATTTCTTACGAATCGCTTCAGAATAACAAATATTCCAGAAGAACTTCTGATTACTGCTGCAATTTATTGGTATCAGTGAGAAGCTTAGACATCCTCGCATGTGTACCTAAGTTGTTAATTACCATTTTTTTCAACGGGATTATTTTTCAGACGAAAGAGTCGAGGTCCACATATGTGGACCTCGACTGGTAGTGAAGAGGTTAAAGTATGACTATTTTTACTTATATATATTTTTTAACCTTAAAATAAAACTCAGTTGCCTCCTCAAGCGTTCATAGAAAATATTAAAGGAACATAGTACCTTTCGGGCTGAAAGTCTAAATTATAACAGCCTGTTTTTGATTCAGTATAAAACAAAAAGATCTGCTGACTTTAAAATAAAATATTTCCTTGATCATTAGTAACAGTATAATATATAATATTTTTTGTGTCAAATAAAATCCAGCTAAATATATATAAGGAATTGGTATTTCCCAATTTTAAGAATCATTATACTACACTAAAACCTTTTTTATCAAACAGGTCTACTTTAAAACTCAAAAATCGTACTTTCATGGGTGATAATTTTGGAATATAAGAAAAGAATTTTTAATAAACTCTGGACAGCTCAATTTTTAAGGCCTTATCACACGTGACCCTCTACACGTTGGGAAAGCAACGGATTCAATTTATGATTTCATTTCCCGATGAAGAATGTGCGCATTTCTCGCGTGAGAGCAAAAAGTTTAAAACCTATTAATTAAAATTTATTTTCTCGTAATTTTATATTAAGAACAGTGTTAAAAGTTGAATATTTTATGAACTGAGTGTAGCTCAATCGGCAAAGCCATCGATATCTTAACTGAAGGGTTGTAAGTTCGGGGTTCGAGCCTGCTTTAGGTTTGGTTTTGAGCGCTACGGTCTACTGTCTTGCTATACTAAGGCTAATGAGACTGGGACCTACTGTTTAAAGTCGTGTACTACCTGTAACCAGCCACCCACCCAAAGTCGGGTGTAGGGTGTTGAATTGGTTCGGTCTGACCGTCCGACAACAATGCGTTACGCAGGGGCCAAGTCAGCTTCCGCCCATAAAATTTAAAAGAACCAAAAAAAAATGTAGAAAATCTAGACTAATAAGTACAACTAATGCAGTTTACGAAAGTGCGGAGGATACTCCGCAGGAGTCCTACCCAGGTTAAAAGTCCGGTTGACTCGGTGTACCACATGAAACTTTGTAACATGAGAGCATGTGTTTGTGAGGGAAGCAATATCTGCACAGGGCAGTTGTGATGGCCATTCGTGAACGGGGTACTTTGACCCTTGCGGTGTGGTTTTAGGTTAAAATCATGGCCGCACGATGACGCCTTGATTAGCGGTGAGACAGTCAACCAGGCTCCTGGCCTTCCTTATCAGTACAGGGTTTTTGATTAGGCTCTCAGCCCAGAGTTCCTTGGATCTGTTAGAAGGTTTCTTAAGATGCAAGTCGTGTGTGAGAGGGCAGTCGTGCAGATAATAATTGGAGTCACCGACCTCACCGCAGACACAATCTCCCGATGAGCTATCCGATACCTGGAACCACTGTTTAAAGTCGATTCCGAACGGCTACGAACAATCATGAAATCAGCAGGATTCGAATCCGTGAACTCAGGTACCGAAGAGCTGCACTCTATCATTCGGCCATCGATCGGCTCGAGCCTGCTTTATATCCGCCTTGTTCGTTAATGGCCCAAGTTCTCAAACGATACCTCTGGGGGTGGCAAGCCAAGTCTGGGGGTCTTATGCTAGGTCTCTGCTTCTAAAATTACGAGGACCCACTTGAGCAAAGTCGTTCTTTTACCCTAGCAGTGTTCGTCAAACGACAGGCGCACCTCTTCGCCTTAGCTCGTGTGATCTCTAACTCACGTGCTTGGCTCGTCCAAGTGGCATTGGCAACAACAACGAAAAAACTTAGTTTCATGGTAGCTGTCGCTTTTACAGGGCATTCAACCTTTTACGTTTTGGTTAAGCCTTTAAACTTATTGCTGTCTTGAAGGAACTTCTTTATCAAAAAAAAGAAGAAAATTAGGCATCAAAGCTGTATTCTAGTCAAATTTACAAAATAATCATTGCATATTTGTTTATTGCAATATAAATATCTTAAATATCTTAATGATAAAATATCATTATCTTAATATAATGATAAAATATCATCTTAATGATAAAATGCCTTAATGATATAATATCTTAATGAATGGTAAAATAGATAATGAATTTTCTTTAAATTTTCTAAAATTATATTCTATGAATAATAAACAAAAGCAACAATATTCTAAATTATAACAAATTAATGGAAAAACATTTTTAATGTCTTGGTTATGAACGTTTTTTATTTCAAAATATTTATACACCTGAAATAGTTATCTGGAATATGCAAGAAGAACAGAGAATAATATGTGGTATAATGCGCCTCAACGTATTTGAAACACGGAATTTTACGAAATTTAAGATTTTGTTTTATCTAAAATATATTTATTTATAGTTATTTTTAAAAGCAAATTATCTTTAAGAATTCAACCTTTTAAAAAAATAAAATTTTACTAAAATTTTGGCCGTTTGACTAAGCAAATGATGATTATTTGCTCTTCCTGTCAAAGTTCTAGAGAACCCTAAAGTCCCGTGGATCTCAGGTTGAAGACCTCTGTTATAAGGATAAGTGTTTTATTAACTTTATAAATGTGCTACAACAGTTGCAGAAATATAAATCCTACAAAGGTTACTGGCTGAGTAATGTTTTCCACCTCCTCCTTCTTAGTTTAATAGAACAATATCTTTTTCTCTGAAAATGGCTGTGTAATCTTTCAAAACTATTATCGGCAAAGGTTTTATCATGTCATAAAACGATTGTATCATTTAATCTGCTGGGGTGAATTGAGCATTGGGTATCCATGGAAATGATAAATGAAGATCACGTGATGAATATAAAGATGAAAAACTGAAAGGGAGACATTATAAAAACAACTCTTACGATGAAGTGATAAATCACTTTCTGTCGGTAACAATTACAGATTAGATTCTAGTAACAATATTTGTACTATAGATCTAGTATTCATAGGAATTTATATGGATTTATTTATAACCAAATTTAGGAAGAATTCTTTTGAATATTCTTAAATTTAAAAAATTTAAGAAATACATGCACACACACATCCTAATATTAAAAATTATTGCCTCTGAAGTTTTACAAAATCTTCCCAATTCACGTTTTATTTTTCTAATCTTAAATTTCTCAGCCACTAAAATTAAAATCAGAGATGCAAATCATTGAGATTGCATTCTTTATACGCTTTTCAAATCTGAATTAAAAATTTCTACGTGCGGTTTTATTCTTTTTTTGAGATCTTGATCACAGATCGGAGCACTTATCCCAGCTGTGTAACAATAAATACCCTCTTTTGACGTTATACAGTTTAAAAATAAAATCCCCACGTCTGAAAAACTTTGTTACATAGAAAATAATAAAGAAATATATCCCCAGACAACGTAATACTTGCCTTTTAGTTGTACTCTGTGCCTGTGGTACCTATTTTTAAACCTCTGATTGATAACACTACAGTTTCAATCTTCCAAAGTCTTCCAATCTTTCAAAGTTACAGTCTTACAAAGCACCACACAGGAGAACAAGCGAAGGCTAAAGTAAAAGTATTCCACGCTTACGTCATATCTACACAAAAAATAAGCTATATTTTGTCTTTAAAAGAAAGAGATAAATTTTTGTTTTAGTCATTGATCGCACTAATTTTCTGGTACTACATACATATATACCCTGCTTTAGAATATTAAAGAATATTTTGATTTGAAAGATGGGATTGGAAGCATTTTATACAAAATTAGTTTATCTTACACTTTCTTCAATATTTCTTATAGAATTTCTTTCTCGTGACTTCGTAGGAATATAATCATTTTTTATTTCTTTATTCCCAAGTTCATCTCTGATTACCACGGAGAGGATCACTTCTTCACTAGAATTGGCGTTGGTGGTCTGATCAATTTGGAAAAAATCCGAAAATCACATCAAGTCCTAGATGATATAGAAGCTTTTCATGAGCATGCTGCATCAAGAGCTAAATTGCTTAGTTTGGAAACAACAGAAGAGTAAGTTATATTGTTGCTTATAATGTATCCTGGCTGTTTTTACTTGGAATTTATTTATTTTCTAGCCTCATCCTAATACATTCGTGTAAATCGGCTGTTACGGATTAATGCCATGTATCCTTAGTTTATTTTTACTAATTTTGTTGTCTTTAATTCGATCCTAATTTGAAAATTCCTTAATAGGGAGGAGCAGACCAATATAAGCTGCGAAGATGAAGACGAGTCTTTATATGAAGTTCAGACAGACCCTGGAGATCCCTTTGTTAGCTATTTTCCGTTAAGCCCTAAATGTGAGCATTACAATATCCTGCAGTTTCTCCACCACGGCGCCGTAGTAATTCACGTCGACGATGAGGGTTCGAGATCTGCCGTTGTCTTCTTCAGGTTGGAAAGAAATAATGGAACTGTTACTTGGTGCAAACCTCCTTGGAGCATTTTGAAAAGTAATCCCTCCACAGAATATAATGCTGGTAGCAATGCTCTGGAGCTTGTTTCTCCTGGTTTCCTTTTTAAGTATGAAACAAATGACATTTCTCATGGCACAGTTGAGGAAGGTTTCTTAGATTTATCAGCCGTTAAAGAGGTTAAACTTACTAGTGGAGACATATCCAATGTCTCCAAGCGTTTTAACATACCTGAAGAAGTGAGCAAGAGTACTTTACGTCTCCTTTATGGTAACAGTTTATCTGATAATAGGTGCTTAGAATTTATTGCTCCCTCTGTCGTAATGGAGCTGTGGCAAAAGGGTATAGAATATGCAGTTTCGGAGTTGAAAAAGCAAAAGTTATTAAGTGATCGTCGAATTCAGTGGCTGAAAGAAAAATACGTGCATCTTTACTTCGAAGACTTGGCATGCGCGGGGCCAACACCTGCAGAAGCCATTAAGGTAATCCTTTGTTTTCACCTCTTTTAATCGAATTCCTTAAATATATGCAAAGTAGAATGTTGAATTAAAATGGTATTTTAAATTTAGTTATAATGGCTTCAACCAAATTTTAAATGTTTTCTTTTAACCTAATGACTTTCTCCCATTAACCCTTAATTTGACAAGATGTTTTTTCAAATATTTTTTATTTTAATTTCTGTTATTTTCCCATGTCTGTATAGACATTAGGATCTCTGTAAAATAAACAAAATAAATATATCATTTTCCATTTTTTAGATAATGTCCGCTGTGGCGAACGCTGACAATTATGTTATATAGTAGTTATAAATATTAATATCCGGTGTAGCGGACTTAGCCAAATTAAGGGTTAATGCCCTAATCATTTCTGCCTAAGAAATATTGGTGAATATCTTAAATCTAAGTTATTGTGAACTACACAGAGTAAAGCAGATATGAAATTTAAATAACTTTGAATACCTCATTATTTATTAACTCACGTTTTAAATATCATAGGAAATGACTTATATAAAGAGTAAATCGTTGTGATAAGAGTTTTAATTTCTAATGGGAACACAGTATCGTAAAGTGATGCTTTATAATAAAAACACCTATTTATTACGATTACAGACGATGTACTTGTCAAAGGCAAGAAAAAAATAGATTTAGAGACTTTTGTTTCATTTTACCTTTCTAAGAGTGTTCTTTATCTTGCTATTGTTAGTTCTGGTCCTTTAGTTTTCTGTAACTTCTTTTTTGGATCAGCCATTAACGAGTTTGCTTTATAATGCTTTCAATTTAATTTTTTCCATATTTTCAGGCATTTGGTGGTCGCAAATGGACGTTAGGTCCATTGGGAGGAAGCTCTTCATCTGTTGATGCCTCAGGATTTAAGCGGGTAGCAAGCTTAGGTGTAAATACTGGAAAACTCAGGAAAAAGAAATCCCTCAACTCGCTTGCAGTCATCCGGGTAAGAGAGTTATCACTAAATGAAGGGCACATCTAACAAATATATGATTTGTACACCACATCACTTCCTTGTAAGCCTATTGTATCAAACATTTGTTTCTTGACTTTGTATGATGAGAATCATCATTCGCACATTGTCTTCAACATTCAAAAAATATTTCTTTCTGAAGGTAACAGTGTTGTTATAAGTAGATCTCAAGTACTGTTCTCTGGCAGAGACCCGATGTGCTAATATTCATTGATACATTTTGTGACATAGATATTTCGTTCTAAACCAAGATAATTATCGATTACAATACTTTTTATTCCGTTGTAATAAACAATAAAAATTCAAAATTATTCTTCACAATTGGTATATTTTTTAAATGAACTTTGAAGCATTGTTACAAACGCATATGAATGCGTCAATATATTTGTGTTGCATTGAGTTATATAGATATCAGTAATAGCCATTAAAAAGAGAATTTTTCGTTATATATAGTACCAATTGCAGCGAGATGATATAAGATTAAACACAAACTATTAACATTTACAGCTAATTGTTCTTGAGTTATGTCCCCACAGCGTTAATATATGTCATATTTAAATTTTTCGTTAAAAAATTTAAAATTGCATTCAATAGAGGAGGAATACAACTAGATGTTATTATAGTTCTAAGTACAAAATTTCTACAATTTATGACTAGTCGTTTTCTCGCTGTGTCCCCCAACATTAATACACTTTAAATAGAATGCAAATTGCAATCAAAAGAGATGCACAAATACTTGTTATAATAGTCTTAAATTTAAAAAAAAAATCAACATTTTATGACTAGTTGTTTTTGAGTTAGGCACATACAGCATTAATAAACGTTATATTGATTTTTTTTTATTATGTAGAGATCTCATTGCATTGTTTCAACCGCATATGAATATTTTGATATTTTTTATTTGTATTGCTGTAGAGCTCCCCCAGGTAGCTATTCCTGTTATCTGGCGGAGACCGGTAACATTAATATCCGTCATATTGAAATTTTTAGTTATATAGAGAGCAGATTGCAATCAAAAGAGAGGTACGAAAATAGATGTTACAACAGTCCTAAATATAAAGTTTTAACATTCTAGCGCTAACTGTTTAGCGTTATTTCTGTACTCACGGACGCACAAGACTCTCGTTGGGACTAGTTAAATTGGTTTCTAATTTGGACTAGTTGATATGGTCAAAATGAATGTTAAAATTTCAAATTAGTTCTTTTGTACGTATATATTTAACACCAAAACTAATCAAATTATGTAACACCAAAACTAATCAAAAGAAGTTTAGCCATGTTCAAAATGAGATCTTCCTTTGTAGTCTTTAAATATTTCTTGAAGTTTATTTTTTCTTCAGTTCTATGCATCATTGTATCCCTTGAGTTCCAAATTCTAAGGCACGACCGCTGCTCGCGAGCCGCATGCGGCACTTTGCATGGATGTATGTGGCTCTTCATTCTTCTTCTTCCACCATGCATTGTATCAATATCAGCTGATGCATATAAATGCCTCTCTGATACCTTAATTTATCTTTTTCATTGACAATTCGGCTCTTAAAATAGTGGGCCAACTCCTGCCCTATTGTATTTAATGCTAATTTATTCTTTTATAGCGAACCTCCAAAATCTTAAAAGTCGGATATAATGAACCTTTTTTTTTTCAGTCTTTCGATGAATTTTTTCTTTCAATTTATTGTTTTGAAACATTTTCGAAGTTGGGAAAACACTGCTTCTTGTCTAATTTCGTAACGTAATACGTGAAATTTATAAGCCTTTGTCCACACAAACGGTGGAAGAAAAAGTGTTGGACTCCTTTGTTTTATTGGACAAAGAAATTCATAAAACTTTCTCTGAATCAGCATAACTTCAGTAGATGCTTACCGATTATCTTTGAATAAAAACAATGAGAAACAAAGGAAGAGTTCTCAACCAAATTGAATCAAGTGCATTTGGAACAGATAAAGAAATTATGCTTAAAATGTATGAATCTCAATTAATTCTTAGCAATTTAAATTAACTTTAGAAAATGTTTAACCCCTTCCAGTATGATTTAATAATGAAAAACTGTGCATGAAATAACCATTTAATTTGTATTTAAAAAACTTGTTTCATTTTACAATTCTTACATATTCTTAATTAAAATCCACTTTTTACATAGTGTTAAATAATATCAGAAACAGTAAAATTAAGAAAATATCAAAGCAAAACATTAATAAGGTATACAGATAATAGTCTTCAAGCTAGTGGTACTTTTCAAAACAAAGTGCAAAGGAATTCTTAATTGTTTACACCGCCAAGTAGTCTCACTTTTAATTTGATTCTTGTAACACACACGGCATTTCTTAGTAGGTTTTCTTTTATTCTGACTCATTAATTTGGCAATGACTTGTACCAAGAAATTCTAAGTAAACAATATGCAATAGTGACTTGTGATTTTCACAAGTGATAAAAGTGTTGCCAAATTCAGTACACTACAAATTTTAAACTAAATTAATTATCATATTTAACAGTAACTTTAATCGCATGACGAGTGTAGCTCGTCATTGTGCGGTATGGAATGAAAAACTAATGACGAGCTAGACTCGTCATTTTACCGGAAGGGGTTAATAATTAGTGTTGAGTACATATCGACTTACCCTCCACCCTTTACACACAGTCGTTGTATCCAACGTGTGCCTTCTTTTTCTTTCTTTCTTTCTTTTTTTTTTTTTTTTTTTTTTTTTTTGTTCGTTTCTCCCATGAGAACGCTTTGTTAGAGCCCATTGCTCTGACCTAACCCTGTTATATTTTTGCTAATTAAAGTTTTTGTTAAGGTTTTAAATTACAGTCCACTTTTATAGTCTCAATAATTTGGTTATACTATAAGAGGTGTGTGTATATGCATTCATATGAAATAACATTTTATTAACCCTGACAATCAATTTTATTTTATAAATCGAAAATCAACGTGGTTCACTGTGGTTACAAACCGCTCAAATGAAGTTAAAATTATTTTTCATTTTTCTTATTTGTCTCTTTTAGTCAATTTAATTCTTGTAAATTTAATAGGCATCTGGTCAATTTATTTAATCAGTTTTAGAAAAATGTATCAATTTATTAGGTTGAAATGTAAAATTCAGTTTAATGATAAATAATCATTTTTAATTACATCTCTACTGAATATACTTGGTATTTAATGAATCATACATTTTGTGAAATCATAGATTTTTTAATGGTTTGGATATAGCGAATAAAAGCTTTCATCTCTTGCAATTCATTATAAAGGGGTTCGACACTTGTAAGAAATATAACGTCAATACGTATTTCATCTAGACCAGGGGCTGGCAGACTGTTGAGGGAGAAGAACTATATTATTATTGAAGCAAGAAAACGAAAGTATCAGGGAAGCATTTTATGCATACATGCTATTAATATATTATATTGAGGCAGAGTCTGAGGAGCCGCAAACGCCTATTCAAAAAGCCGCATGCAGATCACGAGCCACGTTTACCGATCAACCATTGGTCTAAACACTCTAAACACTCGCCATCACATGGCATCTTGGAAAAATGTCAGTGTTTTTAAAGCTTTGAAAGTGGTATTTCCCCTGTACGGTTGTTACATATACCAAGAAGAACGAAATTCCCCCAAATATAACGATGATAGTTGCTAATATATAAATAATTGGGTTTTATTCCTATTCTGAAATGAAGTTATACGCCTTTAAACCGTTCGCTCAAATCGTTATATTTTCCTTGTCGACTTGTTATGTGTGTAGTTTGATAATAACATTATAATGATTTGATAACAAATTGAATTGGATCTATTAATAATTTCTTTACAGGACTGCAGTCCTAAATCCCAGGCTAGCATGTCTTCGGAAATACTCGGTGAATGCTCTCGGAAAAGCCCCTCATTAAAGTCAAAACATTCGTGCCAAAAGAATGAGGAGAATTCCGATGAAGCCAATACTTCAAACATTCCAAATACTGCCCTTAGTTCCAGTTACAGGTGAGATATCTTATTATCTAATTCTTATTCTTTCGTTGTTAGTTCACAATGTCAAAAATTTCATTTTGTATTATTTAATACTTTTTTTAAAGTTTGTGAATATCCACTTCCCACGTTATCCTCCTATTGAAATTTTTCTGTTGTCCAAAATAACCTCTTTCCTCAATATCTTTTATTGCATCTAAGCTGTTGTCTGGTTCTCGTAGGCTTGAGTGAGCGTATGATAGCCAATTGCTTCTGGTTTGAGTGCAGAGATTGAGAAACAATTAACAACTTAAGTTCCCAAGACAGAGAAAACTTTTGACAACTAAATCTTAAATGTTCGACGTTTAGAAATAATCTGAAACAGTCATCTCGAGACGTGTGCTAAGAAATTAAAATAAAACTTTAGAAGGTAGGTATTGAGGAACTGGGTAGTGTTTTAGTGAATAGATTACCATGTGTCATTCGTAGGACAGCTCGACTGCAGGATCTATTTAATAGGGAGAGGATAGCTCTAAAGGTTAAAAGCCTGGAACAATTAATTATGCAAGAAGTGATTGAGAAGTACAAAATTTTGATCCGCATGAAGTCCGATTGAATTTCTCCAATTATCTAGAAAAAAAATATGTAAGGAATTTGGACCACACGATCAGTGTGTCGCATATATATATGCCTTCTTGATATCTCCAAAATCGCCCCCATGGTCCCCTTGCACCCGGCGTTCTTAGGGGAAATAGGAGCTGGCCGGCTAAAGGGGGGGGCTGATAAGGCTTTGCGGACTTGTCGCTTGTTTGTGTTTTTGCAGGCCGGCAGTACATCTGGAAGGGAGGATTTCTCTTTTCAGAAGGGATCAAGTGCTGACCCCCCCCGAACAAAGGAAAGAAGATCTGCAAGAGAGAGCAGTTTGATTTGGTCCTGCGACTTGGAGACATCTCTCTGTTTTGAAGCGAGACAATATTATTTTGGATATGAACGCGCGATTAATCCTTTCTGATTTATGCAGGCTCTGAGACTATTCTGATTTACTTAATTTTTTTAGTCAATTTTGTTTTGTAAATAAATGTGTGTTGTCCGTCTAAGCTAGTTGGAAGATTTATTTAGTCATAGATCCCATCGGCGATCTACGAATATACCTGCCCTAGTAAAGTAGGCGGGCGGGTCCCACTTAAGTATAGCACCCCAGAACAGTGTGTTATTACAAAATAGATATATAAATTCTTGTAATTACGATCGGTTGCACATTTTTCCTTGGAAAAAAATCCTTAAAGAACCATAGCTAGAATAATTAATTTTTAATGCTACTTTATGTGAAAGACTAACATGCCTAAAATGTCTTTATTGATTTTTCAATTTATTTTCAATTTTTATAAAGGTCGAATATTCGGAATAAAAGCCACTTCTGAAAGATACCGGTTAAAACTAAGTGACCTTTATTTGTAAATGCCACTAATAGCCAAAATACCGTGAAACTAAATTTTTCAACAGTAAATAACTTAATTTCTTCTTGTAGGGAGCGGAGCCACGCTGGAGATTCGCCCCCTCTCGTCTGTGGTCCAGCTATAACGCATTCCAGTCAAATGGACTTCATGCAGTTCGCAGATATCTTCCGATCTTTTCTAGTGAGATCTCGAAAAGACCTCCGCGTCATTTTCGAACAGGTGGCCGTGTCATCGAAAGGTCTGCCTGACACTCACAACGCAGAGAACGCGGCGGGTCAGGAAGATGCTGTTCGCTCGAAGAGATTACTCGGTAAGAAAACACAACTTTAAAAAACAGCCAAAAATGTGCGAATTTGATTAAATGTATTGAATTTCAGCGAACACATACTATAATTGTATCGTTTAATTAATTTCACACAGCGTATTCATGGAAAGGATAAATGGAAATGTAAAAACAGAGATTAAAAGAGACATTTAAGGTATATAACAGGGGGGGGGGCAACCTGCGGCTCACGAGCCACATGCGGCTCTTGAAAGTGGCTCTTTGAAGGATTATTTGGGGCTCTCGATAAATGTACCCGAGTTTCCTTTTCATTTTTGTGTTATTATATTTTTAAAAAAATATTACAACTGATGGAGCTCCGACAATGCTGGGTAAAAAAAAAATCTGTCTTTTTGGGATTTTAAGAGAGGATTCTCAAATTCCACAATTCATACCGATTCGCTGCATAATTTGCCGAAAACATCTCGTTACAAAATATTTGAAATACCCTCATTTTGTGAAAACAGTGTAACACATTGTAAATTACATTCGCATCAATGCATAAAGTCATCGACAATTAAAAAAAATTCCTTAAAAAATTAAAGGACGAGGAACTTCTAAATGACATTCGTTAAATATAATTTCTGTAAAAAAAAAACTTTTTAATACCTTTTTTGCATACCTTTTAATTACGTATTTAATTGCCGTTCGGAAAGTTACAAATTTTGAAAAATGGCTAGGACTATTAAGGAGCTTGGCTACCCCTGGTATATAAAATAACCAAAAGGCGGCGATTTCTATCAAATGTAATGAAAGTTAGAGTGCATATGTAATTGTGTCATTTGTTCTTTTGAAACGAATTGGACACTGCATTTTCCCGGAAATGATGATTGAAAATTGTGAGATGTGAACATTAAAAAAGAAAAGGCTAAAAAGTTGAATGTTAACCCCTTACCTGTTTTGCACGTACACCGTACGGGCGCTGTTATCGTGCCTTTAATGATTTGCTCGTAAGGCGTACGAGCAATCTGATTTCTTTGTAATTCTCCCTGTTTTAGCAGTAAGTTTGTCAAATTAGCCCAATATATGTCCACTAGATGTTAGTTTTCGAAATGTATTTAGTTTGGTTTAAAAGCGTGGGATTTCTGATAGGTTTTGCATTACTCCGTGAGCTTTTAGAGTTTTTTGGCTTGAGGTTTTGGGATACTGACCAAAAGAGATGTTTTAGCAGCAATACTGAAGAAAAATGACATATACAAAAGAATTAAAAAAAGACTAGGTATTTTTGTCCGGACTGTGACGTTGGACTCTTACCGTCTTTTAAGATTTATAGCACTAAATCTGATTTTTGAAAAAACGGGTTAAATAAACATACATGTAGTATTTGCATTCGAAAATAATTGTGTAGTAATTGTAATCGAAAATATTTTTAATTTTATATGCAAAACTGTAAACGTAACTTCCCTTTCTGGGGTACACGAGACAGAAAAATCAGCTTCCAGGAAAAACATTTTTTTTATTTCCTGTAAAACAGTTGTTATATATGTTTAAAATAATTAGAAATATTACTTTTAATAACATTTTCCAGTTTACAAATGTAACATGAACAAAAATATGCAATAAAAAATGTGACATTTTTGAGGTCGAATTCGTGAAAAAAATTGAACTGTTAAGGGGTTAAGTAATAAAATTAATCTAAAGGTGGGATTTCGATTCAACATGGGAACTGCATGCTTGCAGAAATGACAGGCAGTGAATGTAAAAAGGAAAAATGAAAAGGGGGAACATTAAAGTACACAGAATAACCGTTTCGATAAAATTTCTATAAACATATATTCGGTTTTTGATTTCGAATATAATTATACGTTTTAATTTACCGAAGAAATTAGGGCATTTTGTACTGGCGGAAATAATAAATTGTTAAATTAAGATATACAGAACAACTAAAATGTTTATTTCAAAGAATTGCTTATAAACATGAGTTGAATTTCTGTGTACAGGTATAATTATATCGTTTAATCTTATGAAGTAAATTGAGCATTGCGTATTCGCGGGAATGATAAACGAATATCGCGTGATAAAGATAAAAAAAAAAGGTCCATCTGAAAATTAAGACGCTTATCTATAAAATCAAGAGATAATTATTTCGTGAAGCAGTAAAATCTTTACAGTCAGTAATAATACTTAAAAATTTTTACATCCGAAAGGTTAAATCTGTATCCAGTTCTGAAAAAAATTCGTTCATCAGAAAAAATCATAGTATTTATTACTTACAAATAATTTAATATATAGAATCCAGTCAAGAAGGCAGATTGGACATTTTAAGATAATTTTTGAAATGAAAGCTAGTAAAAAACTTAATAACATTTCTCGAAATTTAAATAGATTTGGATATGATTAGAAAATAGAATCCTGAAGTAATCGATGTCAAAACATTAAATTTATTAGTGATATCTTTATATATATATATATATATATATATATATATATATATATATATATATATATATATATATATATATATATATACACGGTATGGCACTGTCTTTCGGTACCGTAGTCTATGGGTTCGAATGCCCGAATACCACTGCTGGCAAGTTTATTTATAACTGTTTTGTATAGATTATAAGTGAGGAATCCCGATATAGTAAGCAGTCGTGTTGCAAAAAATATATTGTAGCGCTACTAACCAATCCTTATATATATATGAAAAAGTCTGTGGACAAACGCATACAAATTATCCTTCCAAATTATCGTCTTCTCACAATAGTTTCTCTTTTACAAATGTTATAAGTTTTTTTTATTTCAGATCTAATGCAGTGGGTCTTTTTAAAGATCTTTTTAGATATATCGATGCGATATATCAAATTCTTACTCTCATATCTTTTTTGTTCTTTATTTCTCAAAGAAATCGTAGCCTTGCTACAATATCACGACCGATTGGTTTTGATTTAATAACACTCGACGTCTAATTGGTATTGTGTATCAATTTTCTAAACAGTAATATGGAAATTGCTTGCAATTTACTCTGAATAATTAAAACATTCTTTTCAGGTCTTTTAACACGTAACACACCTTTTGATTTTGTGGACAGTACGAACAGGAAACGAATATGTGATGCTATTGCGGCTGCCAGCATAGTTTCAAACTGTGCTGGAGTAGATACGTCTCGGACATTAGTATTAGGAATAGAAGAATTCCAACGGTTTTTGGTTGAGCATCAAGGGGAGCATAAAACTACAGACGAAGTATCTGCTCTCATACAGGTAAAAACTAAAAGCACTTTGGCAGAAAGTTCGGTAAAATAAAATTTTAATTTAACTATTGTAAAGTGTTTGTTGCTATCTGTGTTCATGTAACTTAAAAAATTAAACAAATTTCATATGACAAAGAATATTTTCCTCCTGTAAAACGCCCCTTATTGATTCTCTAAAGAATGAAATTCTCACCTTTAACTAACACCTCTTCAAACGTTTTATTACTTTACATAGAGCTAACTGTGTCAAATGTTTAAGGCTAAGCATATACAATTTTAAAGCGTAAAAGTACAAAACCATACACTGAAGAGCAAAAACATTATGATCACTTTGAAGTTTCGAAGTCTGATTAAGTTTCTAAAAAATATATTTCATGATTCGTTCACTAACTTTGGCTCTGTAAAAAACATTCCTCCAAACAAAATCCCATTTTCCTCCTAAAATTTCCGGACTTTTAACACTTAGACCATCCACATACAAAAGAGAAAACTATATTTTCTAAGTGTATCATAAAAATCCAGAAATAATTTGTAATTCGTGATAATTTGTATTTCATCGTGATTCGTTCACTAACTTTGGCCCTGTAAAAAATATTCCTCCAAACAAAATCCCACTTTCCTCCTAAAATTTCCGGACTTTTACACTTAGACCATCCCCATATAAAAGAGAAAACTATATTTTATAAGTGTATCATAAAAATCCAGAAATAATTTGTAACTTTTCAATAGCATTCATCTGACTACTGACAATGACTAACTTTTTACACATAGCTTTTATATTAAAAAAGGATAAACGTTTTTTTAACATTACAAAGCTTTTCATGGGTTTGTTCCTCATAATTCCTAAAATTTAGATCAATAGCTTAAGGTGTATTTTTCCAAGAGGAGTAAAATGTTGCAAATTTAGTTTTAAAAAGATTAATTAATGACTAGATATAAGTATATATTGGTATAAATATTACTGCATATGTGCGAAATATTAATATCAAACTGCTAAACCAAAAGAGTATTAAACCTTTTGCATGTTCCAGACCTTTTGCATACTGTCAGTCATTCAAACCTTATCTACTTCAAATAATCGACTTTTTCTCTTCAGAAGGAATTTAAATTTTATCTCCCGTTTCTGCTTAGCTTTATCAAATTTACCAGGAAGGGAATGTCTTTGGCACTGTAAGACAGAACTGAAAAAATTTTCACATCGAAACATAATTTTAACAAATTTTCATTTGATATGCTACAAAGTAAATAAGTAATAAAGAGACATGGCATTTAGAAATGCAGCTACAAAGTTACAAATGTTCAAAAATGTTTAAAATAAACATTAATAATAATTGTATTGGAAGTTTTGGCAATAATTATATTCAGTTTAAGATTAAGGATATATTTAAAAACCTTTTTTGTTTCTCAATCTTAAATACAGTTCATAATCCAAATACATTGAGAAGGGGAATTTTCGTTCAAATTTTTCTTCAGATAAAAACCTACTGTCTCATGAAATTGGTTTATTTTTTTCTTCTGAAATGCCTTAAATGTGTAGGATGTATCAAAAGTAATAATCACATTCTAAAAGGTTCTGTTTATGGAGCAACGAAGTTTTTGAGAATGAAAATTATATTGCTGAATGAAGCAAGTTTTAGAGAATCTCCACTAGATGGCTCTCAGAGACACAAGCTTACACTCGTGTGACCTCAACTTTTCCAGACACTAACCCATGTATCTTTTTTATGGTATGCGTTAAGAACCGTGTTTTTCTACCATAGTTACTAACAAACATCGAAGACCTAAATCACAATATTAGAAACGGTTGTATATATAAATGTTGTGACCTTGTAAAAATGATGGGATGAATTTAACTATCGTCTTGATGGTATTGAAACATCTAGGAGTAGATAAATAAAACATTTATAATATCGTTGATGAAACTTTAGTACTTTAAGAGATTTTGATCTTTGTTCCTTTAATTTTGTATGTCTCCATTAAAATATTACTGCGGCTCAAAATTGAGTTATTCTATTTGATACACCCTCTACCTAAAAGGTATAATAATATTGATTTTAGATTACGAACTTTTTGCATATTTTATACTTTCAAAGTATCTTAATTTGATTATCTTTTTATTTACAGCTTCATGAACCCGACTCTGAATTACGAAGTAAATCATGTTTGTCATTCGAAGGTTTCGCCAGGTACCTCATGGACAAATGCAACTACGTATTTGTTCCTGAAACTCTAAAACCAGCTGAAGACGTAAGTGTCATTTCACTTAATGGTTCAACGGGGCTTAAAAAGAGGATGTACAACAAAGGAGTCCCTGATTTCAAAATTAAATATCTCAAAAACAAAGATCGATAGAAGAATGCGGCAAGTGTCCGTTTAGCAGTAAAACTGCCAAGTTTTAGCATAGCTACAAAAACTTCTAACACATGACTCTGTACCCAGTACAGTTCGTATTACCATCTTCTTGGTATTTTATACGTGCCGGAAAGCTTCAGACTAATCGCTGCTGCAATTCTTCGGATAGATTTCCTTTGATTTTGTTGAATCATGTTACAAACTATGGAGATATTTTACGAAATAACTACAGTTTGACATCATGGAGTCAGCATTCTCCACTAGATGATGAGTCACGTCGCTTGTCTGTCGGAATATATTGATTGGTAAATGGCTTGTAAATAGTTTTAGCTTCGGGCCCTTTTTTGAACATTGAATCCTTTATGAAAATTTACCTTCTTGGTTTAAGACTGTGTTCAATGGAATACAGAATTTCAACCTCTTTGTTCCATACGATAATTTTCTTTCACGTTTCAACGGTACAAGTGATTGCTCTCGGCTTTTGAGCACTGTAGCCCCTACTTATTACGACGATTCCAACGCCATCTGTTAGAAATTTTTATAATTATTTCGAGACTTCTGTATAAAATTGACATCTTTCACGATACATACACTTTCTGCACATCCTTCTATCAATTTATATTTCAAGATATTTAATTTTGAAATCAAGGTTTTCTTTGTTGAACCCCGTGAATTAACAAAATCGTAGAAATTAAAAAAAAACCTTTTGCTACTCTCATATCAAAAGTATACTAAGACAAAATCTTTTACTACAAATGATATTTTTAATATTTTAATATTAATGATAAGCGAATCCTTTTATTACAAACACAAATTTACACTCATACGTATAAAGTTAGTAGTCTAAACCTTATAAAAGTTTAAAAAAACTTATTTGACATAGTTGGGAATTGAAATTAATGTTTTCATTAGCTATGAGACATAAATTGCGTATTTATATTTAACTTAAATATAAAATTGCTGTATGTTATCAATTGTATTGAATAAAAAAAACTTTCTACATATGTATCAAACAGATAACTAGTATAATGTATCGATCTTTGTTTTGAGATATTTAATTTTGAAATCAAGGTTTTCTTTGTTGGACCCCCCCCCCCCCTGAGTTAACAAAATTGTAGAAATTTAAGAAACACTTTTGCTACTCTCGTATCAAAAGTATACTAAGACAAAATCTTTTACTACAAATGATATTTTTAATATTTTAATATTAATGATAACCGAATGCTTTTATTACAAACACAAATTTACACTCATACGTATAAAGTTAGTAGTCTACGTAAGTTTACGTGTTTATGAATATTTTATTTGTTTTATTTATTTGAAAACTGTACTGCTCAACAAAGAATAGTTATAAAAATATGTATTCTTTAAATACTTTTAATTATGCCCTTAAATTTCCTATAGGATGAAAAATAGTTATCCCGCATATATTTTGAATTAATTAGTGTACTGCACGCTTGTAAATGCTTATAAAGTTTGTGTATCTGTACAAATAATACTATATACACCAAACATCTGAATGTTTTTATTATAAACACTCATTTACACTTCGCATATTAAGACAGTTGTTTAAGCATTAAAAACGTTTTCAGAAATATATTCTTCATATTGTTGAATTGGGATGAGTATGTTGAATAGTTATGAAGCATAAATTATTTATTATTTATGCTTAACTACAAATGTTATTTAAGGTTTCTGTCTACGTTGGGAGAACTTTTTTCTTTAAACTTAGAAACTAGTTCATGTTTTTACATTTTTAGATTTATTTTTTATATTATCATTGAGAATTGCACTTATAAATTTATTTCTGGAGGAGTTTTTATAAAATTTCTAATAAATAAAGAAAATTTAGTAAAAAAAATCGGGTTTTTTTCTAAAGGTCTAATTTTTTAATAAATTATTTCAATATTTTTTGATGCAACACATTTCTTATACACTGGACTAGTGAATCACCTAAAATCTTTGCTTAATTTACAATTGGTAAAAAATTTTGGTCCTTCAAAATCATACAGATTGAATATTTAACGAATTTTCATTACCTTTATGTCTACCTATGAGTGGAACATCCTTAAAAATTATCCAAATTTAACGCTTTTAGGTCATTCATCAGTAAATACTATCAAAAGCATCCATAAGAATTTTCAACAAAATATTTTAAGAACTTTTTGAGAAATCAGATTTCAAGTTTCAACATTTTATTAACAACATTTTATAACCGTTCTGAGAAAAATGCATTTGAGGTTTGTGAAAGCAACTTTAACTATTAAAAAATTGAAATGCATGTTTAAAATTACCCACACTTTCTTGCTTCAAAACTTTGTAGTTGTAAAGTTGCTAATTGTTGAAAATACTAGAAAAATGTTTAAACTAATCTTCATGAAAATTTAAAAAGTTTTGTCCAAAAAATGCTCTTTAAAAGGCTATAAGTTCACAACTTCCGGTTCCGAAGCCGCTGCTTCCGTTTTGTTTTGACAGCTGTCACTGATATTTAAACAGCTGTAACTTTTCCTTAAAATGCCGTAGAGACAAAACAAAAACAGATTTAGAAGCCTAAAAGTTGTAATTTTACAATAGAGAAATAAAAAAATTATCATTTTTGGCAAAAAATGACGTTTTTAACGTAGACGGATACCTTAAATAGTCCCCTCAAAAGATCAATAGACCCCTCTAAAGTCTTTTAATATTCCTACAGTGTGAAAAATAGTTATTTCACATATGTTTTTGTTGCATCAATGTGCCAAACTCTCGTAAATGTTATAAACTAGATGATCAGTTTTATCGTAAGCGTAATGTTTAGCGTAATTTTCGCTTTTTATTCCATCCTTTCAAAATTCTTTTAGTTTAAAGAGGTTAGAGAAAATAACAATTTAGCCGCTTTGTCTAACAGCTGGAGCACTTGTCATTGAGAGATAAGATTGCGAGCAAAAATGGTAGCAATTTGTTATGACTCACAGTGTAATAAATATTTTCCCTTCGAAATAGGTTAAGCGGTTTAGCTCCAACTTAAAAGCTCGCACTTTAAAGATTTTTACCAATCGGGGTATAAACTGAAATATTTTTAAAAGCAATATGTTGCGTTCAGGAGATTATATTTGAGATAAGTATTTATACTAAGTGACGGTTTTATGATGCTAAAAAAATCTAATTTGGAATAAATTATAGAGAGTGTAAGGTGGCATGTATAATAAAATGTTTCTGACATTAGAAAAAGTGAATCTTTTTAATATTTTTTAAAAATTATTTGGTTAACAGATTTTACTCGATACTAGCAAATTTGCCCGTGCTTCGCTACGGTGAACTTAATATATTACTTTTAAACAGAGATTTTTTTTCGTGAATAACTCTCTAAATTCGTCACAGTTCAGTTCGAGTCATTGGCATATTTATATATTTCTATTATAAGCGTATTATAACAATATTCAGATTTTATAATTGAATTTGTGTCTTATATTAAATTTGTTCAAACTTTTTTATGGTAAAATATAAGTTTAATCCTAAATTACATTACTGTATTACTACTGTACACTGATTAGCAACGTTAATAGATCTTGCCATATTATGTGGTAGAATAGGAAGCAGAGGTTTTGACAGCAACAGTGCTAATTTTGGCGGTATTTATAAATATTGTCAAAAATTAAGGAAATTTATTACAAACCACATGGTTTTGTATAAAATAGAAACACACATTCATATTGACAACCATATGAATATAAAGATAACTACATAAAATGATAGGTTTTCATTTGCCTATGAGAGTCACTGAAATTTTACTTTTCGGTGTTAGAATATTGTTGATAAACATTTCGTTGTAACGTAAAAATTAACCAAGAATTAAATTTAAAATTAGTTCTCTTATAAAAATGCTATGATTTGCGTCACATAGAAATGAAAGTCAATCGCTTTATATATGTTTCCAGTTCAAATCAAATTGATACTACGCAGACGGTGTTTAAATAAAATAAAATGAGAAATGAATAAATGAGATATTTAAAGGAATGGCGTCATAATGATAAAACAAATATCATTTTCACATATTTATTATGCGATAAATTGAAATTTTTAATCTGCTGCTTTTAACCGAGGAAAACTGCGTTTAAAACAATTACATGGGATGACGTCACATTGATAGAAATATTGCTTATCTCAGTTATGGTGAAATAAATTAAAAAGTTAATCGTTTGCATTTAACCGGGTAAAAATGCTTGGAATAATGACATAAAATGGTCAAAAAAACGAGAAAGGAATGGATTTTGAAAGTTAAAAATTTTCAAAAACCTTCCTAGGGATGTACCTAATAATTTCCCAAATTTTCATGGTGATTGGATGTATGGTTTTTGAGTATCGAGTACAGACAGACAGACACAAATTCATTTTTATATATGTAGATGAGTCAGTTTCATAAATAAAAATACAATTGAGTCACAATTGTTAAAGAGTTAAAACTTTTTAAATAGAGTTAAAACTGAATAACCTGTATTAAAGCCGAAATTTTCTTTGAAGAAAAATATAACTTTCAGAAGATTATAATTAGCATAAGTATTTATACCAAGTAATGTTTTTATGATACTAAAAATTCAATTTTTAATAGATTATAGATCGTGTAAGTTGACATTTATAATAAAATGTAAATTTTTGACATCAGAAAAATTTCCCCTTGTTTATACTTTTATGAAATTATTTTTGTTAACTAATTTTGTTCCAAATGACTCAATGTTTCACCAATAAAAATACAACTGAGTTAAAACTCTTTAAAAGTAAAAACTTGTTAAATAAATCCCCTATATAATAATAGCCTAAGTTGTCCGCGAATTTCTGAAGCGGTTGTACCTGGAATGGATAGAGGCATCCATATTGGATTTTTCATGAGTTAGGGTTAGCAAAATTGAAAGCGAGTTCGAAATCCACCCATCCCTCCTTTTCGAGAGTTTAATGCTATTATTTCAAGCCTTATCCTTCTTCTTATTCTATACAAAATTCATTCTTGATAGGATGGCAAAAGCGGAGAGTAATATTTAAATTTCTGGACTGTTTCTACTTGACTACCTGACTTCATATACTCTAATTAGATCGCTCAAGGCGTGCAGGCGTTATACATTTGCTAGAATGCCCGTCTACTGGATCGTCGTACTTCTGGGGATGACGGTTCTATCCCCGACGCAGCCAATTTTTTATGTCTAATAAATTTAATATTTTCTGCTTTTCCTTTTAAATTCTTATTCCGAAAGTTGTTTTATTATTTTTAAAATAAATTTTTACTATTTTTTCAACTTTTTATAATATTTATTATTTTTATTTTATTAAATTCACGTATTGCTTTAAGGATGTCCCTGGCCACATAAACATTTCATGTTGTGTATCCTTAAACTTTCTTCTCGTAATGTAATAATAGCCTAAGTTATCTGTCCGTCTGTCCTCGAAGTTATGAAGCGGTTGGACCAGGAATGGATAGAGCATCCATATTGGATTTTTGATGAGTTAGGGTTTGCAAAATTCAAAGAGAGTAAAGTTTATCTTTTTCTAAACTATAGATCCGATTCTGAAGTAAATTGGTATGAATAAGCTTCGTATCACAGCAAAAAATACTGTCCTCTTTAAAACGTTCGAAATCCACCCCGTCCCCTTTTTGAGCGTTTAATGCCATTATATCAAGCCCATTTTAAGAACAAGCGATTAAATTTATCAATTTATGACATAATAAATAGGTAAAAATAACAATTTTTTTTCTAGCGTTATGACGTCATTCCTTTAACCATCTCATTGAATCATTTCTTATTTTAAACTATTTAAATATTTTCTGCATTATTTTCATACGTTTTATCACTGAACTTTGATATTACGTAACTAATTTTCTTTTCTGACTTAAATAATAGATTAAGTACATATGTGATAATTTTAATCGATTATTTTTGTTGAAAGGTAATTCTCAGTCAAAAAACAAACTATTTTTTACCTGCCTCATAGGGTTCTTTACAATGCTGACAAATTAAAAATTTTACTGATCCCGTCATAATACGGGCTATATGCTAGTAAAATAATATTAATAATAAACCTATTTTTATTTTTACCGCCTAAAATTAATTTTTATAATATTTTTGTTTTAAGTTTCTACTGTAAAAATAAGAAATAATCTTAAGGCAAAAAAATTTCCATGCAATATGAAAAAACAAAATTTGAAAATAAAGCTTCCTTGTAGTGATGTGTATAATTTTTATAGTGCACTTTGATATCCATTTTAGTTTAAATTTAATATAAAAAAGAACTTAATCGGAGTTTTTGTATATTCTTATCAAATGATTTAAATAAGTGTATCTCATGCAGACAGAATTAAAATTCTGCTTCACTAACATGCTCTGTGGTTAATCAAAATTTCTGAAAAGTTGTTGCTAAAGAATTAATTTCTGTATTTATATCGGGAAAAGATAAATTTATCTGCTACCAGAATACAAAAATCTATTCCAAATTGATAGATTTGAAACAATTGGTGTGGTTATTTAGGGTTCGGGTGCAATTCAGAAGTATTTTAATACATTTTTGCTTCTTTTGAAGTCAAAGTACGATTCTGTTTATTTTTTCAGCTTATACTTTAACAGTAGTATTTGAAACTGTAAATATTCTAATGCATTAATATACTTAAAATGTATTTTGACTCTTTATAGACAATGGATCAGCCATTATCTCATTATTACATTGCTTCTTCACACAACACTTACCTCACTGGCCACCAACTGAAAGGAGAATCATCTGTTGAACTATACAGTCAGGTATGTACAGTAGCTTAATTATTTGGTCTGATTTGACAAAATTATATTTTGTTATGTTTGTTCTATTTATTTAGCTTTGCACTTTTAAGGCTGGGAAAAAATTGTTCTTTTATTGAAAAATAAGAAAAAGACTCAACAGCAAATAGAAGTATGCTCTTAATAATGTGTCAACTATCATTTATCAGTACGCTTCTTTTCGTTTGAAATAAAATAGAAATGCGAATGTTTGTATTATTTTCTAGGAAAATTGTAAAATTGCATTTCTTAGTTTTGTGATTAATTAAATACGGAATTTCATTCTTTAACACTACTCTTGAAGTCATGTAAATGTTTTGATAAAATTATTAAAGGTATTTAATGCATTAGTGCTAATTTTATAATTAAAGAAAGAATTGGTATTATTTCTTTGTTTGTTGCAATATACAATAGATCAACTGTCACAAAGTCCAAACATTATTTTTTATTTTATTTTATTCTGCCTTATATGCTCTTCAAAAACAATTCACGTTACATAATATTCAAGATTATTCCTGTAGAGACATCCAAAGCAGCTAAAATTAAATATTTTAAAACCTGTGCATTTATTATAGGATAGTATTTCCAAATTTCAGAAAAGCTGCGACATTTCATGAATGATTGAAAGTTGTGATAAAGTGAAGATTATTAGTACTATATAAAGTATTCAGTTTCAGCTGCATTTTAATTATGAAGAAGATTCATTTCTGTTTTGAGTCGTTTAAAGTTCTTATTGGTAATAATTATATTGTTTGTTTGATCTAGAGATAAGTGGATTTTTATAAAATATTAAAACTCCTTTTATTTCTCATTCTTAGTAGTTGTATTTGATAAACCAAAGCGATAGAAATATGTAATTTTTTAAGGTATCCGTCTACATTAAAAACGTCATTTTTTGCCAAAAATCATGATTTTTTTATTTCTCTATTGTAAAATTTCAACTTTTAGGCTTCTAAATCTGTTTTTGTTTTGTCTCTACGGCATTTTAAAGAAAAGTTACAGCTGTTAAACATCAGTGACTGCTGTCAAAACAAAACGGAAGTAGCAACTTCGGAACCGGAAGTTGGAATTTAAAGCCTTTTAAAGAGCCTTTTTTGGACAAAACTTTTTAAACTTTCAGAAAGATTAGTTTAAACATTTTTCTATTATTTTTAATAATTAGCAACTTGGCAATTAGAAAGTTTCGAAGCAAGAAAGTGTGGGGAATTTTAAACATGTATTTTAATTTAATAGTTAAAGTTGCTTTCATAAACTTCAAATGCGTTTTTCTCCGAACGGTACTTTTAATAAAATGTTGAAACTTGAAATGTGATTTCTGAAAAAGTTCTTAAAATATTTTGTTGAAAATTATTAGGAATGCTTTTGATAGTATTTGCTAGTGAATGATCTAAAAGCTTTAAATTTGGATAATTTTTAATGATGTAACACTTATAGTTAGCTATAAGGTAATGAAAATTCGTTAAAAATTCAATGTCTATGATTTTGAAGGGCCAAAATTTTTTTTTTACCAAATGTAAATTAAGCAAAGATTTTAGGTGATTCACTAGTCCAGTGTATAAGAAATGTGTTGCACAAGAAAATATGGAAATAATTTATTAAAAAATTAGTCCTTTTGAAAAAACCCGATTTTTTTACTAAATTTTCTTCATTTATTAGAAATTTTATAAAAATTTCTCCAGGAATAATATTTTTAAGTGCAGTTCTCTATGATAATATAAAAAATAAATCTAAAAATGTAAAAACGTGAAATAGTTTCTAAGTTTAAAGAAAAAGTTCTCCGAACGTAGACTGATACCTTAATATAATTTAGTACAATGGAAAATTCACTATTTGTCTTAAACGAATTTGACGACTTATTTTTGCCCTAATATTATTCCAGGTTCTTCTGACCGGTTGTAGATGCGTTGAACTAGATTGTTGGGATGGTGATGATGGAATTCCTGTAATATATCATGGTCACACATTAACAACTAAAATACCCTTCAAAGTAAGATTTTGAACAGATAATTCTATCTACTTAATCCTACCACTCAGGACTTAATACTAACTGTGTGTTTCATTTCAGAGCGTCGTTGATGCTATAAACAGAAGTGCTTTTGTAACATCGCCTTATCCCGTCATTTTATCCATTGAAAATCACTGTTCTCTTCAACAGCAAGCTAGAATGGCTCAGATTTTTACTGTAAGGATTTCAGAATTGTTTTAATCCTCTGTTTAATTATTATTTTGGTAAAGTTCATAAAATATTACTTGTTTTAAAGAGACGGAGGACATATGAAAATGTTTAGTAAACTATGAGTTATGAAACTTTGTATTTAAATATATTACCTGATTCAAAACAAAAGTTTTAGGGAGCTGTAACATTTCAGACTTCCCAGAACATGAAAATTTTTAACTTATAAAAATTTTATTTAACTAAGTGAAATTTATTGACTAAAATACTACTTTAACAATTAATTTGACAAAGTGTTTTTCCAAATATCGATTAAAAATATATTTAAATAAATAATAATAACAATAATAATAATAATAATAATTTTAATAATACTAATAATAATTAATAATATATATTTAATATATTATATATTATCTATTATCGATAAAAATGTATATTTATTATAAAGATTTTATTGGTTTAATTGTTCGTTGTAGCGGGCTTAGACAAATTAAGGGTTAAAGACAACTAAACACTTATTATGTTATATTACGGAGTAAACTTCTTTATTATTAACGTATTTTAGCCCTTAATTTGGCTAAGTCCGCTACAACGAACAATCAAATAAATAAAATCTTTATAATATATATTTTATCAACAATATATAATATATTAAATATATTGTATATTATTAATTAATTATTATTATTATTTAAATTATTATTATTGTTATTAGTATTTATTTAAATATATTTGTAATCGATATTTGAAAAACATCTTGTCAAATTAAGGGTTAACTAAATGAAGAGAAAGAAAAAAAATTTCCATAAGCAGTCGTACAATACTTGGTGATACACAGGTACTCGTAAAAAACTTTTATTGCTTTTAAAAGCATATAATATACTACTTCTAAAAATGTATTTACTTTTAAGTGAAATAATTTTTATCCTATTAATTATATATCACACAAATTATATTCATATCATAAATTATATTCATTTAATTATTGACTAGTCTCTGATATTTTGGGGTTGGGCGAGTTCGGGATTACCAGAACATAATTTTAAATATTATGTCATTATGTATAAAAAGTTGTATCATTGATTATAATCATTGATTATCATTGATTTTCTTAAATATTACGTGTTTTAAAGAGACGGAGGGCATATGAAAATGTTTCGTAAATTATTAACTATGAGTTATGAAATTTTGTATTTAAATATATTACCTGAATCAAAAAAACAAAAGTTTTAGGGACCTGTAACATTTCAGACTTCACAGAACATGAAAATTTTTAACTTATAAAAATTTTATTTTATTTAACTAAGTGAAATTTATCGACTACAATACTACTTTAAAGACAACTAAATAATTTATTATGTTATATTACGGAGTAAACTTCTTTATTATTAACGTATTTTAACTAAATAAAGAGAAAGAAAAAATACTTTCAAGAAGCAGTCGTACAATACTTGGTGATACACAGGTACTCGTAAAAAACTTTTATTGCTTTTAAAAGCACATAATATACTACTTCTAAAAATGTATTTACTTTCAACCCTTAATTTGGCTAAGTCTGGCCGATACACCGGACATGTATATTTATAACTACTATATAACATAGTTGTCAGTGTTCGCCACAGCGGACATTATCTCAAAAATGGAAAATATTTTTTTTTGTTTATTTTAGAGAGATCCTAATGTCTATACAGACATGGGAAAATAACAGAAATTAAAAAATATTTGAAAAACATCTTGTCAAATTAAAGGTTAATTGAAATAATTTTTATCCTATTAATTATATATCACATAAATTATATTCATATCATAAATTATATTCATTTAATTATTGACTAGTCTGTGATATTTTGGGATTAGGCGAGTTCGGGACTACCAGAACATGGTTTTAACCCCTTCCGGTATGATTTAATAATGAAAAACTGTGCATGAAATAACTATTTAATTTTTATTTAAAAAAACTTGTTTCATTTTACAATTCTTACATATTCTTAATTAAAATCCACTTTTTACATAGTGTTAAATAATATCAGAAACAGTAAAATTAAGAAAATATCAAAGCAAAACATTAATAAGGTATACAGATAATAGTCTTCAAGCTAGCGGTACTTTTCAAAACAAAGTGCAAAGGAATTCTTAATTGTTTACACCGCCAAGTAGTCTCACTTTTAATTTGATTCTTGTAACACACACGGCATTTCTTAGTAGGTTTTCTTTTATTCTGACTCATTAATTTGGCAATGACTTGTACCAAGTAAACAATATGCAATAGTGACTTGTGATTTTCCCAAGTGATAAAAGTGTTGCCAAATTCAGTACACTAGAAATTTTAAACTAAATTAATTATCATATTTAACAGTAACTTTAATCGCATGACGAGTGTAGCTCGTCATTGTGCAGTGTGGAATGAAAAACTAATGACGAGCTAGACTCGTCATTTTATCGGAAGGGGTTAAATATTATGTCATTTTGTAAAAGGTTATATCATTATTTAATAAAATTTTCCTTTGAATCCTTGTAGAGTGTTTTTGGAGATCGTCTTGTCACCCGGTTCTTGTTTGAGCCAGACTATGGGGACGATCCTCAGCTACCATCACCCAATCAACTACGATACCGTGTGCTGATCAAAAATAAGAAGATGAGGGCCGCAATAACACCAGCTCTTCCTACAAAATCTCGAGTAAGGATAATTTTTATAGCTCATACTGCAAATAACCAAACATTGTCAAAATATTAAAGGAATTACAAGATTCCAAAATTAACGATTCATTAACCCCTTGACATATAAGTAGAGTGAAATTTGATGCTTTCGAAAACTACTATTTCATTTGGTTCAACTGAACTACTATGTACAAGCTGAGAAAAAAAAAACTTTTTATTTTGAAGTTTAGAATGTTATGCAACATTTATTTGACTCATACATTGCCGTTTCAGTTATCTTTTTGTAATATTTTAGACTCAAATTCAAATATTGGCTAGTATTGCATTCTCAACTAGTAACTTAATGATGGTTATTAATTCTTAAATTTATTTATCAGTTAATGCTTTATAATCACCACCATTCTCTTATATTTGTCTTTATATTATACATCCTAATACTGGGTGATCAAAAGAGATTATAAAAAAATTACTTATTCTGTTATTAGCTTAATTCCTGTGGAATCGTAAATGTAAATATAAGCTTATACTTTTCGTATGAAGTTATGTAAATACATAATGAAAAACCACTGAACTTCAGGGAATCAATATTATTAAGCTATTTGGGAAGTTTATTAAATATAGTTGTCAAATTTTTTATAGCTCATACAGCAAATAACTAAACATTGTCAAAATATTAAAAGAATTGAGAATTTTCTAAAATTAACGATTCATTAACCCCTTGACATACAAAATATTGGAGTTCGATGCGTTCGAAAAATACTATTTAATTTGGTCCAACTGAACTACTATGTACAAGCTGAGGAAAAAAAAAACTTTTTATTTTTGAAGTTTAGAATGTTATGCAACATTTATTTGACTCATACATTGCCGTTTCTGTTATTTTTTCGTAATATTTTAGACTCAAATTCAAATATTGGCTAGTATTGCATTCTCAGTGAGATATCACTGCTATACTTAATACTTTCAGGGCCGGTTTCACCAAAATCGTTTAACGGTTAACTCCGATTAATCTCTGTTTAAACGGAGAATTGCGCCCCACCATTGATTGGGGCCTTGGGTTAATCACGGTTAGTCGTTAAACGACTTTGGTGAGACCGGTCATCAATCTGCTTCTGTGATTTATTGATTTGTGTATGCTACTTTGCTATTGATATTGTTGAAAATTTAGGAGCTATGCTTAAGTTTTACATTCTTTTGTGATTTATAGTTGAACATGATTTTTAACACTATTTAATTTTTCATTCAGCAACAAGGAAAACTCGGTGGTGGCCGGACCAATAGCATTATTTCAACTGCAAGCACAGGATCTTTCAATGAAGAAGATGATGATGATTATGATGACGATGATGACGATGAATATATAATTGATGGTGAAATAATTATTTTGTAAAATAATTTACATTATAAAGTATAGTTTACTGTTTTTAAATAACTTCATAATAAAAATTCTGAAAATTTTAAGGTTTCATACTATTTGATTAATCTAATGAGTTTTAAAATAATGCATCACCTATATAATAATAGCCCAAGTTATCTGTCCGTGAATTTAGGAAGCGGTTGTACCAGGAATGGATAGAGGCATCCATATTGTATTTTTGATGAGTTAGGATTAACAAAATTCGAAACGAGCCGCTGTTCGTGCGGCGAAAGTGACGTCATCAGTGGACGGGGCTTAAGTATCATGGCCGCCAACAGGAAGTGCCACCATGTTGGTTTTGGAAAACCGGAAGTGCCGCCATGTTGTTTTAGATTTTTTTTTTTTTTTCGAGCATATTTGTTGATAGCACGTGCAATATATTAGGGACTTAGAAAATTCTTGAAACTTTTGTGGATATATTCGACACTTAGAAAATTTTTTTAAACTTTTGCGGATACCACGAGGGATATATAATGGATAAGGAAATATTTAAAACTTTTGACGAGGGATCTATGATAGATACAGAAAATATTTTAAACTTTTGTGCACAATTGATATATTCGACACTTTGAAAGAATTTTAAAACTTTTGTGGATACCACGAGGGATATATTTGAAACTTAGAAAATTTCTAAAACTTTTATTTAATTTCTATTGATTTACTTATTATTATAGTGCAATAAAATTAATTTCACTTTCATTTCAGAAAACTTTCCCCCGGGAGAACAAGAAGATCGCCAAAGCTCAGGAACTGTCAGCAAAAGTGTTTCGCTAACAGCTCGAACCGAATCTCTTTCCAGTCAAGAAGAATCTTACCGAGAAAAGCCTTTCGTTGTTGGCAGCAAATTACCTTTCACATTGCCGGAAGCTGAGACATCTGTAGATGAAGAGAAAACTAAAAAATCTAGTAGTCAAATTGCACCGGAACTTTCAGATCTTGTGATATATTGCCAAGCTATTAAATTTCGAGGTATGATTAGTACTTAATAACAGTTCAATGTTTTGTGATTTTCAAAAGTTCAATTTATTAAACTGTTGGGTATTTATTAAATTGCACCGGAACTTTCAGATCTTGTGATATATTGCCAAGCTATTAAATTTCGAGGTATGATTAGTACTTAATAACAGTTCAATGTTTTGTGATTTTCAAAAGTTCAATTTATTAAACTGTTGGGTATTTATTAAATTGCACCGGAACTTTCAGATCTTGTGATATATTGCCAAGCTATTAAATTTCGAGGTATGATTAGCACTTAATGACTGTTCATTGTTTTGTGATTTTTTAAAAGTTCAATTTATTAAACTGTTGGGTATTTATCAAATTGCACCGGAACTTTCAGATCTTGTGATATATTGCCAAGCTATTAAATTTCGAGGTATGATTAGTACTTAATAACAGTTCAATGTTTTGTGATTTTCAAAAGTTCAATTTATTAAACTGTTGGGTATTTATTAAATTGCACCGGAACTTTCAGATCTTGTGATATATTGCCAAGCTATTAAATTTCGAGGTATGATTAGTACTTAATAACAGTTCAATGTTTTGTGATTTTCAAAAGTTCAATTTATTAAACTGTTGGGTATTTATTAAATTGCACCGGAACTTTCAGATCTTGTGATATATTGCCAAGCTATTAAATTTCGAGGTATGATTAGTACTTAATAACAGTTCAATGTTTTGTGATTTTCAAAAGTTCAATTTATTAAACTGTTGGGTATTTATTAAATTGCACCGGAACTTTCAGATCTTGTGATATATTGCCAAGCTATTAAATTTCGAGGTATGATTAGCACTTAATGACTGTTCAATGTTTTGTGATTTTCAAAAGTTCAATTTATTAAACTGTTGGGTATTTATTAAATTGCACCGGAACTTTCAGATCTTGTGATATATTGCCAAGCTATTAAATTTCGAGGTATGATTAGCACTTAATGACTGTTCATTGTTTTGTGATTTTTAAAAGTTCAATTCATTAAACTGTTAGGAAATCTGTATGGTCGTTGCCTTTCTTTATTTAAAAAAATGCAGTTTCCTATATCTGGTTAAACTGATATTCTCTTTCTCGTGTTATACAAAGCTACTATAAAAGATTTATTTGTTTTCTAAGAGCCATGTATTAACACATTGTGTGCAGGTACAATTCGCAGCGGAATTCTACCGGGAGCTGTCGTTTTGCGCGTAAATTCTATCACAATAATCATTTGGATTTTTTTAATCAACTTTCCCATTCTGTGGTTCCGCATCGACTGTTTGTAAAAGCTAGTTTTTATTTGTCTGAATTTTTCCAGAATCTATGTAGTAGACAAGATCATTCGGTTTTGTTTTCCTGTATATACCGTTAGTTTTGTACCCTCAAACAAACCATGTTGTTACACTAACCCGTACTAGTACGTGTCCCGCGCTCAAGTATCAATCGGCAGAAAAGGTACTAGTACGTGTCCCGCATACAATGTGTTAATAATAGAGTTGCTTGGAAAACTTCTAAAGGAACTTGATACATTTCGACTGTAAAAGTTTCTATTATAACAGGGTTTATAAATATACTTTTTAGTGTATAAATTTATAATAGTATCGTAAATATGAAAAATCAAATAGAATTAGTAGTATATATAAACAAATATACAAATAGACAAATAAACAAATATATATATAATATATAATATCATTTTTTCAAAGATAAATAAAAAGTTAATTTTATATCTAAATTGATTTTTTTAATCAATTTTCCCGTTCTGTGGTTCCGCATCGACTGATGTAAAAACTAGTTTTTATTTGTCTCAATTTTTCCAGAATCTATATAATAGGCACGAACATTTGGTTTCGCTTTCCTGTATATACCGTTATTTTTGTACCCACAAACAAACCATGTTGTTACACTAACCCGTACTAGTACGTGACCCGCACTCAAGTATCAATTGTCAGAAAACGTACTAGTACGTATCCCGCATACAATGTGTTAAATAATATTGTACGTATAAATATGACTAATATATGAAAACAAACATAAACTCACCCAGTTTTCTTCATATACTCCAAATGTTTCAAATGAAGCATGCTGCATATAACGTTGTTCCCTTGAGATACGCAACATACATCCTCGTATTATTTCAACTCGTTCCATACATTTTGTAGCGTACATCCGATCAATGATTATCTCTGCAACATCGGTTCTTCTGAACTCAAGTAAAAAAGGTCCTTAATGTATCCCGAAAAGAAGCACAATGTGTTAAATTAGATAACTTGGAGAGCCAAGGAACATTCGTAGATACTAACAAGCAAAAATTCTTGTTTTTTCTTCGTTTTTAGAGATATCTAAAGATAGCTAGACTTGTGCTGCCACTTCATACGTACAGCACAAACTCGGCGAGTTTGTGGCTATTTTCACATATCATTCATATTTGTAAGAGTAATTCTGTTAAATATATAGTATTTTGAAAATTAATTAAACTTTTACTGTAACGCTGTAAGACGAAGCTGTAGAAATTCTTAATCTGATCAATGTTTAATAATTTCTGAATTTTTTGCTTTATTAAGTTTTGCTTGCTTTATTTTGGAATACCTTTATTGTCACTGTCTCTCTCTATCCAATAACAGCAGTTTTCCATATCATAAAATTTCTTTTTCTGGTTTATCATGTCTTATAGGTTGTTTATTAGGAAGTAAAGGAGAATCATTCAGTAAAATATTTCGTAATAACAATTTACCATTCTATTTGAGACTAAGTTTTGTTGTTTCTTTGTTATTTAATTTGAATTTTTATAGTTTCGATGTCCTGAAATTAAATTTATATAAAGCTTCATCTAATTCTCCTTCTGAAAACGATATTAAATGTAACTTTAAATTATAACAACGCTTTAATAATTCTTTTGTACACAGGTCTAATTTTTTATCCTGAAATTCCTCATAACATCAGGATATGATGTTAACTTCATAAAATTTCTTCTCTACAACTACAGAATGAATGCTAAATGCAATCAGTTTAGTGATTTTTTATTCAGTGATATTATCACTAGTAACATAATGATGGTTACTAATTCTTAAATTTATTTATCAGTTCATGCTTTATAATCACCTCCATTCTCTTATATTTGTCTTTATATTATACATACTAATATAGGGTGATCAAAAAAGATTATAAAAAAAATTACTTATTCTGTTATTAGCTTAATTCCTGTGCAATCGTAGATGTAAATCTAAGGTTATACTTTTCTTATGAAATTATGTAAATACATAATGAAAAGCCACTGAACTTCAGGGAATTAATATTTTTAAGCTATTTGGGCAGTTTATTAAATATAGTTGTCAAAAAATGTTTTTTTCTTGGAAGTAACAGCAGTAAGAACTTGATATATATAAGTAAAGGTATTGTAATTTCATATTTATTTTGATATATAATTTCCAAATCTGTTTCATATTCCCCTTTTTTTATAAGATTGTAAGGTGTAAATTAAAAATATAGTAGATTCTATTATGGAATATAAACAAAAAATGGGAAGTTTATTAAATATAGTTGTCAAAAATGTTTTTTTTTTCTTGAAAATAACAGCAGTAAGAACTTAATATATATATGTAAAAGTATTGTAATTTTATATTTATTTTGATATATAATTTGCAAATCTTTTTCATATTCCCCTCTTTTATAAAATTGTAAACTGTAAATTAAAAATATAGTAGATTCTATTATGGGATATAAACAAAAATGAATCTACCTTAATTGATATAGGAAACATAATTTTTTTTTGTTTCTAAGTAGAAGACTAAGTTGTTTCTGAGTAGAAGTAGTTTAGAAGACTTTTAAACTTTCAGTATTCAATAAAAAATTGTAAATAACTAAAATTTCTGTTTTGCATTGCAGTTGTTTAAAAAAATTATTTAGACTGTTTTATCATATCATATAGGTTTTATACAAGGCAGTAATAGTCCTACAAATTCTGTAAAAGTGAAAAAGATAAGCAGTCGAAGAAATATTTTAGCTTCATCAAGTGGCAGTTCTTTACCCGGAACCCCACCCATGTCAATAGGTATAATTTTTGAACGTTTTACCAATTCAGTATGTGTACTACGGTTTGTTTTACTGTTGCTGATTTTGTTTCTTTTTCTTCTAAATGAATAAGAATCGAAACCTGACCCAGCTTTTATGAAAAGAGTGGCTTCATCTGCACCCTGCTACCAAGTTTCATCAGTGAATGAAAATACAGCGAAAAAACTGTGCAAGAGACATCCTTTAACTCTCATGGCATATCCTTTTATTCGTGATTTTAAATTTATACTTTATTCTCTTTCCTTTAAATCATGTAAATAATTTTAAATAAATTATGTAATTATGATCTTACACTCTAGCCCATTACCACCAAACATTCTTACTCGAAGACAGTAAATAAAATAGTATGTAGGATCTTTATATTTTCTTGGAACAATTTTCTTTTTAGTTTAGATGGCACCCCATTAAATAATCTCATAAATTTTCAAATATTTTCTGATATGTAGATTCGGTTATGTGTACAGTTTGTATTAAAAGTAATGTTGAAAATATTGTGTGTATCAAAGGATAATTATTTTTCTCTATTTAATGTGTCAGAGAAAAGTAAAATTTTGGAATTGAAATGTAAATTAGATAGCGGATGTTTTTTTCCGAAAATTATAACCATTAACAAAAGTATCCATGGAATGGCTATTTCAATATTTTTAAAGATGGAAAAATTATTATAAGAGTTTATACTCTGTTCTCCGAGCCTAGAGACCAAAAGTAGAATAAAGGGTTTCCGTATATTCGCCAATCATACCATTTTATGCTTTTATCGCTGTTTTGGCTTTTTTCAGTCTAAATTTAGAAAGAAATTCGTCTCTTATGAGTTAATAAATCAGGATTCATTTACTACTTTAAGAACTTTATTTACAGCTGGCATTTTCATTTGAAAGAATAACTCATGAACTTTATTTAAATGGCGTTACTGTCGTCAACATCTTCAAAGATCTTTATGTATGATTTTCCCTATTTGGGGAAAATTATGCACCCTCACTTCTGTAATCCCTAATAACTCGAGAAACATAAGCTTTGCTTAAACCAGTGGAACTTATTGTATATTCGACTGCATCTGTTATTCCAGCATTAGTATTCAAATTCATTGTTGTAGTGGCTGCTACAATAGCCAGGTGGCTGTGATTTCCTTTCATATTTGGACGACACTGTTTCTTGATTTGTCGAGCACTTCTTCATAGTAGGTACAATTTACCATCTTCCCTTGGTATACGAATTCTTCCTAGACCATAGTCTTGTCGCAGAAAAAAATAATGAGTGTGTTTTTTCTTTTCACTTGTTTACTTTACCAAAAGTATCCTTTGTATCACTATTTCAATATTTTTATAGATGGGAAAACTATCATATATGCTCTGTTCGTTAGACTAGAGAGCAGATTATAATGGTTGGCGTTAATAAAGGAGTCATCCTACACTTATTTTTTACCCTTTTTAAACAACTTCAAACATCTCAAAATTTCGGGACAGGAGAAGACATAATTTTTGTAAAATTCCTGAATCCTTTAGTGTGTGTTATCGGGTTGTTCTTTTTTCATTAGTTTAGAATAGACATTACTCATGTAGCATCGCTAAACAGTGTTCTCCATTGCTATTCGTGGCACTAGCGCTAAGAGAGTGTTTATGGAAACAGCTACGTCAGAGAGCATCAGGATCTGATGCTCTCAGGATTTGTAGCATAATAACCTTAAAAGAGATGCAAAGGAATGTACGGACGAGTCTCCTGCACCTATTTGATCTTGTCCGCTCGCTGCTACCTGGGGAATCGATAGAAAAAGTCCAGTTTCATTACTTTCAGGCCAAATCTTGTAAAATTCTTCAAATTTGAAGTCTGATATAGTTTTTTGCTATATGATGTGATATATGTGATGTGGCGATTTAGATCAGTAATATAATGGATTAATTAATACGAGAAATAAAATGCTTGGAATCTAAATCTGACCTCATCACATCTTTTTAAAGAGGAGAGGACAATAAAAATTATTTTAACGGTTTTTGTCTTGTGCAGGATTCTCGGGCGGGGTTCTGATCCCAGTCCCGGATTAGAATCGCGTCTCCGTACATGACACTAAGTAAGAATTACCTTTGTGGAGTTATTTATGAGTCCCTAAGGGATAGTGCCCAATTTGAAGGGAAAAGATTTTTCCAAGTTGGCGGGGTTAAGGAGACCAATTAGATTTTTACAACTCTCCCGACTGGTCGAAAAGAAGTAAGAGGGGACGAAGATTAAATTAATATAAAAGAAGAAAAAGTCTAGAGAGAGGGTGTTCGAGAGTGGAGTCGAATCGAGGAGAGCAGGGAGGTCAGAAGTCGGAGGAGACGATTGTGACAATAAGACTTCGGGAGTCGAAGGAGAATAGCCTTGAGTTCGACAGAGACTCCGGAAACGTTTGGAACATCTCGCGGCTACCAGCAGTGTTCCTGTGTCAAATATTACGGCAGCACCTCAAATACTCAGAAGGAAGCCCCTGACCAGAAATTTGCTACCACACATACCCAATCATGATAGCTCTCAACCGGCAGTGTTCCGGGCACACCATACTTAACCACAAAGGTACTCATTTTCACATATATTTGAAATTGAGATTAGGTCCTCTCTCTTAGTTATATATGTTTACCTAATTGGTGGAAAATTATTGTCAGACCTAAATTAGTGTGGCACCTAAATTGAACTTGTTGATAAAGTAAATTTCATGAAGATTAAATTTGATTGTTTGTATATAGATGTATATATATCATTGTAATAAATTTACTTTTTTTATTTTGAGCTGATTTCAGTTACTTTTAATTTAGCTTTTTTGTAGTTTATTTTCTGTAGCCTCTCAGAACCTGTGGTTGAATTTAGTATTTAAATATTTTACACAACGCAACCAAAATAATACATAGTTAGTCTTTGTGACTAACCAAAATAAATGCCACTATACATTTGATCACAGGTTAATACCTAAATATAAACGAGAGCTACACGACAATATACTAATGAGCAATTAACTTATAAAATAGGATCAAATTAACTCAGAGCCTGTCCTAAATAGTGTTATTAACCTTAACCTCCATACTCATTGTGAAACACAACTTATGCGAACCTATCCAGCTGGCATGCGCATCGATTCCTCAAACTTCAACCCCGTTATATTTTGGTCTTTTGGAATGCAAATGGTTGCATTAAACTACCAAACAGAAGGTAAATATTTTGCTTTCCTACATATTATCTGATTTTGCATATTATCTGAATTCTTTAAAACACAGAAATGAATAATAAACATTAAAAAAATGTTTGACACTTCAAAAGTGTTTTTCATATTATGAACGAAAATAAAAGTATACGGTCAAGCCAAAACTTTTAGACTCCAGCATAATTTGTAAGTAAAAATATGAATAAAGTAAGTTATTTTTCGTATAGATTAGATAACTTAACCTGTACAATTTTCTTTTTCTAAAATTATAATAGAACTTGCATATTTGAAAACTAAAAATATCTAATTCAAATTTTAAGACTGGGTCTCTAACGAAAGTTCACATATGCCTTACTTTATACGATGTAATTTTGTACAATGTCGACAAAATTCCGTATTTCTATACTTAGAAAGAGAAAATTCCTTATTTTAATTAACGTTGAGTGAGTGGAAGTGAAATGTTGATAAACAATTAAAAGACGTAAAACTTTAGTTCATAATTTTCTAAAAAAAACTGAATTGTTTGGAATAAAAAACAAACTCGAAGATATTCTACACGCAGATATTCTAACGTATCGACAAAAAAGAATGACGCGAACGATATAGTAGTCTTATTTATAAAAATATTATAGGTTTTTACTCGTATGTAGTATTTATTGTAACTTAATACCACTAACAATGTTAAAAAATGCTTCGAATGCATATCATTTTTACTATCTGCAAACGTGTTAATTTGTCTGTGAGATTAGCGAGAAATTTTTATTTTGAGATTTATTAATAAAGAAAGAATTAAAGACACAGTTTTGTTGTTTTATTGTGAAGCCATTACGTATGCAACAACATGCAGTAGAACCTCTTTTTAACGACCCCACGATACAACGACTCCTTCGTTAGAACGACCATCTTAAAAAATCCCAATTATTTTACCATAGGAATAATGTTAATTTTGAATCATTACAACGACCCCAAACGTGTTATTTTTCGTTAGAGCGACCGCCAATTTTAGTCCGCAGAACTCATGAGCAAGTCGGCTATTTCAAAATTATTGTACTGTGGTGCAACTTCAAGAAATCTGTACTCTTCTCTTTGTGTTTGCTTAAAGAGAGCCCTCTCAAATTTCCTGATCTTCAATTATCTTTTGATGAGTTTGTTGCGGTAGACGAAACTTTACAGTGATTTGAAGAAAATTTAAATGAAGATGATTTTATTACTCGTATTACCGAAAATGAAGAAATCTGCGATTCCGACGACTGAGAAGAAATCGTCCACGCTTTTGAAAAAGTGAATGAAAAAATAGCCTTCAATGCAATCAATGCCTTTCGTCAATATTTTGAAGGGCAATTTAATTCTGAAGATTTCCTTCAAAATCTAACGGATGTGGAATGAGTGATAATGAAACATTCCCAAGTGAACTTGAAACAGCCGTCAATCAAAGACTTTTTTTTTTTCAAAAGTTCAGTAATGGAAATACAAATAAATAGAAGTGTATGTTCTGCTGCATCATTTCTGTGCTGAATTTCTTTTTATTTTTTTTTTCAATTCGTTACAACGACCATATGATGTTGGTTCCACAGGGGGTCGTTATACAAAGGTTCTGCTGTATTTAATATATTACTCGAGCATAAATACTGTACCATCCATTTTCATGGCCTTAACCTAATGCGAATACTATATCATTCCAATTTATAAGCGACTTGATATCCCAGTATGTATAACATTGATACTCTATAAAAAATTTGGTATCACAATAAGTTTATACAAATTTTATTTCAAATTGGTGTTTACCAAACACATATTAATTTTCTTTTGATTTGTTTTGTAGTTTACATATTATTTCAAACTGTATTTCCAGATTCTGCATTGCATATCAACACTGCTATGTTTGAGCAAAATGGAAGTTGTGGTTACGTCCGGAAACCCAGAGTGATGTGGGATAGATCACATATGATGTATGGTAGATTTAATCCCTGGGAAAAATCCTTTGATGGTTTTCATACTCTAAACCTTTCAATTACGGTTAGTAATAAATATTTGATGATCGTACTTGCTTAAGATGTGATATTCAAAAGTAATGAGGATCAAATAACTGCATTTAACTAACAACTAAATATTTTTCACGAATTTGATCCAAACGATTTCCTATTTATTGGATGTTTTTTGTCATTTTATCTTCATAAGCAAAGAAATCTTACTGAAATTAACTTTGCTAACATTTTTAAACATTCCGAATGACTTTTTGCAGCAAACAAAATATAGATGTCCAAGTTCATTTTTGAACTTCCAAGAAAAGCAAATCTAGCAGACGGATCAGATAATTACGACTGATTTTTTAAAAATTTCTGAAGATATCTGTATTAGTATTATTAGTCACTTGTATCAAAGTGATTATGAAATATCTAATGATCTTTAATAATAATAAGGATCTTTTGTATTCCCTAGAATCTTTACAAACATTCCGATTTCGAATATTACTATTCTTGATCACAATAAATCACCTGAGTGCATTCTAGATCAACCATTATTTTAAAGCAAACATAGTTTAGACTACTTGTACATGAATAAAGCTATGAAATGATTCATTTTAATTCACGCAAAAACTTTTCTAGGCGTTTGTAACAACGAAATTCCTTTGAAAGTGCGCATGCTCTGAATAAGGAATGTTTGCATCATAGAAAACAGTGATCTAAAGACATACTTTTTTCACTACGGTCAACTTTACCTTGTTTTTCGATAATTTTTGCAGGACATTCGGGATTAATTTTAATTGATCCTTTTACTTTTAAATCCTGATGTTCTATACCACTGGGTTTAAAGTTACCACTTCTGTGACAGTAATATGCGGTTGCAGTAAATCAACAGTACCACTGTTATTTACTCCTCTGTGTTGAACAAATTTACAGATCTTGAATTTTTCTTCTTCGGATTTCCATATAAAGAACTCTTTATTTTTTGGAAATTTCAGATCATTTTTCTCCGATTTTTATTTGAATTTCCCAGCCAAAATGAAAATTTAAATGGTGTTTTTTAAACCTTAATTTGACAAGATGTTTTTTCAAATATTTTTTAATTTCTGTTATTTTCCCATGTCTGTATAGACATTAGGATCTCTATAAAATAAACACAAAAAAAATATTTTCCATTTTTGAGATAATGTCCGCTGTGGCGAACAATTATGTTATATAGTAGTTATAAATATATATGTCCGGTGTAGCGGACTTAGCCAAATTAAGGGTTAATAAAAAATGGATATAATTGACACTTCCCTGTTAATTTATTGTTAATTTTTAATTGTTAGTTTGTAAAAAATTCTCAAATGCCGATTTAAATTATACTTTTCAGGAAATTTTTTTTCACAAAAAGTACTAGTATTTGCTTCTATTATTCTTCAGCACTAATATAAAATCAAGATCGAAAGTTTATGCACTTAACACTAGATTTACAGACGTTTCTTATATACCTATCTCTTCGAATACGCTTCAATTTGACGTATGAACAAATACACATAACAACATTTAGAAACCAATGTAATTATACACTATAAGTGTGTTTTACGCTGACCCATCCGAAATCATACAGCAGCAACTAATGATGACCGTGTAGCGACAGTGACTCCATAATGGCTACTAAGCCACCGCTGACCTGAGAGGCCCGTCATGGTCCAGTTTTAATGTGGTCCAACCCGGTAAGGAGCAAACACTACAGAGGTAAGTTCAAGACTACCAGGAAGAACGCTAAGAAAAGATCACTCGAGTACCCCGGGGTCGTGAAGCCCGTATACACCTAAAGGAGGTGTGCCCATGGCGGCAATTATACACTATAAGTAAAAAATGAAAATATGCAATAATATTGAGGCTCCCAATAATATTACTACTTCGAAAAATATTCTAGTATTTTAATTTTCAATACTCGAACCAAGCAACTAAAACCTTCAAAATATTTTCCGACTCTGACTTCGTTTGACATTCTGCGTTTCGTTCTTTCTACTGTTGCTTATTGCTTGTTTCATTTGAGATAACAATATCGGATAAAAAAATGAAGTATTGCCGGGACATTCCTATTTTATTATTGTGATGTTTGCATGAATAGAACTAATTTACTAAAAATGCTGTCTACATTACGATCTCGTCAAATTGACGCATATCCGTAGAGGTAGCTGTAGAAAATTTCAATATTTCAGCACTTTTAAAGAAAATGGACTTCAGTATATATTTACCTCGTTGAATGGGTAAAACGTTGAACGGGTTTGTCAGTACAAGAGATAAAATAAAAATGCAAAATGTTTTTATAATTTTCCTTATAAAATTCGAAATGCGTCAAAATACACATCCCGTAAACCTAGTGTTAAACTAAAATTATTTGTCAACAGAATATAGCTCATGAATTAATAGGTGCCTTGAATAGGGGAATAAAAATAATGTCTTTAAAACTTTGTTTTCTATTATTCAAACTTGTTTTTCTGAGATACGCAGTTTCGAAGCAGTTCCGCTGTCATAAAAACCTCGCCAAAAAGATGAGTACTGAAAGTTAAACATTCGCAGAGTGATGTAAAACCTGAAAGAAGCTCGCAGATTTGCACAAATCAGAATAGAGCAAAATACTTTCCAAAAAGTATTTAGAGGACAACTACTACCATCTGTGCACTAATTTGGATACTAAAAAGAGAAAGCATAACGGGAAAAGGGACAGAGAAATTAGATATATCTGTTGAATAATTGCTTCGGACTCTAGAGGGCGCTGACGCCCACGCCGAGGTAAAAAGAGTTGTAAGCATGAGCTTACTTGAGATTGTAAGTTTCTGTTACGTGTTTGAATGCAGCCTCCTAATAATACGCTATGTATAATCCTAAGGGCCGATCCCACCAAAGTCGATTAACGCTAAGAGCGATTAATCTCTGTTTAAACGGAGAATTGCGTTCCCCCATTGGTTGGCGCCAGGGTTAATCGTGGCTAATCGTAGTTGGCCGTTAAACGACTTTGGTGGGATCGGCCCTTAGTCCATTAAAGTTTTGTTTAAAAATGCTAAAATTGTGTCCACTGAACCACCATCATCTGAAATAGAAATCCATTTTCGATATTATCTTCTAATGTTTAGCTCTTCGGCATGTTCTAATAATTGTTTATCTAAAACAGGAATAATTGTACACTCATAATGATATACATCTCAATACTTTCAATTTTATTTTTTAGTATCAAATGTTTCAAATAATCTTTCTACTTACATTTAGGTTATATCTGGACAATACGTTTGCCCCTCTACATTCAGTGGCAGTCCTCAGGTTGAACTTGAAATCATCGGAATACCCATTGACTGTAGCAGACAAAAGACCAAGCTTGTTCAAAGGAACTCCTTAAATCCTATATGGAATGAAACTTTCCATTTCCGTGTAAGTTGTACAGAAATTTATACAATGTTTGCAATGATCATTCGTGCTTTTTCGAAATGTTTTGACATTCTTGTACACGAATATATACAGGGAAACCACTGAAATCGTTGAGACAAAAATTGTTCAAGAATTTGATAAATGTGGAGGTTTTAAACTTCTTTAAAAGGACAAACAACCTTGAACTTCAATTTTTTTAATATTCAACTTTTAACTTTATTCTTATAAGTATAAATAGTGCTGTTATATAAAATATTAGAAATTAAAATCGATAAAAAAGAACTTTTTTTCCTAAGTTGTATTCGACGCTGGGCGTTAAAGTGAACTCTCTACAAATCTGCACTTGAAACTCGCCTGCTTCCAGCCTCCCTATAATTTGCCACCTCATTCCATCATCTAAACGTTGGTGGTTACTCATTTTTACTGTGCTAGCAAACGAAATGTGTGTTTTGTCAAGCGCACTTACAGAGCCTGATCATCTACTGTCTCAGACCACCCACGTGTGCGCTAACGTATTCAAAGTACAAGATTTACACCTTTGTCTCTAAACAGTGGTTTTAAATTTAGTTCAGTTCTTTTCCTAAAATGCGACAATATATGTAAATTCTCTTAATTTTGAACATAAGTGTAGAAAACAGTGTTTTTAGTATTAAAATAAGGGTTTGAGAAAAAAAAAAGAGGTTTTAGTGAAGTAAAATAATAATTCAATAATTGTATTTCATTACTAAGCAAATGCCAAGCTTTACTCATCTGGACAAAATATATTCATATTTTTGGTCGAATTTTGTCATTATGAATGGCCTCTATCCCCTCCAAAAAACCATTTTGGGAAATCATTTTTTTATGTGGAGGTTAGTCTGTGTATTAGCACAATCACTGAAGTGCAGAAAACAAGATAAACATAATGTTTTATATTGATTTTAGACCAAAATGGTACATCATTATCCAATTTTGGACCCAATCAGTCCTTTTGAAAATGTAATATTGAATATCTAGATGGATAATATATAGTAGAAATTGAAAAGGATGAAAATGAGAAATAAAAAGACGTAAAACAAGAAATATAAAAAAAGGTTTCATGATGTTGAGTCTCATCAATATTACCTACAAACACCATTAGACGAAAGAATTGTTTCTGAAGGATATTATCTATACAATAAACACATCTTGGTTCTGTGCAATCCTTACAAGAAAGAGAACAAAAAATTTCAGCATCATCTGCTACAATGCTGAATAATGATGATCTAGACAATATAACAGTTAAAGAAACTAACCGGTAGCACTCTCAAGATGATTAGGCCGAACGATGGCCGATTGGTTAGGGTGCTGGATTTCGGTACCGGAGTTCGTGGGTTCGAATGCCACTGTGGAATGGATGTTCGTAGTCGTTCGGAATCGGCTTTAAGCTGTAGGTCCCGGTCTTATTAGCCCTCGTGTTGCAAAAAGTAGACCGTAGCACTCCAAACCAAACCAAACTAAACTAAACTAAACTAAACTAAAGATGATTAAAAAAGTAAATCCAGGAGTTAAAATTCGAGGAACGACGTCAATAGGTCAAATACAATAATGGTTAATGATGTACCATTTTGGTCAAAAACCAATATGACACATTATGTTAATCTTGTTTGCAGCACTTTAGTGATTGGGTTAATACACAGACTAACCTCCACATAAAGATATGATTTCCCAAAATGGTTTTTTTGGATGTGTCCAAAAAACCATTGTCATGAATTATTTAACCCAAGGATAATTTATAATGACAAAATACGACCAAAAATATGAATATTTTTTCCAGATGAGCAAAACTGGGCATTCGCTTAGTAATGAAATGCAATTCTTATTGAGTTATTATTTCACTTCACTAAAACCTGTTTTTACCTAAGTATTATAATATGACACTATACCCCTATCATACCCGAGCATAAAATAAGTCGCATTAGTTAAATCTATATTATTATTATTATTCCTTATAATGTAATGTTAGTTATAGTTTAGATGTTTAAAAATTATGTTCAATGTTTAATATATATGAGGTAAAGATATATAACATGTAGGAACTGAAAATGTAAAATCATTGCTTTTATGCAGTTGAGTGGGAAAGTGGGAGATTTTTTTAAAATATTGCCAAATGATGTGCCATCATATTGTAACATTTGTTGTCTTGTCCATGGATAATAATGAATACTATACTGTTCCAAATTCTGCAATTACAATGGCAGAAAGCTCAAGAGCTTAAATAATGTAAAGGATCTCATAGGGTGGTGAGGTAAATTCACAAAGGGAAACAGAAATAGGTGGACAGTCAAAGACATAATATGGAGTTAGCTGGGTTTCTGGACAATTTCTGCAGATTGAGGATAGAATCTTGCTCTATCTGGGAATATTTTCATGTCTTTTAAATGTCTCGTAAATAATCCTCCTATTGTAAATAAGTTCCAGGGACAGTTGAGAACTCAGATTTGAAATTGAAGCTTTTTCAAAGGCTTGTTCAATAGTTTACAACTTGTATTTGCATCTGCAAAAATGCATTATACAGTGCAAGTGCATTATAACAGTATTAAAAATAGATTTGAAGTATGTTGTAGTAGAATCGCTGTAAATATTTTGAAAAAAAGAGAATAGAACAAAACAAAACAAAACACTGCTATTAGAATTGCATCTGGACAGAACTAAAGAGTTGAACTCTCTTAGGAAAAGACAGCCCAAATAAATAACAAAAGCCAGGAATATTTTTTTTAAGATTAACCCATTATTATCAGATATTAGGTTCATATACCAATTACCTGATTAATTTTCATGGAACAAATATAAAATGTGAACTGGATTTGGGTGATCATTATCAAGAATTTGTAATGTCAACTAAAGTAAGCACAATTTTGAGCATTTGGCTTTTTACAGTATTCTCTTATACAATATCGCTCACTTATTTTATTATGAGCAGTCAATACTTCTCCCCGTGTGGTGATAACATATGTCCGTCCAAGTCTGACAGAAGTTGAACGCTAACCATTATACTGTTTAGAATGAGAGTAAACAAAGGAAGAAAAGCCCAATTTTTCTATTTAACCTTCAGACATATATCTGATTAGGGAAAATATCGGAGAAGCTAGAAGGCTTACTCAAACATAAATCTGCATTATTACTAACTGCTAGTACTCTCAAGTTGATTAGAAAAGTAAGCCCAGGTGTTAAAATTCGAGGAACGACACCAATAGGCCAAATACGATAATGGATATTTATTTAGCAAATTGATACTTGATTTATTTTTACTGTTTTGTACCTTTCCACAAAATATTACAGCCTGTTATTTATTTTAATATTAATTCCAACTTGATTAAAAAAAGTTAGCATTTACGCCGTGTTTTTAGAAAACTTGTTTATATAACAGCTGAAGTTTAATTTCCAGGTGACATTTGGCGACTTGGCATTCATTAGATTATCAGTCATGGATATGGGATCTAACCATGTGACATCTCAACGAGTCATACCATTAGGATATTTAAAACAAGGTAATTTAAAATTTTCATTTTTTCTCTAAAAGTATTCTATGTAACAAATTGGTTTTATAAAAATTATTCAACCCCATTAATTTATATTCTAGAAATTTTGTTTCCTTGCCGTTTTCAGAATTTATGGAATGTGTTTAACTTTAAGGAGTTTCAGGATTATTAATACCCCCAAAAAAGGACCATAATGAAGATTTTTCAGTAACTTTCTGTAAAATCTTTAAAAATTCCTTTCTGTTGTTTCATATGTCATTTATATGCATTGAATTATCTGGTTTTCGTCATAAATATTTAATGTTCGTAAATTGAAAAAAAAATATTTTTATAATGAGAATTTTTTAGTATTGTGCATTAGGATGGAAAACTTATAGACAGATTAATAAATGCGGAATTGACTAGAATGTTTTTCGGGGCCCCTCAAATAAAAATGAAAATGTGAAATAAGTCGCTGCAGTGCGGGGCCCCTTTCTGATGGCGCCCTTAGATTGTACCTAGTGTGCTGAAGCCTAGAGCCGGGTCTGTGTTTAACGATATCTGATGTAACTTATATTACCAACTTAACCCCTTCCAGGTTCATTTTATTTCGGGATTATGGGTCAAAAAATGTCAATTTTTTATGCTTATTTTCATACATACATAGCTTTTTTGAACATAATAGCATCATTCGCATACAAAATTTCCTAAAAATTAATGTAAAAAAATCAATTTAAATAAATGAATAATTTACCTGTATAGTTGGCTTTCAGAAATCATTAGACTTTGGAGTCAATTCACACTAACTATGAATATTAAGCTTAGAATACCTGCTTTTATCTTGAATTAAATTTTATTTATATCCTTTGCATTTACACAAATGATTATGAAATTATTTATCAAACTTTGATCGTGTATTATACAATTGGAAACTCGGTACTGCACAGAGTCCAATATCGTAATCTGGACAGTTGGACCTTGTTTCTCTACTTACCTTCTTCCCTCTGCTGTCTCTCTTTGAGCAACAAATAATCTAGCAGCCAGAAAAGTAAACAAAAGCATTCGAAACCATAAAAAATACATTGAGATAATTCGGGAAAGACTGATTGCACAGTGTAAAATTTCACAGTACCCGAGTTACACTCAGGATAAACCAGGATGGTACATTTCGCCTGCAAGAGTTCAGCTCGGGAAAAACCGGAAAGGGGTTAATTATATTACTTTCCGAATAGACCTTATACTTATTATTGAGAAGTGATATATAATGTAAAGGATATCATAAGGTGGCGGGGTAAATTCACAGAGGGGAACAGAAATAGATAGGCAGTCAAAGACGTGATCTGAGGTTGCCTGGGTTTCTGGACAATTTCTGCAGATTGAGAAAAGAATCTTGCTTTATCTGCTAATATTTTCCTGTCTTTTAAATATCTCTGCGTAATCTTTCTATTTTAAATAAGTTCCAGAGACATTTGAGAACTCAGAATTGGAATTGAGGCTTTTTCAAAGGCTTATTAAAGGCTTATTTAATATTTTTGCAACTTGTATTTTCATCTGTGCAAAAATAAGGGTAGCGGACTGCTACCCTTATTTTTGCCCATGGTGTTCTATACCAATTATGCAAAAAAAAAAGTCAGCCAAACTTAACTGAAAAAAAATCACGTATGTATCATCAAGAATTGAACAAATTTTCGAAAGTTATTCTATGGCTAGATAGAGTTCATTGAACAATTGACCTCATTCTTCAATTTTACTTTAAATACATATAAAATAGATTGCATGTATTGACTTTCATATAAATATTTTGTTCATATCTCTTATTTGAAATGAAAAGCGTGCTTCTGAACGTTTTACTGAAATCGTTCCATTTCCGTTGTCGAGATGTGCCACGTGCGCATAAGTTTTCAAGATGTCGCGTATACTATTTATATATTTTTCTTTATCTTGAAACAACAATCCGGCGTCCTATAAGAATTCAACTTGATGAGTCTAAAATCGTGAAGACTGCAACTCCACATCTTCATCGTAGATTGTGATCTCTTTCTGCAAAGTGGATGCTATTCTTGATAACTGAAACGAAAGAACTTCATTATCGTAATGTCGAGAGCTCTGTAAGTGGGTTCTTGACATTACAATTACAGAAAGAGGTTAGTCTCGTGATTCAACAGGGATGAATCGCAATCGAACCTTAAATGCTTTATTGTCTGTCTTACACTTACAACTAAACCAAGGATATCACCACCTTTGAGTGCTTAAGAAACCGGAATTCCGGATATTAATATAATCGAACCTCGTTAAGACGGAAACGTTTAACACGAAATTTTGCTTGAGACAAAGGAAAATATTTTTCCTGATAGGTTGTATGGGAGAAGAATATGGTTTGATTTTGGAGCTCTACGGTCTACTTTTTGCAACACGAGGGCTAATGAGACCGGGACCTATTGCTTAAAGCCGATTCCGAACGGCTACGAACATCCATGCCATAGTGGGATTCGAACCCACGAACTCCGGTTCCGAAGGAGAGCACCCTAACCATTCGGCCATCGTTCGGCCAAAGGAGAAGAATAATTGCATCATGTAATACATTGGTTCTCAGCAGGGGCGATGGGACTATGGTGATGGGCAGTAAACTAGTTTCGGGCGGAAGGGAGGGGGTATGATACGGGCATGTTTCGTCTTCCAAACTTAATTTTAAAAAAATCCAAATTTATTACATTAAATTTTTAATTTACGAAATTTTTACCAGCAATAAAATGAACTAACGCGAATGTACCAAAACCAGTACTTTACAGTAATACTTAAAAGTAGAGTACCCCTTGACAAATTTGGCCAATTAATTGGAGATGTTTACTAAAACACAATGGTATTTCATCCGAACATTGTATACCTTGCTTTTTTGGTGACTTTAATTAATGCATAGGGCGCCATTTTAATAGAATTATATAATCTTAACCAAAACGATTTAGGAACTGGTCATTTATATTTATGGGCAATTAATCTCTCAACAGTTTACAAAGCCATTAGGTCCAAATTATTAAATATTAGCCATAGGGAAACATTAATGGTCCCTATATCTAATTTATAACACGTTGACTGACACTTGCGTCTATAGCCGTCAAAGCGAAGTTCACTATGTGGCATAACGGCAACAGCCGTCCAAAACGAAGCTGTTATTTTTAGACACTAGGGCTATAGAGGTACAAGTGTGAATTTAACGGAGTACAAGTAGAAGCCTAGTGTCATGTTTTAGAAACATTTTTTAAGCTGAATTTCGTTTTCCACACCGAAAATAATGTGTAATAATTATAAAATTATAATAAATTTTTTGTCATTTATTTATTTTTGTTTGATTATAAACTAACATTTAGTGTAAAACTCTCAAAAATACTTTGTTTCAGACAAAAAATTGCTTATTTGAGTCATTAAACCTGTCATTTACGTTTTTAAATTTTTGCGGTTATAGCCACCATCGTCCCATTACTTAGTGCCTAGATTACGCTGGCGCCATGACGGTTATAGCCGCAACTTGATTTAAAGTACTGAATTAATCAAAAGTAAGTTTATTTAAGCAGAAAGAGTAAAACTATACTTCTAATATTCTAAAAATTACAAAAACATATAGTGCTAATTTTCGAACTTCACTTGTTCCTACTGTCCGTCAATGTGTTAAGCATTAAAGGCATTTAATATATAAGAAAAAGATTGCACAAGGAGAGCTATAGATACCAGTATAATATAAATGAAAATATAGACACATATTGTTTGGACATGGCAAGATCAGGAGAAAATGTTAAGCTACCATGCTTAGAGCTTTATCGCCAAGTTGGCGGGAATACCCTGTTCTTGTTTTAATCCCATGTTTCCATGTGTTAGATTGGGTAGACATACATAAAAATATATTTAATCAACAACATTCGTTTTAGCGTTGCTTGAACGTGTTTCAGGAACAAAAATTTGGTGTTAACTATATTGAAGAAAATTACTTAAATATGTTGACTCTTATAATTGAGTATCTGTACACTATTTTCAATATGTGCTCACAACACTGCACGTGAACAGCTCACTAAAAGCGCCGTTTCTGATATTGATGTTCCCAGTACCTGAGCCATAACGGTTTGACCTTTATCAAAGTCCGATAAAACAGCTGCTTTTCCCATTATATCGCTAATCGCGATATGTTTGGACAAACAATTTATACCAGCTTTATATAATCCAACATTAGCTGCGCAAGCGCAGTGGTTTTGTTCCTATTCGAGCCTATTGTCATAAAGGGAGGCGGTCATAACATAATGGCTCTTGGGTGTATTTTACGAGATATAGCATGATAAAAACTGCTTGAAATTGTCTTTTTTGATCTTGTATTTAAGTGTGACGACACGAGTTAAGCTATAATCAAACCCAACTGTTCTGTAATAAAATATGTTGTTCGTTAATTATTTGTTAGTACATTTGTGCATGTTTTCCATCAATAGAAAAATCTTTGCTAAAAATCGCTTTTCCTTCTCCTGAATTAGGATATCGGCATGTTCGACTACGCAGCTTACAGAATCAACCCTTACCTTTGTCAACACTTTTCATTTATACTCTCTGGGAGGAGGAAGGCCTCGAAATGTCAACATCAGACATCGATACCACCCCAGCTTTGAAAAAAGGACGATCAAAAGATAGTGCCAAAACTGAGGTAATATTTTCTTCGTCCATATCTGAGTTCAAAAGTTTTTCCAGTGGCAAATTCACTTTGTTAACTCTTCTTTGCATATTTTTTTCTATTTTTGTGTGAAGTAAATAAGGGTGATATATTTCATACTCCCTGTTAGGGGAAAATATTAAAAATAATCTCTTGCATAAATATATAATACAAAATAGTTTAAAAAAAACAATATGATGACAATATCCATCAAGAAAATTTACATCTTAAGCTCAGTACAAAGTTAACCCTTTATATTCTGAATTAATTTACCATCAACTTTCTTACTGCATTTTTCCATCGTTAGATAAGTTTTAACGGAGAATAATCATAGAAAAAAGAAAATTAATTTTTACTGTATTTTAGTAGTTAATTTTGCTGCTGGTACTTTCTAGTACAAACATATATTTTTGACTCTATGATAGAACATAAACATTAAATTGTGACTAAAACAAATGAAATGCTTACCTGGGGAGTATAAAAGTCTCTAAAAAATAATAGTACCATATAACTGGTAATAAACCACTAAATTTACTGAATTGAACAACACGTGTATCAACTCTACCACAAAATGACCTTCGTATGTAGCACGCCAATTATAAAATCCTTACTATGCAAATAATAAAAGGATTCCTGATTGGTGTTGTCATTTCTTTTCTGCTGTAGGAACTGCATCGTTCCTGTCCTTGTTAGTACCGTCAGGAAAAACGGGTTTATTAGGAGTATATAGGTGTTTGATTGAAGCGGTACTTATAAGTACCGTCAGGATAAAAAGGGTTAAAAGTTAAAAATATATATCTTTTATCATTTTTATTTGACTATAATGAAAAATGATTCGTCATACATTACAAGTAAAACAACTGCTTAGTCATGTAAATTTCTGTCGCATGACATGATTTTGAAAAGGTTATTTGAAGTATTCGATGTAATTTGGACAGAAAATAACAGAAACACAAAATCAAAACTTTTCCACTCATTATCGCTTTTATTAATAAATATATCTCAGTAATAAAAAATATTCAATAAATCTCACGTTTCTTCCAATTATTACAAACAGTGGAATGACAAGTTCAAACCCGCTATAATAATTGTAACATTTGATTTTTTTTAAGAGCTACGTTCCTTCTTTCGCAATAGTCGGGAAAAATGTTGAAAGCAACAACCAATTTACCGTACACCTATACAGTACAATTTTCACTAAAAATTATGATGGAAATTTTCATTATCGTGTAAATTTTTTTTTATCTTTACTTTATGTTCTTAGCAGTTTTCTCTTAAGTATTTTAAAATTTTACTAGATTCCGTCTTAATTGTGTGCGGGTACATTTCTCAGCGGAATTGTACTGGGAGCGGGCGTTTTGTCCGTAAATTTAGTTATTCAATTAAATCTCAATTGATTGAAAATTATTTAATTTTTTAACCAACTTTTCGTATTTTATATTGAAATATATAAACAGATATATAAATAGACAAATAAATAAATGTATATATAAATACAAATATATATATATATCTATATATATATAAATACACACATATATATATATATATATATATATATATATATATATATATATATAAATATACATATATATAATATCATTTTCTCAAAGATAAATAAAAAGTTAATTTTAAATCTAAATTGATTTTTTTAAATCAACCTTCCTGTTTTGTGGTTCCGCATCGACTGATGTAAAAACTAGTTTTTATTTGTCTAAATTTTTCCAGAATCTATGTAGTAGACAAGAACATTCAACTTTGTTTTCCTGTATATACCGTTATTTTTGTACCCACAAACAAACCATGTTGTTACACTAACCCGTACTAGTACGTGTCCCCCGCTCAAGTATCATCGTCAGAAAACGTACTAGTGCGTGTCCCGTATACAGTGGCCTTTAACCTTTAGAGCTATCCCCTCCCTATTAAATAGATACTGCAATCAAGCTGTCCTACGAATGACAAATGGTATTCTATTCACTAAAACACTTCCCAGTGCCTCAATACCTACCTTTTGAAGTGTTATTTTAATTTCTTAGCACACGTCTCTGGAGGACTGTTTTAGATTATTTCTAAACATCGAACACTTAAGAATTAGTGTCCCGCATACAATGTGTTAATAATAGAGTTACTTGGAAAACTTCTAAAGGGACTTGATACCTTTAAACGGAAAAGTTTCTATTATAACAGGGTTTGTAAAATATACTTTTTAGTGGATAAATTTATAATAGTATCGTAAATATGAAAAATCAAATAGAATTAGTAGTATATAGTTTTAATTTTTTCGAATTATGTTACATATAAACATTTTTACATTATAAAAAATGAAAAGAGCAATCAGAAAACTAATAATGTTTTACAGTGTGGTAACGTTCAAAGTATTTTCCTCTGTGAAGAGGAACACGGGAAAACCCGTACTGGTACGTAACCCGCGTTCAAGTATCAATCGTGAGAAAACGTACTAGTACGAGTCACGCATATAACGTGTTAATATTGTATGTTTATATTCCCAACATTTTTAATAATATCCACCTTTAAAACTTTTTACCTTGTGATTAGCACAATATGTTCCTGGTAGATTCAGTGCCATAACACTTCAAAAGACCAACCAACTAACCAACCATCATCGTGCAAAGAAGGGTCCTTAACAAATTAAATGTAGAATGGCAGTTTCAGCTAAATGTCATTTTCTAACTATATTTGTATGTAGATATTTAAGATTTCTTACCTACGAGTTATATTTGTTCTATTAGGTTCCAGCTAGTATGCCCGTGAAAAGGAGAATGTTCTTCCTTGCCGTGTATGGCGTAGTTCCAGATGAGCCAAGCACCATTCTGAAAATTACTCAGGAAAGTACAACTAGAGATGTGATAGCTCAGGTAATAGTTCATGGGTTCAAATAACAGCTGATGAGCAGCTCTTTATTAGATGTTAAAAAATATCTTGTGGCTTAGATTTATAAGTAGATTCATAAAGAGGGAACTAGGATCTTTATATATAAAATTCTTCTGCCCGTGTATTTGTAACAAAACTCCTCCTAAACGGCTAGACTGATTTTGATGAAATTTTGTATATGTAATTAAGGTATCCGTCTACGTTAAAAACGTCATTTTTTTGCCAAAAATCATAATTTTTTTTTATTTCTCTATTGTAAAATTTCAAGTTTTAGGTTTCTAAATCTGTTTTTGTTTTGTCTCTACGGCATTTTAAAGAAAAGTTACATCTCTTTAAACATCAGTGACAGCTGTCAAAACAAAACGGAAGTACCGACTTCGGAACCGGGAGTTGTGAATTCAAAGAGCATTTTTTGGACAAATTTGTTTAAATTTTCATGAAAATTAGTTTAAACATTTTTCTAGTATTTTTAATAATTAACAACTTGGCAATTAGAAAGGTTTGAAGCAAGAAAGGGGGATGAATTTTAAACATGTATTTTAATTTTTTAATAGTTAAAGTTGCTTTCATAAACTTCAAATGCGTTTTTCTTAGAACGGTATTTTTAATAAAATGTCGGAACTTAAAATGTGATTTCTCAAAAAGCTCTTAAAATATTTTTTTTGAAAATTATGAATGCTTTTGATAGTATTTACTAGTAAATGACCTAAAAGCTCTAAATTTGGATAATTTTTTACACTCATAGTTAGATATAAAGGTAATGAAAATTCGTTAAAAATTCAATGTGTAAGATTTTGAAGGGCCAAAATATTTTACCAAATGTAAATTAAGCAAAGATTTTAGGGGATTCACCAGCCCAGTGTAATAAGAAATGTGTTGCGTCAAAAAATATTGAAATAATTTAATTTATTAAAAAATTAGACCTTTTGAAAAAACCCGATTTTTTTACTAAATTTTCTTCATTTATTAGAAATTTTATAAAAACTTCTCCAGAGATAAATTTTTTTAAGTGCAATTCTCTATGACAATATAAAAAATAAATCTAAAATATGTAAAAACATGAACTATTTTCTATGTTTAAAGTAAAAATTTCTCCGAACGTGGACGGATACCTTAAGTTGATTCAAGAAGGGTTTAGATTTATAATTTGACCCGATAGAAAATATTTTTTATTAAAAATCTAGAATTTAGTGCTTACTTAGATTATTTTAATGCCGCTTGAAACCCTTCACTAGCGCAGTGATCAACGCAACGGGCTTCAGTATGAAAAGTACCTGGATCGAATTTCCGTACAGGCGATATGGGAGTTTTAGTTTAATCTAATTACGTTTGCGATGACTGTAAGCGTGGTGACTTCAAGTATTTTTAAAATAATTTCTTCCTTACTTTTCCAGCAAAACGGTCCAATTCATAATTTAAAAACATTTTACAATTTTTGGATTTACAGCGTTAAAACAGAACAACCTCTGTCGGCTCGTCTAGTATGATACAAACATCTATGTGTATAGATCTATGCATAATCTTTTATGTATATACATATATGTAATATGTTAAAAATTTAAACGGATCTAAATTATTTTTCTAGATCTTAATTCCATTTCGTTCTAAAAAAAAATGTTATTTTTACCTATTTATTATGTGATAAATTTAATCCCCTGCTTTTAACCTGGGAAAATAGAGCTCGAAATAATGGCATGAAATGCTCGAAAAGGAAGGAAGGGGTGGATTTCGAACGCTTTAAAGACGACAGTATTTTTTGCTGTGCTATGAAGCATATTTATAGCAATATATTTTAGAGTCAGATCGATAGTTTAGGAGAAGATAAACTTTACTCGCTTTGAATTTTGCTAACCCTAACTCATCAAGAATCTAATATGGATGATGCCTCTATCCATTCCAGGTCCAACCGTTTAATAAATTCGAGGGCAGTCGGACAGATAACTTAGGCTATTGTTATATAGGGGATTTTTTTCTATATCATACATCCAGAATGAACTCAAAATATTTTGTTAATTCTTAAAATGTTCCTAGTATATTAATTTTTATTTTTTTCTATTTTTACCTTATTAATACTAAAAAATACCTCATTAACATTAAAAATATTTTTGAACGTCTTTTGGATATTGTTTTGCTGATGAACTGAATACTTTATTTGAAGGGAATAATTTTTATTTAGACGTTAAATTTTCATAAAAATTCCTAAATTTAATTTTGTTTATCTTCATACTCCTCTAAAGTCTCCCGATACTGTGAATGCAGTTTATCGAAATGAACACGATCCTTCCCCAACTATTGGGACGACCGTAAGGAGAACCATTTCCTCTTATATATTTAATAAATGTTGTTCCATTTTACAATTATGCTGACTAAATATTATTCGTTTTAAACTTTATTCGCTTTGAATTTTGCTAACCCTAACTCATCAAGAATCCAATATGGATGCCTTTATCCATTCCAGGTCTTTTAACCACCGCGGAATGTAATTGGTTCAAAGATGTGGGTTCCGGGAAAATCTTCCGAAGTCTGCCGAAATTCAACAGCGATATTCGGAAAGCGATGTCAAATAGCGAAGGGTAGTGTTAAATCCCAAACAGCGAACGAGCTAGATCAGTGATACTTCAATCAGCGATGGATCTGTTTAAATGCCTCCGATAGTTCAATGCACATTGATTGAATCAAAGAAATCTTTCAGATTGAAGATACCGGTTACAAGTCATTCTGGTTCACTGCTAAAAGATTGTGTTTCAACCATAACACCGCGTTTACACGAGTCAAGTAGACGCTCAAGTAGGTCAGTCAAGTTGACTTGAAAGTATTACTTGACTCGTATAAACGGTTCTGGTCAAGTCAAGTAGCTACTTGAGTCAAGTAGTGAAGCAAGTCAAGTAGTTCTTCATGGTGGACAAGTAACTTGACTCAAATGAATCAAGTAAAGTAGAGGGCGCCACTGTAGTGTAAATTCTGTATCATTTCGCTATTGGTAGCAGTCATTTGTTTTTAGTACGTGAACTTTATTTTTGTTTCAGTACACGAAAGATATTAGAAAATGAAAAAAAAATTAGGATTTAAATTAGAGGTAAAGCATGGAACATAAATTTTCCATCTTTTCAAATTGTTCCACTTAATGGGTGAAATTATAGATAACCCTACAACTAATAATTAAGGTAACTCAAAACAAAATAACTCTTTCACAGATACGTTTATTCTTACAATTATAGTGTATGTAATGCTTTTTTATTATGTTAAAGGGTGTCATTAGTTTTAAGGAGCTACAAATGGAAAAATTTTTGTCAATTTTCGGCTTATCAAACTTTTATTTTATTATTATCTTAAGTTGCTTGAAATTTTCAACATTTGATCTATATACCACGTTAAACATTTTCTTAAGTTTACTTTGTTTTTCGAAAAAATAATTTTTTTTCTGTAAAGTACTTATTTTTAAAATTTTGCTGACACATTATCCTCTGAACAGATGTATAAAATAATATAAAATGAAATATTACTTATTTTTAACTGTTAATTGGAAGAATTAAAAAAATACAGAAACACTGATAAATATTCACAGAGATTATTACATAATTTATCACAAAATTTAGTTTTAAAAAAGGGAATATTAGAATGAATCTAAGGTAATCTAAGGTGAGTATGCAATTTATGGAAGCTCGGATTGAAATATAGCTTTATATTGCATATTTTTCATGCTTATTATTATTATTACTATTTGTTTATTTTGCCGAATTTTGTTTGTTTGAATGTCTTAAGATTCTAAAAAACATGTACACTTCCTCCGAAAAATCTCCCTTTTACGGAAAAAATTATTTTCTGCTAAACGCATTACTGACTTCACTAAATATCTTAAAATTCACCCTCTCTAAACAATCCATTTAATTATATCAGTCATATTCTTTCCTAAACATTCCACACACAAAACATCGGCGAAATTGAACACATGCGTAATAAAAAGTATAAATTTTACACCAGGAGAGTGAGTATTCAAATAAAATTAAAATAGTATGGAAAAATTGCATTTTAAATTCTATAAATACCAAATTAATTAAAAAAAATAGAATTAATTAGATACTCTCCAAATTCTATAAAATTTCCGTATATCGTTACAGAATATTTTCACGAAAATTTGAAGTGCGAAAATATTCTGTTAATAGTCTGCAATAGTTCTTGTTTAGAGGCAAGTTACTTGACTCGCAACTTGACTACGTGTAAATGCATGCATTCAAGCTGTAGGTGAGTCAAGTAAATTAAGAAAAACTATGCATGCGCGGAGCTACTTGACTTGATCGTCTACTTGACTCGTGTAAACGCGGTGTTAGATACGAAAGCGATCGAAATAAACATGCTCTGTCCCCAACTATTGGAAAGACCATATAGGAAACCATTTCCCTTTTTTATATAATAATTATTGTTCTATTTTATATCTATGCTGACTAAAAGTTATTCGTTTTAAACTTTACTAGCTTTGAATTTTGTTAACCGTAACTCATGAAGAATCCAATATGGATGATGCCCCTATCCATTCTGGGTCCAACCGCTTCATAAATTCGAGGACAGGCGGACAGATAACTTGGGCTATTATTATATAGGGAATTCGTGGAACTAATTTTTGCGTGTGTTTTCTTGCCACTGTTTTGAGAATGGTTTTTGTATTTCAGGCTTTGAGCAAAAGTAACAGTCATGACTCTGTGGATGATTACGTGTTAATCGAAGAGGTGCAACGCGGCTGGGAGAAGAAATCATCGGATAAAAGCGCTTCACGACGTTTTCTAGATGTCAACGAAAGGCCCCTCGAAGCACAATCGCAGTGGAAAGGCGAAGGTCGCTTTATTCTCAAAAAATTGGCAGATGTAGGTTATGTTTAGTCTCTCTCACAGAATACCGTTCTACTCTTTATATTTTCCTCCTTTATGCATCGACCCTGAATTTCGGACTCCACATCTCACTTTTCTGCATTACTCTCCGTAATTGGATGTTTGTTTCTTTTTTGTACGAGACTCAAAACTACGCTCTTATGCTCCATAATCAGCACATGCACAATATGGCGATTTTACGCAGCAGGAAATTTCTCAACTTATGGCAATTCTGCATTTAGTTTCAGACGGAAGGGCAGTGTATTGTTTGTCTATTGGCTGTCGTAAACATGAAAATGAATGGGAAGGGCATTATAGTAGTTCGTGACGTTGCGCGAAATTGCTCTATATATAACGCAGGCCCTTTTCTTGTAAGGCTTACGATCTGTTAATGATATTTTAAAATCCAATTTGGAAAAACTAATCTGTACGTAATATATGATTTATTTGTTAATCTTTTAAAAAAAACTTCCAATGTGAAAATTCTTTTAGGAAAAAAAATTGGTTCTCAAAAAAAAAGTTGTAGGCAAATGTGATATGAAATGTTTTTCTTTTCATTTTTGTTACTCGCTCATAATATAGATTAATTATACATTACAAGTGATATAAGCAGTATACTTATATAAACTTTTCTGGTCAAATTGTATGCTGCATTTACTAATGAATCGGTGACTTTAAGATGTCACTCTGAAGTAGTTCTTCAAATCTTCTTCAAGGAGAAAACGATGTTTGTCTCTTCTTCCTGGGATGAATTCAAAATTTAAAAGTTGACACATCAACAAAGTCCTTAAAATTAAATCAGTAGACAGGTATATTAGGCGAAATGTGAGGGAATGATTAATATTTCTGATGGTTATCTTTTATATACAGTGGAACCTGTTTATAACAATATTTGTAGTGACCTAAAAAATAATTGCTTTATACAGGCCACAATAACAGACAATTTTAGCATTTATGCATCCAGTATTTATGCACATACTATGCATGTAATAAGTTGTACTTAAAGAATTAATTTAACCTTACTTAAAAAATTAAAAATATAAATATTTACACAATAATTAATAATTAAACAATAATTAATAACTTTGTGATTTTTATGTTTTTTTTTATTCAAAATAAAACATGAAATACATTTAACACACAGGTCAACACTTCCGTATGGCTGGGCACATCATACACACTGTATTTAAAAAAGGAATAACTTTGCTCATGAATTTAGCACATGGGAAACACAATGGGTAAAATAATTACTTTATGATTTGATGTTTATGTAGCATTTTCTTTTCCGATTCGACGAAGGGAATTGACAGAACGATGGCCGACTGGTTAGAGCGCTTACCTTAGGTACTGGAGTTCGTGGGTTCGAATTCCATAATAGCATGGATGTTCGTAGCCTTTCGGAACCAGCTTTAAGCAGTAGGCTTTGGTCTGAGTAGACCTCGTATTGCAAAAAATTGACTCTAGCACTCCAAACCCAACCTATAGAGGATGTGAAAATTTTAAGGTATTCGCATACGTTGAAAACGTCATTTTTTGCCAAAAATCCTATATTTTTATTTCTTTGTTGTAAAATTTCAACTTTTAGGCTTCTAAATCTGTTTTTGTTTTATCTCTAAGGCATTTTAAAGAAAAGTTACAGTTGTTTAAACATCAGTGACAGCTGTCAAAACAAAACGGAAGCAGCGGCTTCGGAACCGGAAGTTGTGAATTTAAAGCCTTTTAAAGAGCATTTTTTTGGACAAAATTTTTTTAATTTTAATGAAGATTAGTTCAAACATTTTTCTAGTATTTTTAACAATTAGCAACTTGGCAATTAGAAAGTTTCGAAGCAAGAAAGTTTTGTGAATTTTAAACATGTAAAACATGTAACATTTTAAACATTTTTAATAGTTAAAGTTGATTTCATAAACTTGAAATGCTTTTTTCTCAGAACGGTATTTTTAATAAAACGTTGAAACTTGAAATGGGATTTCTCAAAAAATTCTTAAAATATTTTGTTGAAAATTATTATGAATACTTGTGATAGTATTTACTAGTAAATGACCTAAAAGCTTTAAATTTGGATAATTTTCAATGATGTTACATTCATAGTTAGATATAAAGGTAATGAAAATTCGTTAAAAATTCAATGTGTATGATTTTGGGGTACCAACATTTTTTACCAAATGTAAATTAAGCAAAGATTTTAGGTGATTCACTAGTCCAATGTATAAGAAATGTGTTGCATAAAAAATATTGAAATAATTTAATTTATTAAAAAATTGGACCTTTTGAAAAAAAATCCGATTTTTTTTTACTAAATTTTCTTCATTTATTAGAAATTTTATAAAAACTTCTCCAGGAATAAATTATTTAAGTGCAGTTCTCTATGATAATATCAAAAATAAATCTAAAAATGTAAAAACATAAACTAGTTTCTACGTTTAAAGAAAAAAGTTCTCCGAACGTAGACGGATACCTTAGTTACTTTTCACAAAAAATAATAAAAGTTTGCAAGATAGCAACGTTATTAGGATAACTTTATTTCATAATAAAGTTATAGAAAATTTGTCAATCTAGCTATTAATTTGTTTATTCAAGTGATGCTTGTACATACAAATCTATTACCCCATATAATATGTTCGGGACCATACGTTGTCGTTTTAGAAGAAAAAAAAATTGGAATATATGTAATACCAGTTTTCTAGGCAGTTAAATTTATACTTTAAAGGAATTACCACCTATAATGGTAATTCCTTTAAAGATGCAAAAGTTTGCATCTTTAAAGGGATTACCATTATAGGTGGATTCAAAATACATTGAGAAAATAAGGAAAACTTTGGGACCAAAGAAAAATATTATTGTAGGTAGGTTTATCATTACAAGCCGATTCACTATACACAGGTTTCACTGTATGTTTATATAATCTTTTGAAAAGTAAGGATTGGGAAATGATAAATGGGTGTATAAGGCTTGTATTATCGTTTATTTTATCTGTTTTTCGTAATAGTAGTGAATATATATATATATATATATATATATATATATATATATATATATATAAAATATGTATGTATGTATATTTTGCCCTTCTCAGTTGTTAATTGGATAAACGTGTTCTTGGTATGGTGTAATGTGTTTAATTTCATTGGTCTCAGTACTTCGCTCTGAAAACAGTGTGGTAGTTCCCAGTGAATTTTTTTTGTTAAAATAAACTGTTAGATTTTTTTTCATCTCGTAATATTCTTAATCTATTCTTAGGTTTGTTAGCAGCCTTATATAATAAAAACTATAACCCACTGAAAGGATACAGGAGTACGCAGTAACCAATTGGAGCAACTGACGTATTATTCTTCCATAATACTTTAATTGACACATATAAAGTTTTATAACTTCAAAATATTTCTCACAAGTTTACTTGCTGAATGATAAACTGACAGTTCGCATAGTATTACCAGAAAACCACTTTAAACGACAGATTTTCGTTTCATGCTCTTCATGTGGATTTTTGTTATCTTCATTTAAATGAGGTCATGGTAACTTCAATATGTACTTAAAAGATATCATACGAAAGTGCTTAGATTTTTTAATGACACTTTTCTTATTTTTGGAATTATATCTGCAACAAGCACGCCCTTAAAGAAAATGCTCATGGGTAAAATGCTGTTACTGATATACGAATTTTCATATCATGCAGGCTAACATAATCAAAATAGAGCTGAAAAATACCCCAACATCACACGTGCCTCTTTGTTTCATGCGAAATATTACCTGTGAAATAAAAGTGAAAACTTTTTGGTTTTAGTTGGGCATAAAAAACTTTTTGAAACAGTCTTTTTACTATGTTAAACGTTTCATTTTGAAATAAAACGTATCTCTGCAAGTGAAATAACAATACAGATAAACTGGACTGCTAATTGTTATAACTAATATATTCCAATGATCTATTTTATGGAAAAAAACTATAATGGAGAGTAAACAACTGGTATCCTCACAGAAACTCTTTTCGTGAAGTCGTTTACCCTTAGTTCTCCTCACACCATCGTGCCTGAAGCACAGATTAGCTCTATGGTGTGAGCTGTCTGGCTTTCATCTCTGCATGCCTTCGCACAATGAAAACTGGATGTTCATTTCTCTAAACAGAAGTCATGATTTTATGGAAGAGATGCATTTCTATGGAATGTTGAAATGGTTACTCTAACTTGGATATGTCAATTTGAGAAACATCATGAGCTTTGGCGGCCTCATTTTGGCTCGTCCTTGTCAATGGCTACCCATAGGTTTGAACCCCACAAGCTATTCCAGGTGTGTACATGATCTTCAACTCCTATTTCAAGTTTACGTGATTTGGAGAGAGCTAGGTACGAAGCACAAGAGCCGCGCCTGCGGTCCTTTTATAGCGTACTATTTGCATGATTTATTGCATGTGTCTGCGCAAGCACTGTTGACGTGACATGCAGTTTTACGTATGCATATGCTCTCTTTTGATAGTCTGGATGTAGAAAAGTACAACAGTACCTTTCTGCTGAAATGCATTTGGAATGACAAACTATCAAATCGTTTTGTTAATGTGTCGACTTTATTTTTGGATGTTTTTGTCACAAGTCTGTGCATTTGTGCTTGCATGTATGTACTTGTAAAAATTCAGCTCGATTTAAGTTATTCTGTTGGCTGAAATAACAACAAAATCCATTATTTTTAGTTAAAAATATAATTAAAAATTGCTATTTGAAAATATCTTTTCTATTCATTTACAGGACGTGAGTTAAATTTCTTTCTGTGCATTTTCAAACGCTTGCTCGCCTACCGATGGCTGAGTGGTAGAGCGCTGCTCTTCGGTACCAAAGTTCGTGGGTTCGAATCCCTCTAATGGCATGGATGTTCGTAGCCGTTCGGAATCTGCTTTAAGCAGTGGGTCCCGGTCTCATTAGCCCTCGTTGTAGCAAAACTATACTGCTCCAGACCAAACGAATCAGACGCTTTATATGTTAGGACCACAATTATTCAATTATTGATTCCTCTTTTCTTTGATATGCTAAAAACAATCGAGGATAAGGACATTTAGATGCAATTCTTTAATTTAAAAAATTTCAAATATGGTACATTTACGGAAAAGTTATAAGGACATTTCATATTTCTTTTAATAATCAATGTACAGATTATTTTCCAATCACCATGAAGTTATGGAATCAAATTATGGAATAATCTTTATTTTAAACTATAATTTACAGGATTTTTGAGTATTTAAACTGTATCTGCATCTGAATTAAATTGAGTCAAAAATTATTTCTATTTTAAAGTTAGTTATTTTATAAGTTGAAGTTTTTAAAGTAAAAACTTTCGGCAATAAAGAAAATCATCACTAAAATCTGCATTTTTAAAAGTTATTTTTCTTCATGCTTCAGTATTTTCTTTTATTTTCATTTATTATGTGGATTTTCGTTTTATTACTTGTGGTAATTGGATATGAATGGAAATATATTAAGCTCGTTATTATTTTATTCTTACATAATTTTAAATTGTAGTCTATGTTCTGAGTTATGTGTCGCATTTTTTCAGGATCCCAGTACCAGAGCTTGGATAACTACTATTCGAGGAATAGTTAACAAGGAAAAGGTTAGTTAAGACGTGTTTCGGACAATCTATATATTTACAGGATCATATTCCATACGACAGTCTCACAGGATCTCACAGGATGAGTTAGCAACAGAACTCCCTGGGCCAAGCCCTCTAGTTCTGGTGTTGCTAGTAATGGTAATGCATAAGTCTAAGAGATTGAGTTGGCTTGACATTTTAAAGCCATACGACAGTACATCATGCTAATGTTATATACTTCACTTGATATTCTTACATTTGTAAAATAAGATGTATCTTTGAAAATGAAAGTTTGTTGAAAAATTATTTTAACCCTTTTTTATTACTTAAATTGAGAGCCTCATGTGAGTATAAGATTCAGGGGAGCGAGAGGGTTAAGGAAATCTTGACTTCTTCCATAACGATTCATCATTGTCTTCTTTGGATTAAAAAAACCAATTTCGGATCATTCGAGCTGTTTCTCAACAAATTTTACCCCATACTTTTACCAATTCTAATTTGTTAAAACTAGCATTACGTTATATGTCTTTACTTGTGTCTTCACGAAATCTGTCTCTTAATGTTGACTGCTACAACAGAAAACTAAACAAATGTTTGCTAACTGTTTACTGTTAAAAATTTATGCAGAAAATTTAAAAGCTCTTGGTATGAAATTAACATGTAAACCTTTATTTCGAAGTTATTTTCAACAAACTTTTTTAGGAGGCTATAAAAAATAGGTTTTTGACTGGGATTTACTTCACAAATTAAATTTGAAAAAGACTTGTTTTTTTTTTTCAGTAAACTCAGAGAAGTTTTAGCTTGTTGATTTTTTATTTCTAAAATTTTTATTTCAGTTCATTTCAACTATTGATTTTTAGAGAAGGTTAATGAAGTCCTCACTTCTTCCATAATGATTCAACATTGTCTTCTTTGAATGAGAAAAACCAATTTCCGATCACTCGAGCTGTTTCTCAACAAATTTTACCCCATATTTTTTACCAATTCTGTGATTTATAAATGGCCTTTAGAAAAGGACTGACCTTTAATAACTGTTGTAAATTTAAGGAAAGTAAAAAATAATGTCTTAAGTGAAGAAGCAATGAAAAGTGCTCAACCGGGAGATCTGTTAAACAAAAGTAGAGAATGGCGTGATATTGATGACAATTTCTTTGTAGTGGTCTGAAATCTAGAATGAAAATAAAAAGTTTTTTAAAAACAAGGACACTGAAACGGCCTATTTTCCAATGAGTGTGGGCAAAGTGAAATTACGAATTTCCTAAAGATAGCGTTACGTTATATGACTTGTATCTTCAAGCAAAATCTATCTCTTAGTGTTGGCTGCTACAACAGAAAACAAAAATGTTTGCTAACTGTTTACTGTTGAAAATTTAAAAGCTCTTGATATGAAATTAACATGTAAACCTTAGTTTAGAAGTTGCTTTCAACATACTTTTTTATAAGGCTATAAAATAGGTTTTTAACTGGGATTTACTTACCAAATTAAATTCGGAAAAGACTTTTTTTTTTTTTTTTTTTTGGTAAACTCAAAGATGTTTTCATTTGTTGATCTTTTATTTCTAAAATTTTTATTTCAGTTCATTTTAACTATTAATTTTTTTCTACATGAATAAGCATTTCATAAGGGATTTTTTTTAACATTTTAAAAGAAATTTTCCCTTTGTTCTCTGAAACTCCAACATTTTAGACCGATTAATTAAAATAAAGAACTACGAATAAATAGCTTTATTAGCACTAGTACAATACCGTTTAATAAAAGAATTTTTTCTCCTCTTTCTAGAGGCCAAAAGAAATGGATGGAGATTTGCGAGGATGGACCGATGGTGAAGAAGCCTTTTTAGTTTGCGTCTACAATGTAGCCCCTGATCAGCCTTATGCCATACTTAAAGCCCCAGTCACAAGCACAGCCCAAGATATAGTAGCTCAGGTTCGAAATTTAAACCTTCTGTAGAACATTTTTACTTTCTCTTATGCCAAGTATACATAAGATACTTTCTTTTGCCCTGGGCGAAGCCATACAATAAACATAACCAGTCATTAAAACAGTAATCCCTCTTAGTGCAAAAATATAACCCTACCAAATGTTGACCCACCCGTAACCAGACCGTCATGCTGAAATCCATTGAGACATCTGAAGGGTCCGCTAGTCCTACATTACAAAACTATTTTTACAAATACATTTTCATTCAATATTACATACAATGAAATATCTTAAGTTTGGCGGTAAGGTAGCTTTGGTAAGACAGAGTGAAAAGAAGTCGGTTCAATCACAAGTTCTAGGCTGTAACTATATTTACAACAATTTACAAAAGAATATATTGAATGATTCATTCAGCTAAACTGCCGGAATCTTTCAGTTCATCGAAGCAGATTAATTAAAATCATTGAAAAGAAATGGATACTCTAATATGAGTTCTTGTTCAAGAACTAAGAAAGCAAATAGTGATCCCTCGTGGATCTCCAATACCGTAAGCTCGAAGCTTACTACAGACGAGCTCTATATCCCTTTGAAATGCAATGAGCTGAGAGCCAAACTCAGCTTAAAGTAAAGAGTTGGCGCGTTGAAGTGAATTTACGAAAAGCTCCGATATAGACTACTGTCAGACAACAGTGGGGAATCTGGCAAAAGAGCCAGATGGATAAAGCCATTTTCTTTTTATTTTACTTCTTTTCCCCTCGAATCTTCCAGATTATCTAGGACTCTTGTACCATCTATACACAAAAAAGGATAATTTCATTATTTCCCATCTAAATAGGTCGGGTATTGGTAGATAGTTCTCTCCACGTTAATTCAGTCTCCATTGTTGAATGCCTGCTTTCTGCACAGTTGGAGAGCTATTCTTCCTAAATAAAGTTGCTAGTTACACACATCATTACATGCTTTTGGGGTAAAAGCCATTACTTTAAGTAGAATGAAAGCGCATACTCCCTCTAAGTAAATCATTCAATTTAATCAAAAGCAACTAGTAGCAATGACCCCTAAAACCACTTTCTTAGTACAACTCTGAAAGAAAAGGTCTGTCTTTAAAATTCACGAATATTTTGTCAGATAACCTTTATGAATTGTGTCTGATAATGGCTGTTGACTCTTAACTGATGACAAGTTTACTGTTCTCGCTATACTATGTCCTTCCATTTTTTAGACTAGGACATGCGATAATAGATGGTATCAGCTGACAGGTTCGTAGGATGAATGCCACTATAGATATTGATTTAGATATAATAAAATTGATGGTGTTCTCATCCAAAACAAAAAGCAAAAATTAATAAATTAAATCCATGATCATTTCAATAAGTGAGTTAACTCACAATGAAAATTAAATATCTGACATTTAAAAAAAACAGTCTGATCATAAATACAAATATGTAGCCTCATCGCCATACTATTAATGACACTTTGCTTGAAAATGAACACTGTAACAAAAAATTATATTTTACAAGCTTAAAACTAACAGGAAAACTGCTTCCTTACACCCTCAACTAAAGTACACTTGTATATGTAATTGAAGATGTTCTGCTATATCATATATTCGTTTCCGTGCCAGCAAATAAAAGGCTTCTGAAAATCTCTAGTTATGAACTCGGGGATAGCACCATGCCCGGTTAAAACCTGATTAACGTAGAAATTTGCCTCTAATCGTTCAACAATTATTCTCGGAAGGAACTTGTGTAATCTTCTTCGTTTATTGCTTTAGTTTCATCAGCACTACCAATTTTTTATATTCAAAGATTTTTTCTTTGATGTGAATTTTAGTTGTCTTATGATAATTTTATGTAAAGAAAGTATCATAGAGTGTGGTGAAGTATACTCAGTATGTGTTTTGCAACCTAATTCAATGCTCTATAAGCAGAATTCACAGAGAAAATATTGTAATAGTTCAGAAACCCCCAAATTTGTTCAAAGCGTTATAATGTTTGGAGCAGTTAAAAACTCAATCGCAAGCTCTGACAGATGTACTGATAAGCAAATGGGACCAAATTTATTTTAACTTTTTAAATTCCATACCGTTAATGAAATATGATAATCAGTTAAATAGCTCTTTGATAGATGACAGCAGTAGAGTATGTTTTATATTTGGATATCTTTGTTACCAAGTAGATTTATGTAATTAGTTTGTATTCGTGCACTTCATTCAATTTTCGAAAAAAATATTTCACTTGGACCCTTTAGCTTCTGATCTCCTCAATTATTGTATATCCTTGTTTTACTACAGCTTAACTTTACTCTCTCTCATTTCTAAACTATGTATTCTCCATAAACCCATTTTAGGCGTTGGTTAAAGCGAGGCGGATGGAAGATCCTAGTCGATTTGTGTTAGTTGAGGAAGTTGAATATCCCCCTCTTGCTGAATCGGGTAGAAGAGGTTCTCAAAAGCAAAGGAGAAATTTACAAGATTTTGAAAACGTTTTCCTTGCCCAACAGCGATGGAAAGGAAAAGGTTGGTTTGAAATGAGAGAAAAAGATCAGGTAAGTCAGAAGATTATTCAATCCACTAACCCTTAGCCCTTTGGCTAACCGGAATTTCATATGAGGCTCCTAATTTAAGTAATAAAAGTAGTTTAAAATAATTTTTCTACACTTTCTTTAGTGACCCTTTCACATATATAGGCCCCAATGTGACTTCAAACAGGATATAATTCTGAATAACAGTTGCTAGCACAATGTTGAAAAATTGATGTCTCTTATTTGTTGAATATTAAAGAAATAAAACATTGTGTTTTTGTAAAGGAGAAGTTAAAACTTTTGAGCCGAAATACAGCATAAAATGCAATGCCAACGTAAGACAACTAGAGAAAAAAAAATGAAAAGCATACAGCTCTTTCGATGCTTCGAGCAAGCAGTAATTTCAGCGCGAGAGAACTTAGTGGCTTGATAAAGTAGATTAAGCAAAGAAGACGGAAAGTCAATGACTTAAGGAGCCAAGGACCCGGAATTTGAATGACGCTACCCTTTAGGCCGCCATATCTCAGGTATCTAGTATTTCCATTAGGTTAGGTACACGTAGCTATTCCGACTGTTGGCTTTCTGTCTTCTAGACCAGTCTGCTTTTACAACCCACCAAGTACTCTCTCATTGAAAATGGTGCTCGCTCGAAGCAACTAAACAGCTTTATGTGTTCGTTCCCTCTAAATCTATACGTTGGATTTACATTTTATGCTGTTGTGCATCTGTTTAATTTTTGTCATTTTTAATAATGTATACCCTTAATATAAATATAAATTTTAAGTGTTTGTTTAGTTTTAAAAATGTTCATTCATTTACAGTCCCTCCTCCTAAGGTCATTCAAGTTTTTATAAAATTCCATTTATTTCACTCAAGAGCATTCTGAACAAATTATATTTTCTACATAAAGTTTAATACCATTTTAAGCATAGCAGTTCATAATTTTTTTTCTCATAAGTCAACGAGGGGATTAAGGTATCCGTCTACGTTGAAAACGTCGTTTTTTGCCAAAAATCATAATTTTTATTTCTCTATTGTAAAATTTCAACTTTTAGGCTTCTAAATCTGTTTTTGTTTTGTATCTACGGCATTTTAAAGAAAAGTTACAGTTGTCAAAACAAAACGGAAGTAGCGACTTCGGAACCGGAAGTTGTTAATTTAAAGCCTTTTAAAGTGCATTTTTGGACAAAACTTTTAAAATTTTCATGAAGAATAATTTAAACATTTTTCTAGTATTTTTAATGATTATCATCTTGGCAATTAGAAAGTTTTGAAGCAAGAAAGTGTGGGAAATTTTAAACATGTATTTTAATTTTTTAATAGTTAAAGTTGCTTTCATAAACTTCAATTGCGTTTTTCTCAGAACGGTATTTTTAATAAAATGTCGAAACTTGAAATGTGATTTCTCAAGAAGTTCTTAAAATATATTGTTGAAATTTATTATGAATGCTTTTGATAGTATTTATATTATTTTGATAGTAGTATTTGATAGTATTTAGTAAATGACCTAAAAGTTTTAAATTTGTATAATTTTTAATGATGTTACACTCATAGTTAGATATAAAGGTAATGAAAATTCGTTAATAATTCAATTTGTATGATTTTGAAGGGCCAAAATTTTTTACCCAATGTAAATTAAGTATTTGTTATTTAAGGTTTTAGGTGATTCATTAGCCCAGTGTATAAGAAATGTGTTGCGTCAAAAAATATTGAAATAATTTAATTTATTAAAAAATTAGACCTTTTGAAAAAATCGGATTTTTTTACTAAATTTTCTTTATTTATTAGAAATTTTGTAAAAACTTTTCCATGAATAAATTTTTAAGTTCAATTCTCTATGACAATATAAAAAATAAATTTAAATATGTAAAAACCTGAACTATTTTCTATGTTTAAAGAAAAAAAGTTCTCCATAGACGGATACCTAAAGTCGATTCGAGAATGGTTTAGATTTATAATTTGACCCGATAAAAGGTATTTTTTATCAAAAATCTAGAATTTCGTGCTTATTTAGATTATTATAATACCGCTTGAATCCCTTCACTGGCGCAGTGATCAGCGCAACGGGCTTCAGTATGAGAAGTACCTGGATCGACTTTCCGTACAGGCGATGCGGGAGTTTTAGTTTAATCTAATTACGTTTGTGATGACTGTAAGATTGTACTTTTAAATAAAAAAGTTCTCCGAACGTAGATGGATACCTTAAAGATGGAGAATTTTATTAGATTCAACGTATGTGTTCTGCTTTGCGATAAAATACAATTTTTAAGTAAATGTTCTTCCTCATTTATAAATTATTAAACATTATTAACATCACATTCTTTATGTAAAGATAGCTTTTGGGGAAAGTAATTTAAAATAATATAAAAATTACATAATTTTTGTCCTGTTTGTTGCAACTAACAAAATATAATTCTATTTTTTTTTTCTTTTAAAGGCTAAAAGTCATAAGAAAAAGAATTCCGCTCTCAGACGATTCAGATATTCCGCAAAAGGTAAGAAACGTAACAAAATACTGTTAAATATTAATATTTTTGGGGGGGAAATATTGAAAATAATCTCTGTAATTTTGCACTACATGCGGCCTTGCAAATTATCCTCATATAATTTCTGTCAGGATTTGTTATTCATTTTAATATGAGAAAAGTTTCTCTTAACCCTTTGTATCACCCTGTTGCAGATCTGCAAATACTCCAGAATTATGTTATTTACACGATGAGCTTTAACCCTTTTTATCCTGACGGTACTTATAAGTACCGCTTCAATCAAACATCTATATATTCCTAATAAAGCCGTTTTTCCTGACGGTACTCACAAGGACATGAACTATGCAGTTCCTACAGCAGAAAAGAAATGACAGCACCAATCAGGAATCCTTTTTATTCTCATAGTAGGGATTTTAAAATTGGCGTGCTGCATTCAAGGGCCATTTTGGGGTAGAGCTGATACCTGTGTTGTTCAATTGAGTAAATTTAGTGGTTTATTACCAGTTATTTGGTACTATTATTTTTAGAGACTTCTATACTGCGCAGGTAAGCATTTCATTTGTTTTATTCATAATTTAATGTTTTATTTTCTATCACAGAGTCGAAAAATAAATGTTGGTACCAACTAGAAAGTACCAGCTGTAAAATTAACTACTAAAATACAGTAAAAATTAATTTTTTTCTATGATTATTCTCCATTAAAACTTATCTACTAAACCAAAAATGCAGCAAGAAAGTTGATGGTAAATTATTTCAGGATATAAAGGGTTAAAAGACATTTTCTTGATTGATGCTATTCTGCAACACTGCTATAAACACAATTTTCTCGTAGAATGGTGACACTAAATTTAATTTTTGCATCAAAATTTCATTTATCATTTGATTGGATATACATGGTCACTGAAATAAAATTTGTATTTGTTAAATTAAAAACTAATGTGGAGAAGACAGAAAGATAGTTTCAAATTCTTTATGTAAAGTTAATTTTTGCGAAAAGTAATTTAAAGTAGTATAAAAATACGTAATTTTTACTTGTTTATAGGGATTATACTTCTTAGTAATAAATTACTTAATTATTTTTTTACACAGTTGAATTATTGCTTTTTAACATTCTAGGAATTATTTTTTTAATTGGAGTCATTGAGATACAAAGGTTAACTAAACTTATATATACTTGTATATGAAATGGGATTTGTTTTCAAAATATAAATGGTTAAAATCTGTAAACATATTTTAAATGTTAGAGAGATACTGCAGATATCTATAGTAGCTAAGTGGCGACTGCAATTTTTTCCCTTTATATTCAATGACTTTTCCAAATCTCTAGTTTGTTTTAAAATATTTTAAAGCAACAGTAAACTTTCAAACTTTTTTTTTCTTTTAGTCAGTTTTTAATGTCATTAACAATATATTTATGTAGATGGGGTTATAACTTGACAGTAAATTTCCTTTTAATTTTTTTAATATATTAATAATTGTCTCAGGCCGAGTTTGATTAAAAATACTGTCGCTTAGATGAAGTGAACGTGGTAAATTCAATAGAAACGAAAACGCTCAAGATCAACTCAAAATTTTATTTTCTTGCAACTGATAGAATTGCTACTTATATGCAGTTTTAGAACATTACAGTCTTTGAAGGCTCGCAGAAAATTAGGAACTGGAATTTACATAAATTTCCATGATTCACTTAAATTAACATAAAACAAATTCCAACTAACATCAATTTTTAAGGCAACTTGCCTCGGTTGCTTCGCACCCTCCACCTCCCGTTCACGAGTCCGCTGCTTTGCCGACTGACTCACGACTTCTTTGATAGAAAGGAACGATTTTCGCTAATATACTTTACATGTATTTCCTTTATATACAATAAGGTAATTTTTTATCAAAAAATATATTTTAGAACTCGGAATAAAACTTGCTATAACAATTAACAGAAAAGATAAACAGAAAAATAATAATGAGGGAACTACCCTTTTTTCTCCCACAAAAGGACAAAAAGCGCTTACTGGTACAGATTGAGCTCACAGATTAAGTGATTTATCCACATAATCTGTGACGGGGCTCTAGAGTATGTCAGTCTTCTTGCTGTAGTTTGCCAGAGGTTACCACTGATGATTAAAATTCAATCCACTTTCTCAGCATTTCCCGCCTGCATCTAATGTTACTTTGAATAAGGTAATCAATATGATTTGTCTTGCTTAAATTTTACTAAAAAAGGAAGTTCTTGTTGGTCATTTGTTCTTTGTCTTCCTGAAGAATGCTAGACTGACAGCTATGGTATAGCTCTGCTCTTCCAGATGGTTGTTGTTGTTTTTGATACCACTTCGATCAGCCAAGCTAGTGACCCCGAGGTTATTCTATCTCAAGAGAACGATTGTCTTTCATTTTGAATAGAACAACTTGAGTTAAAGAACTATTTTAGCTCCAATTGGGTTCTCATAAATTGGAAACAAGAACCAAACAGAAGGAAACCCCTCCTCTTCCTCCAGGATTGGCTTGCCACCTCCAGAGTTATCATTTGAACTTGGAGGGCATTGAGACCAAGAACCTATTTTACGTGTCCCAGCCGCCTTTAGTGTTTGAAATTATATGACAATTCTTGACCGGCTCAGGACAACTCACACACCACCGGCTGTGAGTTAGCCTTGGCCGACTGAGATGCCAAATGCTATTAGCTCAAACAACAGTACGTAAATAAGAAAGAAATCTCGCGATGCAGTAATAAAATCATACATTTCTGTTAAACCTTTCATGCAGTGAAACATTTGAAAAAGTTGAAAAAATTCTAACCATTTAGATTCAAAAAGTTAAGATTTTTGGAAATAAACGTGATTGTTCGAGGAGTAAAATTGGTAAATTTGTTGGTCAATCTGTAGATATCACTGGATTAAATATTTTTGCTTAATATATCTGGTTGAATTTGTTCTTTGAATGAGTGCAGAAATAATCTAGTAACTTGACTCCGCAGGTGCAGATGAAGGAAGCAGGTCTTCTTGGCGCCAAGTACACAGTGAAGGAGAAGATGAAAACAAAGAAAGCACAGTGATGAAATTCAAAAGACTCTCTCTCAAGAAACTGAAGACTTGGAGATGACACCTCGTCCCATTTTCTTGTCAATAATTCTTCTGAAAATGGTTACATTCATGCATACGTAAATATTGTGTGTATGTTTGAAAAACACATACACACACCACGCACACATAGTACAGCTGATTGACGTAAAAATTTCTTCAGGTTGTGTATGACACAAACATCATTTTCCACGGTTGTATATCGTATTGCATTCTTCCATTTCCATAAAGAGGGATCTATGAAGCCCACGACTACGTACAGCTTTTTAAATTATCCACAGTGTTCAGTTTACTAACATTGTTTCCTTTCCCATTTATAATTAACATTGAGAGTGATTTATTTTAATTTCTTAGAACTGATCTATTAACAAAAATAACCTGCTTATTTAGTTTTAGTTATTAAAATATATAAAAATTTTCATTTCAGTTTAAATTTGAGTTGTTATTAAACCAAAGAAAAGGCCCAATTATTCATCTTTCAAATATAAAATATTGAGCACTGAATGTCATTCTTTGAATGAAATACAAATGTGAAACTGATACAACATGCTATACAGCATATTTGCAATGTGGCTTTTTGTGTGCGTGTGTGTGTTCTTTAAACAGATAGAAAACAAATTACAATGAATTTAAAAAGAGTAAATACAATTTTTGAATGTTATGCTTTAGATTGCTTGAATCTTATTTTCAGTTTGTAGGGAGGATAAACTCCCCCACTTAAAATATTTAAAGTGTTTAGCTCTTATTATTAAATTACCCATTTTGTAACGTCATTTTAAGGTTAAAAAATTTATTAATATTACTTTCAAGTCTTTTAAGATTATTAAATTTATTAATATTATTATTGAAATTAATATTACTTTCTTTTGCCGTAATTCACGAATAAAGTACAATGTCACTTTTGAAGACAGGGTTTATATTTTGTACTTTTAAAATAAGTAATATGATCTCTCAAAGGGAACCCAATGAATATATTTCATTTTTATGTGAGTACAATGTCAGATTTTAAAGAAAATCACTTTTAAGAAACATTTTTTCTTTGTAATGAGATGATTCAAGCATTAAATCTATCTCGAAAATGCAATGATGGCTCACTCTTGCAATTTCGCTTCAAGAAATAACCAACAATAGCATGGTCGATTCCATGTTGTATGGAAGTCTTAATCTGTTAAAATGAAACAGCCAATCTAGTGATGGACAACTATTTGAAATGATAAATGACTCGACAAGCATAACGATATTTTCATTGTCCTTGAATATATCGTTAAGTTTGTCGAGTCATTTCACAGACAACTATTTGAAATAATAAATGATTCAACAAACTTAATGATATTTTCAATGTCCTTAATGTACTGCGAGGGATTACTGATATGGGGAGATGTAGTTGTTTGATACACCAAATTTATATTTTATACAAAACAAAGTACTAAGCTGAAGCATTTTTTTCATACTTTTGCCTACGGACGTGATTCACATTCATACTTTTGTATTATATTTTCTGGTATCGAAACTTTGGTTATTTCGTTACTTTGAATTATCATTGGAAGGCGCTCTTCTTTACGCTGTAGAATTTGTGCAAAATTTATTACTTTTTACTGATTTAGATAAAATAGTTTCTAGGTTCAATGTTTGTAATGATGAAACATTGATGGATTTGTTCGCAATATTATTTATTTCCATGCATGTGTAAATATATGTGTGCGTGTGTGTGTGTGTGTGTATTTCTAATACCGCTTCTGCATAATTCCAGCAACAGTTCCTACAAAGAGAAATATTCTCTTTCCCCTGTATTTGCACTCGTAAATGATGTGAATGTGTGCAGCACAGCTACTTTATTTTTGTCATGTAAAGTGAAAATTTGTAGCACAAAGTATTTATGCACATGCAACCAAAGATATTTACTTGTATAAAATATTGTGTACAGCAAAGTTTATATATCTACACATATATACAAACTAAATGTTAAAAGCACAATTTTTGTAAACAGCAATTAAAAAAAGCATCCAAAGGGATACCAATCGCATATTTTATAGATAATCCCAGAGTAATGAAAATTTCAGATAGGAAATCTGAAATATTTGTTACTCTTTATATTAAAAAAATCTAACATAGCGTGGAGTAATAGCATCTATAATGTACATTATTTTAATTTATAGGAATCTATTTGTAAACTATAAACTATAGCATTGTTATTGCAATCCGATAAATAGAACTTTCAGTTGGAAAAGATCTTATAGTCAATTAATAAAGCAGTAGCGGAACTTAAAATCGTTATGTGCCTGAAGTCTTAAAAGTCATCTCTATTATTAATAGAGTATTTGGTCATGTTGTGAATATATATATATATATATATATATATATATATATATATATATATATATATTATATATTTATTAATTAATTAAACCATCCCCATGTTATTGAAAATATGGATTAAAATGGGAATGCCTTGAAGCATTTTTTAGTTCTTTCGTTATTAAGTTTGGTAAAAAGGGTGTATTATATGAAAAAAAATCTCATTTTATATAATGAATATTCAATTTGTAATTTCAGAATGATTTTAGAATTTTAATTTTGAAGAAAAAAAAATCATTTTTCTCGTGTATTTTTTTATACATAGAAAATATTCTTGATTTATTAGTGCTCTTAATACAGTAGAAGAATGATAGTGTAGCATACACGCAGTAACTAGTCTTTCATTAGTTATTCAAATTTGCAGCATTGCTTTATCGGTGTCATATTTTATATTTTCCATTTATGATTCATTGTGGTTTCTGGTTTTTAGCTTTTACTCTGCTTTGAGAAAAAGTATTCATCCCACTATTAATTATGACTAAAAATAGTTAAAACATCTATTATAGCATAACTGCCTACATTTCAATTTGGTCCAACATTCCTTAATGAGCTTTAACGTGGGTTTACAATGTAAGATTAATATTGTCAATTAAGTATTCCAATGTTTTTCTTTTGTAAAACTTATAAACTGTCTTTTATCCATTTTTCTACTTTTGAGCTCATTACCTTTCGAGACAATACACTTTAGACATTCTGAAAATCGTATTAAGGAAAAATAGTGTACTGCAGACCCTTTATTAAACAGCTATTGATTATACTAGAAAATAAAACTTTTCTGTCAAAACAAAGCAATAAAGGCAAAACCAAATTAAGTCACAAACAGAAATTCTATTTTTCTTACTTACGGCAATAAATACAAAGCCAAAGTAAGTAAGGCACAAATATTCCATTTATGTCTTACTAACGTTAGATTTCCATTTATTGCTATTATTAATTACTTGAAAATTTTTAAGAGTGAATAAACTGCAAATATCAAATTTTGTAATAAGTTTTACATGATCTAATTATAAAGACTTGGTTTACCAGTATTACAATATTTCGTTTAATATATGAGTTTCGGAACAGAAAATTCCGTTTAAATCAAACATCAAAAACTATATAAAGCCAAATTGCTGAGTACATAATACATGTACATTAACTATGTTTATGGATGCTAACCAAATAAATTTGGATTTGTAAGGAACATCAACTGAACTGTAACTGAAATTTAGAATCGTAATTTTGAATTACAAAATTTCAATAAAAACTTGAAAGGAAATTAAGTAAAAACAAGAAGCTACTTAAAATTTTAACAAAATATATTCATTTTGAAAACATAAATTAATTCGGTCCCGTAGATTTAATGACAATTAGTACATTTATTATCGTAAAGTGTAAAAAAATATAGTAGTTCCATAACGCAATTGCACGAAGTAACAATTAGGGTGATATCCGTACTTTGTCAAGCTGACTATGTTTGCCCGTAAATTGTATCTTAGTAAATTTCCTGATTTTCAGTTTCACATAATGATTGTTTATGGATAAGGAACGTTTTTATGTAATAAACTCTTCCCTCACTATTTTTTCAGTTACTGTTAATCTCTCTCACAGTCCTTGTCTCAGAAGACATCCGTCACTATGTTCGCATCCTGTACACATCTCAATCATCCTTTTTTATGCATTTCGGTCTGATAACTAGCGTTTTGATGACCATTTTGGGCAACATATCATCACTTTTAATGGTATTAACATTTATGGCTAATAAATGAAAACACAACTCGTCAAATGGTTTCTAGAAAGCAAGTGCCCTAGATTCTAGCCAGAGGTCATTCATTAACTTGAAAGTTTTTCGTTTATTTTTTAAAGTGCCTGTGCGCTCTCGTTAGTCCAAGGACTCTCCGACCAGAGCCATCTATGTAAATATTCAGCAATTTTTAATGAATGCATCTCTCACTGTTCAATAAACTGTGAATTTAGCTAATCTCATATAATATTTCAATTAAACCCAAACTTCTTTGCTTTTCTGGGCACAAAATACTCGTCTACAATAAATCAGCTATTTGGAGGCTCATTTAGCCCCTAACTAGAAATGGGAAATACAGGTTTTCTTGAAGCCTTTCTTACATATCCTAAAAGATACTTAACGGGCTTCAGAAAATATTTTATCTTTAGATCCCACTAAGCTGTTCGCTTTTCTCATTATGATTTTGTTTTCGGTACAGTAGTTCCGCTTCTGCAGTCAAATACTGAGGAAATTTCTTAATACGAAATAAGATACGTGTTTCAAATAATACGTCAAAAGTTATTTCCATCAAAAGAACAATATATTTTAGTCTTCAGTAAAAAGTATGTACTCTGTCAATGTGCTAAATATAAGATGCTTGCATTCCCTGTGTTTGTACCTGGTGGTGCCACACTCACCCATCCTCAAAAAAAAGAAAAAAAATTAGAAAAATGTAATTTGCATAGTTTAACAATGATCGTGAATATAATAACATAATATTTTTGCTTTGGGGTGATGTATTTCAGGACGTGTGTGTGTGTGTACATATATATATAATGTATACGCACTCATAATGTTCTAGAAAGTCTGTTATACATGTACTGGATTCTGCACAAGAAGTGTAGAAAGTGTTATAAAATTTAAGAATCACTTAATTATGCCTTTTTTTCGAAGTTCTAATAAGTGGTTCTGGTTATTTTTACTTTTTCAGCCCTGAATATTAGTGTGAAATGTAACAGATGGATTTGCTCTTCAAATATGAGTGATTGAGTGTAACTTTTGTAAAAAGTCAAAGTGTTTATTTTATTGTCATTGTTAAAAAGTATTTACAAAATTTCCAATTTTTCAAATATATTTCATTGACATCATATTTATAAGAACTGTAATTAAAATTTTTATTAAAAATATTTAACGGATGTGTTTTGAGTGGTTTTTTTCCCTTTCCATTTGACTTGTAATAATTAACATCAAAATTGAGTTATAGATCACTTTCAGACTGACTCTGTGATGTCACAGGTTTTGAGCGTTGCTTCATGTTATTTTTTATTTTTCTTAAAGTTTGGCTTTCTTCCAAGACTAACCTTTTTTTCATGTGCCTGTTGACGTTGCACTCGGCCCGTGTGTGTAAAAAGTTATAGGTTGAGGTGTAGACTTACGTAGGAGAGCTGTATAGATTGATCAACGTATTTTTTTTAAATTTCCTTAAAAAATTTTAGGAGACGTTCGACTATGTTTCTTTTAGTCAGATGAAAAGACATAATTTTAACACATTCGCTGCCAATCCCACTGTCATAAGTGCCTTTTCCAGTATGTTAATCACGTGTTGGCACGTGATCGGCACCGAATGTGTTAAAGAAGACTTCATGTGCGAATATATATATGGGTGGGGTGGGAGAAACATTTAAAGTAAAGAAATTTTACAACTCTTAAGTTGTTTTAATAACCATTTCTGAATCTTTTGTTTTAAGAACCTGGCCTTCTCTTGCTTGTTCCTTACAAACTTAGTTCCTTACAAAAAATTGTTTTACGTACGACATTTACACAAGTAGACGGCTGCTGTTTGCATTTCACTTCGGTCAACCAAATTGATCTTTCACCTCCAGACTCCAAAAGCACTCGTCGTTTCTTTTCTCTGTCTGATTTTAAAATTAATTAGATGGGCGGTTCTTAAAGTCCCCTTCAGAGTGGATACTCTGACCCCACTAAAGAGGGTGGGTTTTGCCAGAGCTTGCTTTTCGCAATGCAACTTTTGTGGATTCACTATTCTTGTAGGAAAGTTTAACCATCAGCACTCTATCTGGTTAAAAAAAATAGCCTGCTGTCAGTTTCCAACGACGAATTTATTTCCAGCCAAGCCTGTTATTGGTAGTCTAATTTGCATGAAACGCCTCAGTATGAAGTGGGAATGTCCTCTTTCTATTACTTTTCGAAACTTTTTTTTTAACATGGAAAAAGAATCTAAAAAATCTAAACTCCCTCTGATCATACTGACGCAAACAAAACATTTTTCCGATCCTTTCTTCTTTTATTATGATTTTTTTAACTTAGCACGAATTTATGACACACCCAGTATATTGAGAATAATATTGTTAAGCTTAATAATTTATATTTATATAGACATGATTGTTATTGCGAGTTTTTACCATAGTAATAGTCTAAATATGTCTTACTAAAGGCCGTTAATGGAAAATTAATATCTCGAAACACGCATATCAAATGGCTTTGTTATTCAGAAGTAATTATATTTGTGGAAATAAAAGTTTTTGGAAAGCGGCCTTAAAAAAGAAACCTGTAAAACTGCATCAGGCAAAAAAAATTGACCTTACAGATTGAAAAGAAAAACTAAATTATTACCAGTGCTTAGTTTCCCATTAGTCTCATCCAAATATAGTTCCACTTTTCCAGTTTCATTGTTTTGTTGTTTTTGCAAGAAATTCTCAATTTCAAAAATAATTAAATACATTTACTCAACAAACAAATGACATTTAAACTTAAATAGGATTCATTACTTCTGTTACCTATTTCAACCGACTACATTTTAAAACAATACTGATTCTCACGATAAACAGCAAAAATTTATAACAGTAGTGTAAATGCACTAACACCATTTTGGAAAAGTAAACTCCACATTTTGGAGTGATTGGAGCAGATGTAATCAAGACTTTTAGAATACTTAAAGGAAGCATTATTAATTTTTCATTTATGTAATAAATAAAATGTAAATATTTTAGGGACAGAAGCCTTTATCTCAGGAGGCTATTCAAATAAAGAAATTGCCAGATAATTTCAAATATTTGATAAATATTCCTGTAATATTTCTACATGATATATATATATATATATATATATATATATATATATATATATATATATATATATATATATATATATATATATATATATATATATATATAAGAGTTAAGGGATATATGTGAAACTGAGTTAATATACAAATAAACTTGTTGATATAAAAACTAACCACGTCTGCCAATCAAAACATCTTGGAGTTAAATCAGTAGTTTCTTCATTTTAAAATGTACATAGGTTTTCTGTGTGAATACACACAAAAAAAATAGAATAGCCCAGTAAAAAAAATTAAGAAACATTTCTGTAATAAACTTGCCGTTTTGAGATGGAAAAACTTCTTATAAAAGTTATAAAATATGTTATTAACTTATCCTTTAGTAATTTGACGCATTATTCTATTTTTTGTCAGATTTATTTTAATAAATAAAATAAATTATGATTTAAATAAAATATACCTATTTGTAAGAGAAAGATAAATTTAAGAAGTATAAAAATTTCCATATGATGACCAGTTATTTCATTTAGTGCTAAAGTCTTTTTTTGGGGGGTAGAGGGGGGTTGCACGAGATTTAATGTGATGGAGTTCCACTAATTTGAGCTTGCAAATAACAGTATTGTAAGCCAGCACCCAATTGTTTTGGCCACCGTCCGATTGATAACAATGATATAAGAAGCAAAATATACAATAAAACAAAAATCATAATAAACAAAATATAAAAATTCTGTTTTCGCAACATCACTCCTAAATTAATTCATATTTTAAATTAGCAAACTTCAAATATATATTATAGGTGAATACTGCTACAAACCACTTTGGAGGATTTAGTAAGAGCCCGACGCTCCCAGTAATAAGTCTGTGGTATGGTTTCTCGCAGTTGCAGAAGCGGATAATTTCGAAACTTAGGTTCGCGGATTATAGACATCCACCCATCCATCCCTCAGAGCGTCTTATTTGAATTTTTAAATGCTACTAGATGCCGTTAAACGGAAACTGTTTTCACACCTGTGGACTCATATAGCCTTTAACCTTGATGTACGTTAACTAGTTTCTGTTTTGGGCATCTGGATTTGATAGAGATATTGATGTAAATAAACTGACTCACATCTGTATAAAAGCGCATATGTGGGTTAAAGTTACATCTGCGTTTATTATAGTTTTTCTCTTTTTGTAAGAAAGATATCATGAAATGTATCCAGCTGATTATTGCGGAAGTTAAAATAATTTTAAGTTTGTTTTGTGTAAATATATATATGCATAACATTAGCATTCAAATTAGGATATATGCATATGTGTTCTAACTCTTATTACATATTAAGAGAAATATTACATACATAAAAATATTCATTTTAAAATTTCATTTCGGTATATAAGCATAGTTAAAGTATGTATGCAATATATTAGACAATTCTTTGTCTATCTGTGCAAAACGTGCAACGTTGGACTATTTGAAGATCCTATATTGAACAATACTTCACACAAAAGAATTTTTAATTAAAATTTGATTATGTACCGATTATTTTTGCTGAAATTCCTCCTTTTTTAAATTTAGTATGTATAGTATTTGAAAGTGTAATTGAAATAGTTTTTTGGGTCGAAATGCCCCTTCAGCGGTACTAGTAACAAAAAGCTACATATAGTGTAAAACTTGAAATTGTTTGAACATACGGACAGACGAACAGATAACTATGCTATTATATAATTCTAAGTCTCCATCCCTCTCCCCGCACATAATTATCCCGGATGTTCCCAGATAATTAGACCTCTGATTTAGGTGGTTAAAGTATTTTACTTTGACAGTTCTGTACTTCTACATCGTTTTTGTCAGTTTCATCTCCCTTTCTAAATAGGCAATTCTTCGTTTAAACATTAATTAAGTAAGCTTCAAATAGATCTAATAAGAACTTATTCTCGTGGTCTTCTTTTTCTTAGCGGTTAGAGTACGAGGCTTCAAACGATGCGTTCACAGGTTCGATTCACTGCATTTGCATGAAATACATAAATCTGTGAATCGCGAGAAGAATCGAGGAAGAATAAAAATTTAGTCTAGGTTCTTTAAAACCCCAGTAAGCTACATTATTAGATGCTTAAAGCGTTTTAGTTTGTATTTTAGCTTCACCATATGTGAATGCTAGAGTTTCATACCCCTTCAAAACCAGAAATTTTTATTTGAACATCCATTCAGGAAGTTTCAAAAAGAACTAATAGGACTGCTTTGCCACAACGTCCATAGATAAAATGATTAGACCATAAGGCTCCAAGAACTATGTCAGCAACTTCAATGCCCCGCTGAGGCAAAAAAATAAATTAAGTACTTACATCAAGGATAAAACAAAATCTCCTGTTTAGATGTTTCAAACCTCCTATAATACATTTTAAAGCGATAGTTGGTTCCTTACGTACAGAAGTAACTGTGATTATAATCCTTATGTATGTTTGGGGCTGACTGTATCACATTTTTCTGAGTTACTTTAGTTAGAAGCTGCATTTTTTCTCCAAACTGGGAAAGAAATCGATGCAGTTGTATAGTTTACTGTGAAAAAGAATTTGTAATTATTGGCATTAAGCTCACTGGAATTATGGCTCATGCAGACAGCATGTTGGCTGTTCGATCATCCTACAAGGTATCTCCCAGAAGTAAAGAGAAAAAAAATTCTTTGCATATCTGGCAGATCAGAAAGGAAAACATGAGACTCACAAATATTTATTGGAATGTTAGTGACGTATTTCAACAGTTCGAAAGCTACTTCTAATTAACAAGGTATGGCAAGGGACCTAACAGGGATTCATTGTGCGCATAGTTCGTTACGCTTAAGATGCTGCGATCTATTGAGTAATAAAGTTTTGAGTTAAATTCAGTAAAAGTGGTAATGAAACGTGTAAATGATAAAAGAGGCTTACAAAGATGAAGTTTTGTCACAATCGCAAGTCCACAAGAGGCAAATTGCGCTCAAGAACGACCGACAAAACATTGAAGAGGATCCGTTCGTAGGAAGACCATCGATCCCGAAAACGGATGAAAACATCGAGTGAGGAATGTTGATTAAGTTTATGTTCAATTGCGCAATTTTCAATTGTGAATGCACGATTTTACTTGAAAGTACTCAAGCACTTGAAGAAAAATATAAACCTCGTCCGTCCACATACCGCTGCTAGTAGGATCGACCTCCATAGCAACGCTTGACAGGACATGGCGCTGGTTGTGACTGAATACCTAACCCAAGAGTACACAGATCTTTCAAAAGAAGAAAAGGACTATTTCGGAATCTGGTACAGATTTATATTATGAAGTACACCTTTTTTTCAATTCACGCAATATATGCTCTTAGCGAGGATACTTTTTTTTTTCAATGCAGCAGGTGATTTAGTGAATATATTTGAGCTTGGCTTTTCAATTTTGGTGACTTTTTTTTCAAATTCGGTTGCTGTTAGAAAAAATAATGATTTGTTCAAAAATTAAGCACTCGCTTGAAAATTAAGGGCTTTTCCCTTTTTTTAAGGATTTCCTAAAATTAAGGAGCTTTTAAGAAGTGCTCGAACCCTGTTTTAAAGAGGAATAAAAACAGAAACAAAAAAAGGTTATCATAATCCAGATGATGTAAAGCTTAAATCTGCTAATGAATATGTGACAGTGGACAAGGGGATTCATGTGCAGTGGACGATGCAAAGATTGCTCTGGAAGAATGACAGAGCAAGAGTTGAAACGATGTCGTGAGGAATAAATACCTATTTTAACGATATCCAAAGAGAATTTTAAAAAATGGGGGGAGGTACTGGATAAGTAGAGCTAAGAGCCTGCAAAATTTACTTTGAAACCAAACTAGTTTGTATCGCCAAGTATGAAATTACTATTCAAACGGAAATACAAAGAGAGTCCTTTATCCCCCACCGCCTGAAATTTGATCCTTTTCAACTGGGTTGGTTCTCAGTTGGGAACGCCTAAATCAGAACATCCCCGCGGGGTTGAACATCAATGAATTTCAAAGTCCTCACTTTTTTTTTTGTATCTACCAGTTATAATTTATATTGCTAATGAAATACGAAACTTTTTTTCAATCGTGAAATTTATAGTTTTTTTTTTAATTTTGGTTTTTTTTTTTTTTTAAATTTTTTTTTTTTTTTTTTTATTTTTTTTTTTTTTTTTTTTTTTTTTTTTTTTAATAAATATTTTTATACAGTATTAATTTTTAATCCTGACGAATTTTTTCTTTGATCTGTAATTTTTGAAGAAATTATTTATATAAAAAATTATCTTTATTATAAATATTAAAACTATTATTTAATTATAATAATTTTTTATTATGAATATTTGTTTTTTTTTGTTTTTATATATATATTTTTTTTGTTTTATATAATTTTAACTAAATATCAAAATTACCAACTTTATTCCTATGTATTACATAAAGAGAAAAGGTATTTATAACATTATATTCCTAGGATCAGCGTTGATGATTTCGTCTTAGTTCAAGCTGTTTGTGGTATCTTTTCCAATACAAAGTATGGTTATATTCCCTGTACCAACGAGAAGCATAAATAGGATTTTATCGGTTTCAGAGTGCTAGAAGAACGTTCACATTAAGGACAAATAGGTATAGAAAGTTTCTCAATACAATAACTAAATTTGTGTATGTATGTGTTCCCTAACTCTAGCTGAAATCCTAAAATTTCGATTGAAATTTATTTTCTAAGAAATCTTTTGTTATTGAAACATTACACTTTTGAAATAGGTATGATTTTATGTGTATTTAAATTAGCAAAATTTGAAATGGAAGGGCGGAGGTAAGGGGTAAGGTTGGGGATAGGGATATGGGAGGGGATAGGGAAAGAATTGACGTAGGCGACGGAAGTGGTTTAGGTTGGAGGTAGGAAGAGAGTACTAGATAGTTCGAAAAATCGGAGTCAGAAAAAAAATCAGTGCCCTCTTTACTCGTGTTCCACTCTTATAATTGAAAAAATGAGCAAGACAGTTTCCAGTTACAATATAGTAGAATAAATATTTTTAAATTTTTACGCTTTTAAAAAATCAATGTCAATAATAAAAAAAATTCAAAATCTTTAAAAAAAGAAAGAAAGAAAAAAAGAAGTCGAAGAAAGTTTTAAATTTATACAAAGGGGAAAATAGTAGAGGTATGCTGAAAGAAAGGAGTAGGGCTTGGAGGGCTTGGATTTTTCAAAGTTCGGAGATGGTCCAATAATTGAAGCCAGAAAACATTTAAAAGTACCGTGTTCCTGTAATCTAATTATAGGGTCAGTCTCAACAAAGTCGTTTAATGGCTAACCATGATTAACCCATGGCGCAAACCAATGGTGGGACACAATTCTTCGTTTAAACAGAGAGAATCGCGGTTAGTCGCTAAACGACTTTGGTGAGACTGGCCCTTAATCATTATTTTGATAGTTCTAATTTGTCTTTTACACACGCTCCTGTTAATGTGCAGAAAACAACACATATATTATCGATGGAGAAAAGTTTCAATATATGGTTCGGAAATTTACCATAAGTCAGAACTTGACACTTGAATCTTCTTAGAGAACTATGAATACGAGTATCAAAAGAAAAATTTTATGGATTCACTTACTAAAAAATTCTAAATTTATTCTTATTTTTAGTTTAAACCTAAGGATTCCACCTCAAAATGAGTGTGGCAAATTAAAGCTGCTTTTCGTAATAAACGATTGCAGCTAATCGAAGATTAAATTCTTTGCAATTGAACTAGAGAGTTAGGACCAATCTCGCCAAAGTCGTTTAACAATTAACCGTGATTAATCTCTGTTTAAACGGAGAATTGTGTCCCATCACTGGTTGGCGCCTTGGGTTAATCGCGGTTAGCTGTTAAACGACTTTGGTGTGAGACAGGCAATCTCAGTGAGGCTACATTGACTTTACTATTATCTCTAATTAGCTATAATTAAGTCAATCTTTAAAGAGTTATAACGGTAAGTCGAGGCCTTTGTTCTATTTTTTTATAACGTGAAAATGGTTTCTATAATGGTTTTGTTAATTTTGGTTATGGCCCTTACTCTGAACGTTGCGGTTCGGTTCGAATCTTTGTTGTGACGTCACTTGGACATCAACGTGCGGATATTTTGCAAGCAAACGATCAAGTTGACGTCAAGGTGGTGTCACAACGAACCAACTCGCAACGTCCAGAGTAAGCCCCTATCTCTAAATTTTGTTGAAAAGGGGAATATACTTGCGCAAATTTTCAAAATAACTAATTTTTTTCCACATCTCTCGACATTTGAAATCTGTTTTCAACCTTGCAGCAATGAAAATGGTACAGAAAGTGGGGCATTAACAGTTTTAAATAGATTTAAACATTTGTAAGAAGATTTAAGTGTTTTATTATCTAATTATTAAATGGTAGTGCAGTTTTTTGATAGTCATGTATGTTTATTGTCGTGTTCTTTCTGCACTCCTCTGTTCATCGAGTGTCATTCAGAGCTACGGGGTTTTCAAACTTGGATACACGAGGTTTCTGATGACCATCTATCAAACGGACATAAGGTAAATGAACATTAATTCTTTTAAAAAGTTCGTGAATTCTTTCACTGTTTTCCCCTGTTTCACATGATTGAGTCACTTTAAGAGGATGTTAACTTTAAAAATATCAAATTAAGTTGGCTCATATTATAAACATGTATGAGAAATTTGAAATCTGTATTTTCGATGTTTTTTAGATTTATGCATTTAATTTTATTTATAGGAGCTTTTTTTAACTAATATGCATTATAAATGGCATTTTTTTCATTTTTTTCTCAGAGTTCCATGCATTAATAATTCTAAAGGCATTCTATTTATTTTGTGTTGAAGATACAAGCGTTCAGTTTTGTATAAATACTTTGATATATAGGATAACGCTGTGAATACACAAATATTGGCTTCTGTATGTTATACACTGATATTAAAAAATACGGAAAATGCTTGATTTTATTGTATTAGTGGTGTTTTCATAAAATATGAATCTAGAGATATCTAAAAATTCATTTACAGACTTACAGGGAGCTTTAATAGACCTCAAAGAGAATTTTGAAGGAAAAATATTAATGCTTGGAATTTGAAAAACGTTTTACAGATTTAAAAAAAGAGCACTTGTTTCAATCGACTTTATTTTCTTGATTTGATTTCAATTTGATCCTAAAATACAAAACTGTTCCAATATTTACTGTAATACTTTGAATAAACTTCTTTTCTCTGAAGAGTATCATGTCCCCTTAAAATTAAATGGGTGTTGGGTGCATAAAATTTTATGCTTGACAGCATATCCATTTTGTTTTTTCCCAAGATAGTTTAACTGAACAATTCGCAACTTTGTTACACCAATGTCTATAAATGAAATATTCGTAATGTTTTTTTGCTTTACAATCTGTCACTCTAATTTGAAAAGGCTTAATTTTAATGAGCTCTATTTACAGAAATCGCAATAGCCATTGAGTAAATATGTAATGTTGTCAATGTCTCTCATTTACTGCATTTTTATCTTCCTTTTTAATGCAAGTAATAATTTCTATTCTTAAAAAATTTAAGTGTGGATTTTTTAAACATTTTGGTTTTTACGTTTTTGTTGTAACTCCTTTAAATCCCATCAAGAGATTGGAAACACTATATTCTTCACGTAATTCACTTTTCCCTTAATAAGAATTTAGTTTTAAAATGTTCTGTATGTGTTGTAAGCTTTTATGAATATCTCCAGCGATGCATAATGATTCTAGTTTCATATTAATAGGTATTTTGTATTTATATGATGATATATTTTAGCATTACTACGTCAAATGTTTGTATGCTATAGATAAATACATAATAGGTTTTTCATTTTGAATTTGTTAAATATAAATGCTTTTGAAAATACTTTTAAATTTGTGTCTATTAGCAAATTTAAGTTTTACTAGTGTTAAAAAACGTGATCTGAATGAATCATTGTGTATTTTAACCATTTTTTTTCAATGATCAATAATCTATTAAACAGTAGCCATTCAAAATTAAAGAGCTCTCCAGATTTTATTTTCAGCAAGAAAAGTTGGTAATTCTTTGATCAGTTTTTAACTAATCGGATAGACACCTGCTGTTTAAAGACACAGATGACATCTAAACTGTTTTCATCCTCATATTTACTCTCATAGAATTTGGTAATAAATAATGAAATGTATATCTTCAAAATTTTTCTTCATATACATTACATTTTGTTGGGCAATTTCTCTTTTTACTTTTAATTTCCTGCCTTTTTAAATGTATCTGCACAACTATTAATAATCATTGGATTTCTTAAATCAACTGATTGAATCCATTTTATAGTTATTTTGAAATAATATATTTTTATTTATTGGTAATGATATCCGTTAGTAGTGACCTATTTGCTTATTGTATGAATTTTAGAACTGATTGGTCATCTTACAGCATTTCAATACCTTTCTAATGTAATTAACTAACTGGACTAAAAAATTTTATACATTTAGAAACTTGATGTTATTTATCTGTCAATTTCATGTTTAGGAGTACAAACTAAAAAAAAATTCTTTTATAATTGAACTATTGTATGATATATTTCACTGCTTTTGAAAACATTTCGCGTCCAAAGAAGAGAGAGAGAGAGAGAGAGAGAGAGAGAGAGAGAGAGAGAGATCATTTCTTGCACGTTTATAAAAAGGTATCGTCACATATTTCTTTTTCTTTTTTAAACAGCTAATTGTCCACCTGAAAATTTCCATATCCTTAACAGGTGTGAGCCAAAATTGTTCTTAATAGAAAACTCGAATTTCACTAACTTTCGAGGGAATTTCACTTGTTGGAATAACCCTAAAAGCTTTTATATATTTAGTAGAAATTTGATGCTTGTCTGTCAATTTCATGTTTAGGAGAACTAACACTGAAAAAACTTATTTTTTATAATTCAGCTATTGTATGATTTTTTTCGATGCTTTTCAAACCATTTCCATCCATTTGTACCCAATGGAGATTTATTAGTATATGTGTCTATTAAAAATGCACATATCTAACAAATCTCTTTTCGGTTGGATCAGTTTCACAGCTATTCTATCTTTCGAAAGGTAAGTATTAGATATTTTAAAACTGATTTCGTCACTAACATTTGATTATTTTTTTTTATGTACGCCTTATTACAAATCCGATCAACCCTTTTTGGAATTAAATACGTAATTCCCCTGTCTATCAACTTGGAGATTTAGGAAGTCGTCGTAAACGTCCTGTTGACCACAATGAAGTACCACTCTTCAGCTAATCTCTTAACAATATCGTTTGAAAACTCCCACAATTGTCCCAATATAGCAGAGTATGGATGTAATGTATTCTATAAGATCCAGAAAAATCAGTGAAACAATGTTTCCTTGCTGGGATACTTATTTTACACTTTCAACCGCCCAGATTGTGTAGTGGTTAGCATATTGTACTCCGGTCCAACTCCCTATTAAAGCTTAGATGTATTTTTGCTGTCCCCTCACAGGGAACAATGTTGGCCGTTCCCGTAATAAAACTGTCAACAAAATCTGCAGCTCTAGAGAATTTTAAGAAAGGCTGTAAATTAAAGTATTATACATTTCTGGTTGCCACTATTTTATCATTTTCTCACTGCAGCTGGCAGTGCAGACATATATTAATGCCAAACACTGCTGGAAAGTGGTTATTCATTTGGCATCACCCGATGAACATGTGCATCTTAAGGAATGTTTCCCAACTCCAGAGGCCATAGGGACCACGAACCTGTTTTACTTGCCATTAATGAACACGACAGATCTTTGCCTTGAACTCGCAAGCCTCTAGTTCTGAGATCGGCGCCTTTGCCGACTGAGCTCAGCTATCAATTTAACTAATAAGAAAACTAACAGACGCATTACTATAGTGAGTTTCACTTTCGACCGCTAGGGGAAATAAACTATAAAATTGAACTGCAATGGAAGTTTGAGAGCATACCACGTTGATATGTTCTCTCTAGGGTCTTATTTGGTAACGTATTCTGTTATAATGGAAGAAAACCGCACTGCTTAGTTACCCCGCTCTTAATGTGTAATCGTTCCTAGAAATTGTTCAACATAAGACCTCTAGATGGCTTTTAACATTAAAAACTGCATCCAGGAGGTAGGGTGGGAGGGAACTATTCTATTATATTATCTAAAACCAAATGGATCTTCGTAAAACCACAAGATGGCACTGTTATAGAATTTCTTGGCAGCCGCTAGAGGGCTTTTGAGACAGAAAATGTATAAAAGTAACTACACCTAAAAGGGAGGGCGGGTTGGGAACATACCTAACTACTATGTTGTCCTCTACTCTTTTCTATTTAAAACCAAATGGATCTTCGTAACACCACTAGGTGGCGCTGTTATAGAATTTCTTGGCAGCCGCTACACCTAGAAGGGAGGGTGGGTAGGGAAACTCTCTTAGTACTTTGTTGCCTCGTCTTTTCTGGTCCAATCTTTCGCCGTAGTTTGCCTGGATAGGTGGCGCTGTTTCGGGCTTTTATGACTGCCGCTAGAGGGCTTAAGGACTTAAAAAAAATGTATAAAAGTAGCTACACCTCGAAGGGAGGGCGGGTTGGGAGCATTTTTCCTTACTATGTTGTTCTCTGCCTTTTTTTTTTATTCCATTATCTAGAGCCAAATGGATAACACCACTAGGTGGCACTGTTATAGAAATTCTATGGTAGCCGCTAGAGGGCATTTGATATAAAAGAAACTGCATTCACAGGGGCGGGAGGGTTGGGGACACTCTAGCGTTGCACGTGTTGTCTCTCGTGATCCCATTTTAATAATTTGAATACTAACCATTAGTGTCAAAGAAAGGAGCTTACTAAGGGAAGGACCACTTCCTCCTTCTTAATATTGTGAACGATTAAACGATTTTCAAAATTTGCAATTATACTTATTTTGACTTCAGATGGCAATCTATGCCATATTTGCACGAAAGAAATCCGATATGGCCATCATTTCAAAAATCAGGAAAGAATACACGTGCAACGAAATATGTATTAAAATCTAAACGCTTCTTATTAAATGAGAATTTATTTCGAAAGTACTACAGTTATTTCCCAGTATAACAGCTATGGATTTACCCCAGTTATGCTGATCGAACACAATCCTTGTTTCTAAGTTTTCAATCAGAATCCAAGAACTAAAAAACAAAAGGTTAATAACACGGCACGCAACCTTCATTTTACACACTAATGTCCTTTTGCCAGGTTTGAATCCCGTCGCTGGCGTGGAAATCTTTCGGAGTCTTATTAGCCCAAAGATAGAGTGTAGAACTCAAAACAGGCCCAGTCTTAAGCCGTGGTGCTCTGCTAATTGGAAAACACCACTGATTACATTAGGAAGAACTAAATTTCAAATAGCAGGAAGCAGTAGGAAAGTTTGGAGCGCTACAGTCTACTTTTTTGCTACACAACACCTATTATAAATGGAAAGGGGGAACAAGAAGTGACATCACGTACATTGATTTCAAATTTTTTTAAATTACCAGAATTTGGAGGAATTTTTTTAATTGCGACGAACTTTTTAATAGTACACATTTTTATTAGTTTTCAGAAGGTAAAAATGAAGAGCATTTCCTTTTGATATAGAAACGTCTCCACAAATCAGTTTTGGATATACCGAAGCTGCCAAAATGTTTTCAAATACTCCGAAGTTTATCTCAAAACTTTATAAAATGGCTTGTAATAATAAGAGGACGTTAAATAATCAGGAATATAGTGAAGATATCAGGTTTCAAATGTTTACTTACCTTTCGAAAGATAGCAATTGATCCAACCGAAAAGAGATTTTTTAGATATGTGCAATTGAAGCAGACACATATACTAATAAATCTCCATTGGGTACATTTGGACAAGAAATGTATTAAACATAAGCTCAACTATAAACAAATTTAGTAACAATGACTATAGGAAATTTCTAAAGATTTATTCACCCATTAATAAAATACAGTTCATAAAGTTCAACACAATTTTAAATAGAAATAAATGGTTTCTAAAAAATATTTTCAGTAATGAGAAAAACATAACTACATACAAGATTCATATGAAAGAAAAAAATCTAATTTCTTAGTCTTAATTCAAGAACTTGACAGACAAATAACCTCAAATTTCTAAATGTATAAAGACTTTTAGAGTTGTCCCAAAGAATGAAAAACACTAAGAAGTTATGAAATTTGTATTAAAAGGTGACAACCATTTGTTAAGGATGAGGAAGGATGAACAATCAGTTTTAAAAATCACATAGTAATCAAATAGGCGTCAATCAACAGATATCCTTACTAATAAAAATATATTTCAAAAAAACGATAAAATCAAGTACAATCATACAATGTATTCAAGAAAATTCAATTATTAATAATTCTACAGCTAGCTATTTACAAAGACATAAATTAGCCAAGTAAAAAAGTAAATAGCGAAATAAAACGTAATATATATGAATAAAATTATTTTACTGTGGAATTCGTTATTTATAACCATAGTCTGAGGATGAATAGGATGATTCATTCCCACTGTCATCCGATTAGTAAAAAATTGATCAAAGAGTTAACAACTAAGTCTGTGAGATCGTAATTTTAATGTGCTTTAACTTAAAACGTTCCGTAAAAGGTTGAAATGGTAATATGCTGACAAAATCTGGAATGTTCTTCCATTTTTTAATAGCTATTGGTTGGTTGGTTAGTTCAAGTTTTACGGCACAAGTTCCTATTTAGGACATCAGCGACAAGCACTAGGTGTTTTTGAATAAATACAACAAGACATAACAGATAAAAGTGCCCTAATCCGAAAACAGAACGAGCTAAAACCAACAAAGGTAAAACCATACCAATTTAAAAAATTTATAGAAATGTCTACTGTATATATACTCAAGTACACAGGATAGGTACGTGAAAGATAAAATGAAGAAACATTAGCAGGTAATGAATGGCTATTGGTTTATAGATTAATGGTCACTGAAAAAATGGCTAAAATGTAACGAGACTCATTTAGATCACATTTGTTAACAGAAATATAAAACAATCCGTCTTTTATCTGTTAATAGACATAACATAAAAAAGGATCTGTTAAAAACATTTATACTTTTAGAAATACTTAAATTCAGACTATAAACGTATTAATATAAACTTATCTATAGAATGTTTAACCTTGTAATCATACTAGAATGCATGCGTAAAGTAATTTAATACACAATTGTTCGTCTACTTGTTTGAAAAAACAAAATGAACCTAAACACTATTCAGCTTTTAAGGGGACATGACACTTGTTTAAAACAGAACCATTATCAAAGCAAGTATCAGAATTGTTTTGTAATTTAGAATACAATTTAAGGCAGTTTAGTCTAATAAAGTCTAATCAAGTCATTTAATTTTTTAACTTATAAAATGTCTTAATAATATTTGCATCTCAAATGTATTCCGTGTTCTAAAAATTGCTTCTACGTAAATCTGTGCAGGAATTTTTAGATACCTGTAGATTTATATTGTGTTAAAAAAACTGACAGTTAAATGCAATGCATTTTGATATTTTTTATCTATATTTGTGTAAAACAAAATGAGTCAATTATTTACTTATTCCATCCACTGTTTTATCCTGTACTTTACAGAAAATTCGTAAGCATAACTAAACGCTTACAAGTTTAACACAAAATAAGACTTGGGTGTTTGTGACACATGGAATTTGAAAGAAAACAAAACACGGCAAAAAGACTTTTACAGTTTTCATTTACTAAGTAATGCTATAAATTATACCATATGCATGAGTAACTTTCAAATTAGGCAAAATAGAGATATACATTTTTTCCCATACATGTTTGTGAATGTAAGAACGCTATCACCCAATTGAAACAATTCGAGATTTTTAAGGTTAAATCCCCTTCGATTGACTTCGCCGTGTTAAATTGTAAAACAGTACATAAATTCGCAAACTTTATAAAAAGAAATACTTACCTTAAGTGTCCGCCTGATAGTTGACCATTAAAAACGTCGTGTTTCGAGAGAACCCCGTAGCTATGACTTCTGAAGTGATTGCGGCAGAAAAAACGTTCGTTGTGACGTCACCTTGACGTCAGATTGCGGAAATTTTGACAGCAAACGATATTTCGGTACTCTGGGTGTTACATGCAGAAAGTTACGATAGTTTAGGTTGCTGTAAATTTCCGCATGTAACCCCCAGAGTACCGAAATATAGTTTGCTGTAAAAATTTCAGCAATCTGACGTCAAGGTGACGTCACAACGAACGTTCGGTACGAACCGCAACTCCCAGAGTAAGGGCTTGCGGCAGAAAAATCCTGATGCCATAGACAATCAAGAAACACTCATTGCCGGTCTCATCAAAGTCGTTTAACGGCTAACCGCGATTAGTCTCTGTTTAAACGGAGAATTGCATCCTACCATAAGGCAATTTCACGCAGTAGGGCATATCTCAATTTATGACAATTCTGGCTTTAGTTTCAAACGGAAAGGCAGTTTATTGTTTGTCTATTGGCTGTTGTAAACCTAAAAATGAATGGGAAGGGCATTATAGTAGTTCGTGACGTTGCGACAAACTGCTCTATTGGTTGGCGACATGGGTTAATCGTGGTTAGCCGTTAAACGATGTTGTTGAGACTTTTATTGAGTCAAATTTAATCGTTTTTCAACTTTGAATGCCGCTAAATTTATATTTTTCTGTACGATTTTCAGTTTACTGCTGAGGCGAGAACAAGTCGAGAGGATTGGCAACAAATAATTTGTTTTGAGCTTGCACTCATGTATATTCACTTTCTCAACAAAATTTAGACATAACCAATATTAACAAAAGGGCAAAGCACTTTAAAAAACTATTTTCATATCCTAAAAAATAGAACTAATAAGACCTGATCTTACCGAGATTAATTACCCATTTAATTATAATGAATTAGAGATAATCGTAAAATAAATGTTAAGGTCTCAAGGAGTTCAATTGCATAGCTTTTAATCTATGGTTATTTCTAATCAACTGTTAGGCAATACATCCTTAATTTGTCACATATTTTTTTAACATTTTTTTTATTTTAAGAGATGGCATTACTAGGTTAAAAATAAATTTAGAATATTTTTAGTAGAACCATTCTTAAGTTTAAAGGTATATGTTTCCTTTTCGTTTTTACAGTTCTTACAGAAGCTTTGCTAGTGACAAGCAAAAAAAGTGACAATTACATGAAACTAAATATTAAAAATTAACTCTATATTTTGAGCTCTTATTGAAAATGGTGTCACGTATAACTTGCAGAATTTTCCGCTGTGTGGAAAGTGCTCAAATAAATCTTTCAATACAAACCTCCCAGATGTACAACGATTTTCCCCATAGATTGACAAGATACGGTTGGGGGCGCTACGGTCTAATGTTCCTCTCAGCGAGATCGTTATTTACTGCTCAAAGGCGATTTCGAACATCCATGCTAACAGCGGGATTCGAATACAGGAACTCGGTTTCAAATAGCAGCACCCAACTATTCAGCCATTGTTCACCATATATTAACACGAAGCTAAAGAATCCAACATAGCCTTTACTAATACACTTTAACTAAACACATATTTAATGAGGTAAGTTTTATGTTTCTATGTGATAATTTTTTAAATAAACAGAGAAGCCGAAATATTATGTTCCTAAAAAGGACTTGCTCACTAACTTTCACGATTGAAATTTCAGGCATTTAGGAAACTAAACCTGTTATACCTGACAGAACATTTCTTAAAATTGTTTATGCCCGATTCTCTTTTATAAATTAATATTTTAATGAAATGAGTGTATTGATTATAGTGAATCAGGAGTTGCTAGTCGTGTAACAAAATGTAGCACTCCAAATGGAGCAAGAATCAAACATTTTTATTATATATCTAAACAAAAATTTGTACTTCAGCACTCAACAGAGACTAAGCAATAATATATTAGTATAGATATAAAATTTAAAAGGTGAAGTTATATATATTTTTGAAAATATATATAGCATATTATATATATATATATATATATATATATATATATATATATATATATATATATATATATATAATATGTGCATCTAGTTCTAAATATTTTTCAGTGATCACTTTCAAAGTATTTGGATTACAGCAAGAAACATTTTATTTTAGACTCAATAATTTCATTAAACAAAATGTGTCACGAGAAAAATTAAGAAACTTACATATTTTTAAGGGATTTTTTTTCTGGGTTCTAGTTTAAAATTAAGGAATTTAAGTACCCAATTTTAACGGATTTTACTAAATTCAAATAGATCTTAATGACTTTTAATTACCATGCGAATTATGTTTTGTTTTTTTTTTCACTTTTCAACAAAAGTGTAAATTTTATACGCATATATAGATACACAAAAATTAAAACTAAATATATTAAACTAAAGGAAAATGTATTGAAACGTTCTGACCTTTTTACACGATGTTTGCTAGTTCAATGGCACTCCGTACGTTTCGATGTCACAATTATAAATGCGTAACTAATTTGGAAATCTGAAATAGTCGAAGGCTGTTAGTATCTATTCAATGTGCAACTTTTTCAATAACCCCAAATTTATTAATGTAAATATAATAGTTCTGCTTGTGCATTTGAAAGATACAGAACTCTGTTAATTAAGTTCATTTTGATAAATTAATTTCATGAGTTTGACAAAATAATAGTCTGAAACAACATTCTTATACTCTCTCCATATCGTTAGAGCCGAACGATGGCCGAGTGGTTAGTGTGTTAGCGTGAAGGACCGTAGTTCGTGGGTTCGAATCCCAGAGTCTCATGGTTGTTCGGAATCGATTTTAAGCTGTAGTTCCCGATCTCATTATCAATCGTGTTGCAGACCGTAGCACTTCAAACCAAACCATATCATTAGAATAGGAAATGGAAGACTTATTATCTTAAAACCCAGGGCTCGATAATGAACATGTGCACTGCACACGCGCAGCCAAAATCTAATCACTGCTTTTGATGTATTTACTCTAGAACGCTTATGTATAACTGAAAAATGAATTATATTTCTTCACTTGTGTAAAATATTATATTATGATTTTATAAAACTTTTTTATAGACTTAATTTATATAACAGGATATTTAATATTACCAGATTCATAAGTATTTTTTAAAACACACTAATGGGAAATTAAAAAATAGCCAAAGAAATATATAGCATACTATTTTTGTTTACGCTTCCAGGTCAAAATATTAAAAATAAAATCACATATGAGAAACAAAGAACATTACGTTTGATGTGCTTTCAATTTGTACTGCTACAGCAAAGCTTACCACTACATACTTACTCTTGTAAAATATGACAAATGATCTTTTTTTATGCATACATACTAACCTTGGAGAATGAAAATAAGGAAGATTTTTAAATGCATGCAACTGGCAAAAAGAAAATGCAACAATCGGCAGTATAAAATTTCACATGAGATGTAAAATAGAATTTTCTAAGTAGAACAACGATTTTTTCCCCATAACTATAAGACTACCTTGAAAAATTGATAAATACAGACACTGAAATCAAAAATTCGGGAAAAAATATGAAAAAAAAGAGTAGAATGTAAAAAATAGGGAAAAAAGGAAATTAAACAACTATTAAAAGTAATGTTTTGATTTAAGGCAAAAACAAGTACCTAAATATGAAAGATGCAAGAAATTAAATAACTTTTTATCAATATAAACAAGTTACCAAGTTTCCTAATAGAAAAATATTTAAAATAGATTATTAATGTTTTGTTATTAATTAAAATCAATGTTTTGGTTTAAAGCAAAATTAAGTACCTAAATATGAAAGAAGCTAAATAATTTTTTATCAATGTAAACAAGTTCCCAAGTTTCCTAATAAAGAATATTTAAAACAGATCATTATTAATGTTTTGTTGTTAATTAAAATTAATGTTTTGATTTACTTAAGGCAAAAACAAGTACCTAAATATGAAAGATACTAAATAACTTTTTATCAATATAAACAAGTTCCCAAGTTGCCTAATAAAAAATATTTAAAACAAATTCAAATCAGATGTTTCTTCAATACACCTAATTTAAAAAAAGTTACTAATACAGTTTACTATATTAAACTTCGAGAAAAACATGCTGTTTATTTGTTGTACCTGAAACTTTAAGAAAAATGCTAGATCTCACAAAGTTATAACTTACTAGCACAGATGTAATTTAAAAAAATGATTACGATTTACAAAAATTTCATCTGTAAAAATTTGAATTGACTAAAACCAAATAACAGAACAATTGCCCGCTACATTGACCAAAAATGAAGACAAATGCAAAAATAATTTTATCTTTAGTTGTTGCTTACTACTTTAATGCAGAATCAATCTGCAATATTCTGCTGACGTGATGTCACTATCAAAATAGTTTAAGGAATTTCTTTGTACAATAAAACAAAAAATATTTTCAGGGATGTTGCACCCCTTCAAGCCTTTTGTAACAGTTTACGGAGCAGCTAAACTTAAAATTGGTAGCAGGATAAACCATTTTTGTATCAACCAAAATGTTGATTTGTAGCAGGATATAATAGTTTTGCAGCAGTTAAACTAAAGATTAAAAAACTGCAGCTTTCGAGAAGTCCGGCTAATAATTTAGAATGATTGGTTGGTAGCATTTGGAATACCCAAATTTTCAATAATTGCTGATATGGTTAGTTGTTTTTGGATAAATATATGTCAAGGCAGAGAACACCATCAGAACCTTCCAACACCCCTCTGTCAAGTGGCCCATTTCCACACATGAGCAGTCTCATGACATAGGAAAATCACACACATAGACGAGGGAGCATGCGAGAGAGTTACTGCTGTAAAGACGTGCGCCGCGAGGTCTGGAGACGAGAGACCAGCTCTCAATTTATCCTTTGCTATTAACTTTTAATTAACCTGTGTAAATGTTTGTGAATATTAGTATCTTCAATTAAATCATTTTGAAAAGAACCGTTTAGCTCCATTCTTGAAGCGCGTTGAGTGTGCTGACTTGACATCTATATATATTTGTAACTATATAGTAGTATATTCATATGAAGACTGTGAGCCCAGTAAACTACTAAAATCGTGGTATAACCTGTAACCGAAAGCAGCAATTTATACGACGCATACATTTGGGAAGGCACGTCAATAACGACTGTTGAAAAAAAGTGGCTTGTCTGCTACATATTCAACGCTCCTATTTACTAAGAATTGTAAGCGCATACAGGACAACTACCAGTTCAGCACTCTTTGTACTAACAAGCGTACCTCTATTTTCCCATAACGGTTACCAAAGCAGCTGCATTATTTCGGCTAGAAGGCGAATTAAATTCGGCGCCTTAACTTTCTCCCTCAAATTAAAACCCTTCACTTCTTTACATCAGACAGCACCCTCAGCGTCGAGGCAGTGTCCGCGGTCCTATCTCCACTGATGGTTCGAAAACTAATGTGGGAGTCAGAGCCAAGATACGGGAGCAAAATCGCATCGTGATGGGTATCACATGCACTAACGAAACTTCAAAGTTGGATGCGCTATGCAATATACTTCGATCACCTTACACGCTAGCAACAGGACGGTGATCAATTCTTGTCACGAATGATCGCCATCGATGAATTTGGGGACAGCGCATACGAACCAGAATTGAAACTTCAGTCCGCGGAGTAGGGATATTCTGGATCACCAAGGAGGCAGAAATTCTGTCAGAATTCTTCCCCGGTCAAATTGATGGTGCTCGTCCCGTATGACGTTAGGAGTACCATTGTTTGCCACTTTGTTGCTCATGGCAAATGAGTGACTTCACAGCACTACAGGGGCTTTCAGGTACTACGTAGCGCTAGGGATAAATGTTCGGATCTAGCGAACAGTGCAATAATCCTGCACGACAATGCAAGAGCACATAAAGCAGAGTGTGTAGGGTAGTATTGCGACGTTGGGGATGGGAAAAATCGGAGCACCCACCGTACTCCAGACATTTCGCCCTATAACTTTGATCTCATTCTCAAGATTAAAGAACCACTACATGGTAGGCGGTTTACAACACGAGAAGACATTGCTAATGCTGTACGCCAACAGGTGACCCGATACATTCATAGTACTGCAAATGCTGACGCTGATGGTATTCAGCGCTTACCACATCGTTGGCTATATTGCCCTGTATACTACCGTAATAAATTAGTGTGTTACGATATTTCAGTGCTATTCATTGTCCACACATGTAGTTAACACCTTGTCCTTTTGTCTGTATATGTCACATTTTCCAACCGGACTGGTACTTTCAAGAAAAATAAATAGTTGCCATGACTTTTTACCCAACCGTCGTATTTATTGTCTAGTTTGTATGCAATTCTTATTCTTTTATGTATTTTGTTATTGTAATTATGGTCGGAATACTGACTTTGGCCCCTGCGTAATGCAATGCTTCCGAACTAGCATTTCAACACCTTACACCCAACCATCTGGTGGTTGCTGGGTTACAGGTAGTTCACTCTAAAGCGCCAAAAACTTCGAAATGTTCTATCTACAGGAATAAAATGTCTTGAAAATTTGTGAATGATTGCAGAAGAGTTTATGTCAGTTTATTTTTTGAAACTGATAGAACTGAATAAGACAATATGTAAGTATCGATATTTGGATTTGGAGTTAATTGAAAGTTTGAGACCTGAACATTTTGACATAATAAAAGTGTAGATTTGTTTATGTGTGGCTTAAAATTATATTCTTTCAACATAAAACATTGCAGATTAATAAGCTTTTTAAAAATACATGCTCGAATTTTCATGCCAGTTAGTTTTTAATTACTCTTAATTTCCTTTGATTCTCAAATCTTTATACTGAACCAATTAATTTCCACTAAAAGAGGAGAGGGAAATATCACCGAATCAGTTTCTTGCTTATGCATGAAAAAATAAATTCAGAGCTGAAAATATTAAATTAAAAAATTCAGGCTATCGTTCAGGTTTGTTAGTGGGTTGAAAAGATAGGGTGGACCTTTTCCGGGGGTGGATAGGGGCCTAATGAGGGTGGGACCAACTGTTTAAAGTTGATTTCGAACGTTTACGATCAACAGAACCCATGAAGTAAGTAATCGAATTTACTGCTCTATCTATTCGGCCATCATTGATTCAATCATTTGAGTAATACTTTAAATTTCGGTACCATTTTTTTCTAAATTACATTTGGTACAATAACAATACCACTTACCACCGATGGCCGAAAAACCTCACGAAGAGTGTCAGATAACTATAAAATTGTCAGACAGGAATGACGTTAGATAGCCAGCCTTTAAGAAAAGTTCTCTTTCGATTCTTATAACATTCAAAATGTTCTAGCTCTGGTTATTAGTGTCATGCAGCTAACTCATAAAGATTCTATATGAACAGCTACATTTAATTTTAAAATTTTCCATTTATGCTATTAATATACATGCAGACATTAAAAATCCCTAATGGTCACGTTCACTAATGAACAAACGTCCATTATTTTAATTACAGTTTAGTACTAAATGGTGACTATTTAAAACCCAAATAATAACATTTTATTATTGTTCTAGCTCATTTGTTTGTATATGCATCAAGAGGAACCAGTACATTATTAACGCTAATATATTGTTACAAATTCTACTGACCTTTGCTAATTGTTAAACACTTAGAGTTAATATATCATTGCTGCATGATGACAGGTATATTCGCCAAGTTTGACTCCTATTTATTCAAGTTAAACTAATACTGTGGCATCAGCAAAACCAGAATTTCCTGCGACATATATTTCATGAGCTTATGTCTAATCATAATATATTTACTTTATATTTGAGCCCGATATAGTGAGGCAGTCTACTTTTATTTACTACATTACATTTAATAATATTGAATAATTGTAATATTGATGGTTAGGAGATACTAAACTACTTCTGTCATTTACTTAGTAGTGCAGCTTTCTATCCATTCGACGAATTCATTATTAGGTGTATTGATTTATTAAAACTACAGTATTTGTCCCCAATCTAGAACTTTTATATGGTTTTAAATTTTTACTAGTATATGTAGCAAGTGTAGTTGTTTACTTTATCTATAAAAATGCACTAAAGAGAGCCACTTTTCTACCCATACAGTTGTTGAGTTCTTGCAGTTTAGCAAAATTTAAAGACAGTATTAGAAATTAAGTTTTTTAATCGAAGTTGATATTATAATTCTTTCGATAGCTATCCTGGAAGTACTTACCTATGTATAATATCTCCACAACATCTAGAACTTTAACCTTTGATTTTCCACAGGATTGTGGTAACGTTTAATTATTAGTTCAATTAATATTTATCAACATAATTTTATCACGGTATGTTGTGAATTAGTTTTGTATATTCATATTCCGAGGCAATAAGTGCCTAGCCAAAAATTACTGAATTATTACAACGAGTGTCAGCCTTGTTTGGTTTGTTTAAGACAATGGTTAAGCGACGTGTTATATTAGGAGAGAAAGTTAGATTAGACCTATTGTAACATATGATACGATTAATATTAGGATTTACCTATATCCAAAAGTCATTTTATGACTTCGATACATTATATACCTTGTCCTGGTTTTGTCCATTTTACTACTGGCCTGTTAGCAGTTTTAATTTATTATTTTCTCAATTACGTTGAATAGCCTAAAGGTTCGAAGACTAATTCAAATATACACATGTGAAAAATAGATTTAGGATTTATGAAATGATTGTAAATTACTTGCGAGTTTTGGCAATTAACTTAAAAATTGTTGAATGTTAATAAAGACAGACACAAGAGAATACATATTTTTGCTACAAAAACCATAGAAAATAAAAAGCAATCATGATAACTATACAGGAAATTTGAGTTCACGCATAAATTCTTCTATATCATCTAAATCTTCGGGTTATGTCAGAATGAAGAATCCTCCACAAGTTTAAAATTCAAAGATGTTTTCTGACAGCAATTAAGGCAATGTCTATTGAACAAATCTTTCCTTCTATTGAATAATAGTTTTGATGTTTGATCTCAGCAATCAGTTTCACCTTGTCGAGTATTGATCTTGCCTTTCATATTTTAGATAAAGTTGTAGTGAAAATTTTATACAATAACAAAATTAAATTACTTTCTATTTTGATTTCTTTCAAGAATGATGTGACACAGTTATATTCTGGGATTCTTAAAGTTCAAATAAATAGCTTTCCATATGTTCTCAGAAAAGTTGCATGTAATTATAATTATATGGTAGTGTTTGTCCGTGGTTATTGTAACGTCCATAGTAAACATAGTATCATCTTTTCACGGAACATAAAGCTCCATTACAGGCGTGTTTTTGTCATTTGTAAAAAATAGAAAAACAGAGGCAGAGAACTGTTTCGCCGCAACGTCCGAGCTGTATTATCAATGACATGATATCGATAGCTGAAGTAGGACTAAGAAAGGATACAAAGTATTTTTTTATGGATTTTCTGTGGAAAAGAATAAACAACTGCTTTAATTTCCAATAGTATTAGCCGATGTTTTAAGTAAAGGAAAAATATTTTCAATTTGCTCTTCCAGGTAGTAACGCCTGTAAAAGAGAAAAAAAATTAAGTTACAAAAACTTCCTTGATAGAACAGCTTATAGGAATAAATAAAAGTTAGTTTTATACTACGGAATAAAGCACTGATTATTACATTGATCTTTACCCCTGGGTGCAATAATTTATATAATACAGAGTACGTCAAGTGTATCCACACTTCCATTTAGATCTAGATCAAATTTTACACACTGGACCTTCTTGATGACAATAGGGAAGTCAATGTTTATTTTTACATTCCTGTGGTACTTAAAGGAGATATTACAACTTTGAGAGGTCCAATATCTTCAACCTTTAAAGTGAATTTTTTAGCAACGTTCGACGAAATGGCAGGCGCCTATTACTTTGCCTTTAGACCTTTATAAAATTTCCCAACTATTCGTTCGAGAAGTAATTGGAATACGAATTGGAACGAAATCACGAATTTTAAAGTCTATACCGATAATATACAGGTCCTATACAATTTTTTACATACAAGAAAAATATATTTAACGAAAATTTTGAGAGTCCGCAAGGTTCTATTCGGAGTTATTCAGAGTTCGGTTGTCTATTCGGAGAGTAAACAAGCAAAATATATCGCTTGAGGAAAATAACGATTTTTTCTGTTTTTAAGAAACTATTTCGAAAGGTTGATTTTAAAACATTTTTATTTAGAAGATTTTTAAATTGTCCTGTGCAGTTTCGCAATTCTTCTATTCGAAGAAATTCACTAGATATCACCAATTGATGGATTTTAGACTGATTTAGTTTGGAGCTCTACGGTCCACTGTTTTGATACACGATGGGTAATGAGATCGGAACCTACTGCTTAAAGCCTATGCAAAAAGGCCACGAACATCAATGCCACCAGCGGGATTCGAACCCGCGAACTCCGGTACAGAGCAGCAACTCTACCATTCGGCCATCCTTCGGCTTGGGTTTGAGAATGAAGCTAATTAAATTTGTGCCCAATATAAAATCTTATAATTGCAAGAATCTAGCTTTTTTAAGTTTATGATATTTTTCTTAAGATTCATTCCATTAGCCTGCAGTTGACTGTACTTGAAAAAAAAATGAAATTCTTTTATTACCTCAGAATTTAAATTTATCTGTTAGACAAAGTTTTTTTGGGGAATTTATAATAGCAGAACCTGTAGCGTAGTATATCTGACGAAGGCAATATCGATATAAGTGTAGCCTAGTGGTGACCAATTCCTGGAGACTCCAGTTATTAAATATGTTCACCAAGTGAGCCGTCAAATATTTAAAAGTGTCCCAGTGGATCTTGGTCCAAAAAAAGTTGAGAAGCACCGAACTAGACTGAAGGACATTTATCTAGACAGCCAGTGGTATTAAAAAAGGTCTTGGACGTTGACCTCTTCTTTATCGCTTCCATTAGCACTAGAATCGCTGGATGGGTCATTTAAACCCAAACACTATTTTGTATCTACCTTTCTCAAAAAGTTACTAACGAACATTTTTTTACTTTTTCGTAATTTTATGGCTATAAAAATCTATAAATATTGAAGAATCTATGCATATGCGAAATAGAATCCTCCTCCTCCTCCTAGACTAAACACAATACGGCTAGACTAAAAACAAAAAGGAAAAGTGCAAGATACAATGAAGAGGTTCAAGAACGCCCCAAACATGCAATCGAAAATTCTAAATGGTCAGCCACAAAAACACCCCACAAAATCCCATAGTGTAAGATTTTATATTTTTGATAAAGAGTTCATGTTCTGAATCCAGCCGTCAGTTAGAAAAGGAGACTAGTTAGTATATTCTCTCCCCAGCCGTCAGCTAGCCAGTTAGTATGTTCTCGCCCCAGCCGTGAGTTAAACTAGTCGTGTCAATCAGACTAGTCATGCCTTTGAGATCAGACATTAGAATGATCGCTCTTGCTAGCTCAGCCATGTTGTAGGATCAGTCCTGCTATAGGCCACCCTCAAGTTTGAGTTTACTGACAACAGTACTTCGTATTTAAGATGCCTCATGTACTGGACGATCAAGGATAAATAAAGACTTTAGGAGGACAATAATGGACCCTTCATGATTGCTTTATCCAGGACATGACATGCATATACCATTTATGCTTTAAATGCTATATAACAGAATTTACTTAAATGACAAACAGGAAATGACTAAGAAATATACAACAGGAGTTCCAATGTATACGACCAAAACAGTTAAAGCATTGACTGCGCAGGACGTATATATACGCCAGCGGCAGTTAAGGTGTTAAAAATGGGTATTTAAAATACTCAATTATAAATCTGAATTTACTTACCTAAAGAGGAATAAAACTTCAGGAACTTCAAACTTCATATTCTCTACCACAATCAGAAGGATGAATGTACCAGATCTTTGCTCATAAAAATCTCCAACAAAACATTCAACATGGAAAACAAAAAAAATTACAGTATATTTTAATACAATGTAATATGAATATAATATCTCTATTTAAATAGAATGGAAGAATTTTTTGGGGGACAACTGAAAATACCGAACTAAGTTTAAACACATTTTTATACAATTTTATTAGTATATCCGAGATTGCTGAGACACTTAAAAATAGAAATTTCTATTAAACAACATTCCCAATTTAACCCTTAATTTGGCTATGTCCGCTACAACGAACAATCAAATAAATAAAATCTGGCTGGTTTATGAAAACATTTATGCGGCTTAAACAACAAAAACTTTTCTAACAAAAACTTTAAAATATATTTCTATTACGGTAAAAACAAAAAAAAAAAACAAAAAAAAAAAAAAAAAAATTATTTAGCAACACTGTATTTTTTAGTTTGAGGCAAAATGGGAAAATAACAGAAATTAAAAATTTTTTTGAAAAAACATCTCGTCAAATTAAGGGATAATAATATCCTAAATTATCTGTTTGTCTGTCCTCGAATTTATGAAGCGATTGGACCTGGAATAGATAGAGGCATCCATATTGGATTCTTGATGAGTTAGGGTTAGCAAAATTCAAAAAAAGTCTTTAAAACGTTGGAAATCCAACCCTTCCCCCCATTTCGAACGTTTAATGCCAATATATCAAGTCCTATTTTCTCCAGTTAAGAGGAAGTGATTAAGTTTATCACATAATAAATAGGTAAAAATAATATTTTCTTCCAGCATTATGACGTCATTCATTTAACCATCTCATTACGTGAATTATAAATCATTTCTTATTTTAAATTATTTAAATATCGTCTGCATTATTTTCATACGTTTTATCACTGAACTTAGATATTATGTAAATAATTTTCTTTCATATTTGGCTTAAATAATAGATTAGGTACATATGTGATAATTTTAAATTTAATCATCGATTATTTTTTGTTGCAATGAAAATTTTATCACCAGTATTAACAACAAATTCTTTTCATAAAAGTCTAAGAGTCTATTTCACAGACTAATAAATATCTAGCGTTTAAGTTATATATCTTTGAAAATTAAGAAGTTTGTTCGTTTGTGTGTTTGTTTTTTATACATAACCACACGGTTTGACTAAATGAATTTAATTTGATTCTAAACTGCATTCACAGTATCGGGAGACTTTAGAGGAGTATGAAGATAAACAAATTATTGAGCGTGTACCAGATAATTCTCAGCCAAAAAACAAACCATTTTTTAACTTACCTTATAAGGTACTTTACAATTCTGGAAAATTAAAAATATTACTAATCTTGTGATATGACGGGCTATATGATAGTTAAAAATAAAATTCATCTGAGTCACGATGTGAACAGTTATTTCCCCATTTCATTAAATGTTTACATCCGTTACATGACCCTAACGAAAGATGAGAGGAAGGTGACATTTCGCAGCGGCAATTACGGTTAGCTGCAGGTAGAAACGAGTGGTTTTAAGAATATACGTTTGTGTACTATTTCCCGGACTTAATTGAAAACTGTCAGTGTGTTGGAGCCAGCGCGTCTGAGATTTGTGAGACTATTTTAGTGAAAAGACTCGGGGGAAATTGATTATAAATTGAGCTACATTACAGTGCCACATGTGCGCCCATTAGCGGTAGCGAAAAAGGATCCTTGCATCCTGAGTTTCCTCAATGAACTGCAGCGTGATACGCACTCTGAGCGTTTGAACCTTAGTGTGGTAGCTCAGCGGTTCTTAACCTATGGGTCGCGACCCAAAATTGGGTCGCGAAGCATATTTCTTGGGTCGCGCTGAGTCGAACCAAAAAAGTTAATAATACACCAAATAATAAGTAATACCAACACCTCCTAGAAGAGTTATTCCCTAATACAATGCTCCGGTAGAGACACCTTTTGGTGAAAATTGAAAGCGCTACCGATCAGCTACTTTTACTTTCACTTCTAAGAAACCAGGGATTCCCCGTTGTTTGTAAACATGTAAGCAGAGAATAACAGATTTTACTCGTGTGAATAAAGAGGTAATAACGAAAAGCTTTTTTGTCTTATTATTAATAGTGGAGTGATCAAGCTGCAGTGCGTATTGTAAAATTGTAATCACCCTAATAATGCCAAAACGTGAATACAAGGAAGCATTTTTAGAATTAGGTTTTACTTGCATTTATGATGGAGGAGTGAACAAGCCGCAATGCGTGTTGTGCAGTGAAATATTAAGTAATGAATCGATGAAACCGAACAAACTTAAAAGACATTTTGATGCAAAACATAAATGTATTCAAGCACAAGGTTCTCATTAAAACTGTATGACTTGCATTTAAAATTTAAAAAACTTAACATATGTATTGATATTTCTTTCTTTTTTTTAGGAATAAGTTAAATGTCAGTTATTTTCAAAAAGTTATAAATATATTTTAATTTGGTCAATAAAAATTATTAAAAACACTTGATTATTAATTAAATTTTCCTTGGATCGAAAAGTACTTTTGTTTATCTTTATTATTAAAAAAATAAATAAAAAATTTCAAAGTTAAAAAAAAATCATCATCGTAGGATTGAAGATTTTTTTAAAAATACGCTCTAAAATAAAGCAATGAAAAAGTTTTGACATTTTTTGGGTCGCGACATGAACATATTTCTCAAATTTGGCTCGCGGCTTAAAAAGGTTAAGAACCACTGTACTAGGTCCCGGACTTAATTGAAAACTGTCCGTGTGATGGAGCCAGCGCGTCTGTGAGACTATTTGAGTGAAAAGACTCGGGAAAATGATTATATATTGAGCTACATTACAGTGCCACATGTGCGCACATTAGCGGTAGCGAAAAAGGATCCTTGCATCCTGAGTTTCCTCAATGAACTGCAGCGTGATACGCACTCTGAGCGTTTGAACCTTAGTGTGGTAGCTGACTGTACTGATCGTCAGCCGGAAGTTATAGTGTCAGCGTTTCGTACCGGTACTAATTAGCAAACTGTTCCAGTGATTTAGAAGAACTAGAGTCACTGTACCCACGCATTGTAATTGTGTTAATGTTATCTCAGCACGAGATCCCAGAAGATTTAGAATCTACTGAACCTGTACATAGCTGTACATAATTTATTCACCTGAATAAAATATTTAGTCCAGAGTAAACAGTTATCTAGCCTGTTTCATTGACGCCTTCGCCTACCATATCTCCAGTACGTTACAGTGGTACCTAAGTTGTAAAATACTTAAAATCCAAGCAGACCATAGTGGTCCGATTTACAGTCTAGCTGTTTTTTCCCCATTAGCATTTAATGTTTGTTTGTAAGAGTTACACTATGAGTATTACCTACGTTTTATTAGAAAACATTATTCGCATTCATTGAGAAATGGCATTTTAACAAACACTGTTATCCTAATTCATTAAACGGTTGCATGCATGGCGGTGAATGTAAGGTAAAATAATCATGTAGACAGTATTAACATGTTGGAGCACTAAACAGATATCACCAATCAAGGGAATTTGAGACTGATTTAGTTTGGAGCTCTACGGTCCACTGTTTTGATACACGATGGGTAATGAGATCGGAACCTACTGCTTAAAGCCTATGCAAAAAGGCCACGAACATCAATGCCACCAGCGGGATTCGAACCCGCGAACTCCGGTACAGAGCAGCAACTCTACCATTCGGCCATCCTTCGGCTTGGGTTTGATACGGAAGGTAACTGAATTTGAGGATAAAAAAATCTTATCAATTGCAACAATATCCCTATTTTGTTTAAGTTTATGCTATTTTTCTCAAGATTCATTCCGTTAGCCTGCATTTGATACCGGCCTGCAATTGACTGTACTTGAAAAAAAAATGAAATTCTTTTATTACCTCAGAATTTAAATTTATCTGTTAGACAAAGTTTTTTTGGGGGAATTTATAATAGCAGAACCTGTAGTATAGAATAACTGATGAAGGCAATATCGATATAAGTGTAGCCTAGTGGTGACCAATTCCTGGAGACTCCAGTTATTAAATATGTTCACCAAGTGAGCCGTCAAATATTTAAAAGTGTCCCAGTGGATCTTGGTCCAAAAAAAGTTGAGAAGCACCGAACTAGACTGAAAAACATTTATCTTGACAACCAGTGGTATTAAAAAAGGTCTTGGACGTTGACCGCTTCCTTTTCAATTCCTTAGCACTAGAACTGCTGGATGGCTCATTTGAACCCAAACACTATTTTGTATCTACTTTTCTCAAAAAGATAGTAACGAAATTTTATTACATATTTTTCCTTTCCTAATTTTATACCTATAAAAATCTATAAATATTGAATCTATGCATATGCGAAATAGAATCCTCCTCCTCCTCCTAGACTAAACACAATACGGCTAGACTAAAAAAAAAAAGAAAAGTGGAAGATCCAATGAAGAGGTCCAAGAACGCCCCAAAATGCCTTCGCAAATTCTAAATGGTCAGCCAAAAAAAACAGCCCCCCAAACCCCCATAGTGTAAGATTTTATATTGCCGATAAAGAGTTCATATTCAGTATCCAGCCGTCAGTTAACTAGTTAGTATATTCTCTCCCCAGCCATCAGCTGGTCAGTTAGAATGTTCTCGCCCCAGCCGTGAGTTGAACTAGTCGCGTCAATCAGACTAATCATGTCTTTGAGATCAGACATTAGAATGATCTCTCTTGCTAGCTCAGACATATTATTAGATCAGTCCTGCTATAGGCCACCCTCAAGTTTGAGTTTACTGACAACAGTACTTCGTATTTAAGATAAACATACCATCACGTCAAATGACTATAAGGTTTATGTAAAAAATGCGATGGGAAATAATTAAAAATTCTTATTCTTTATGTTTGCAATACAGGACAATACAATTTTGTTTAATTATAATAAAGTTTATTTGTCTATTTCCTTCCAATTTTCATATTTCATACATTTATAATCAAATAAAGTCCTGTCATTTGACCGGCTATGGTAGAAATAGGTATGTATTAAATGTTTAGTGTTAAGATGTCTCACGTACTGGAATATCAAGGATAAATAAAGACTTTAGGAGGACAATAATGGACCCTTCATGATTACTTATCCAGGACATGACATGCATATACCTCTTATGCTTTAAATCTATATAAGAGAATTTACCGAAATGAAAATATGAAATAACTAAGAAATATACAACAGGAAGGCAGATGTATACGATCAAGACACTTAAAGCATTGACTGCGCAGGACGTATATATATGCCAGCGGCAGTTAAGGGGTTAAAAACTGGGTATTTAAAATACTCAATTATAAATCTGAATTTACTTACCTAAAAAAGAATCAAACTTCAGGAACTTCAAATTCTCTAGGACAGTAACCAGAAGGATGAACGTACCAGGTCTTTGCTCTTAAAAATCTCCAACATAACATTCAACATGGAAAACAGAAAAAAAATTAGAGTATATTTTAATAGAATAATTTAATATGAATATAATATCTCTATATTTAAATAGAAGGGAAGAATATTGTTTTGAGGACAACTGAAAATACCGAACTAAGTTTAAACACATTTTTATAGAATTTTATTGGTATATCTGAGAGTGCTAAGACACACTTAAAAATTAGAAATTTCTATTAAACAACATTCCCAATTTAACCCTTAATTTGGCTATGTCCGCTACAAACAACAATCAAATATATAAAATTTGGCTGGTTTATGAAAACTTCTACACGGCTTAAATATCTAAAAAACTTTAAAATATAATTCTATTACGGTAAAAACAAAAAAAAAAACAAAAAAAAAAAAAAAAATTATTTAGCAACACTGTATTTTTTAGTTTGAGGCAAAATGGGAAAATAACAGAAATTAAAAATTTTTTTTGAAAAAACATCTCGTCAAATTAAGGGATAATAATAGCCAGTTATCTGTCCGTCTGTCCTCTAATTTATGAAGCGGTGACCTGGAATGGATAAGGGCTTCCATATTGGATTCTCAATGAGTTAGGGTTAGCAAAATTCAAAGCAAGTCTTTAAAACGTTTGAAATCCACATCTTCCCCCCTTTTCGAGCGTTTAATGCCATTATATCAAGTCCTATTTTCTCCAGTTAAGAGCAGGTGATTAAGTTTATCACATAATAAATAGGTAAAAATAACATTTTTTCTAGCATTATGACGTCATTCCTTTAACCATCTCATTGAATCATTTCTTATTTTAAATTATTTAAATATCGTCTGCATTATTTTCATACGTTTTATCACTGAACTTAGATATTATGTAAATAATTTTCTTTCATATTTGGCTTAAATAATAGATTAGGTACATATGTGATAATTTTAAATTTAATCATCGATTATTTTTTGTTGCAATGAAAATTTTATCACCAGTATTAACAACAAATTCTTTTCATAAAAGTCTAAGAGTCTATTTCACAGACTAATAAATATCTAGCGTTTAAGTTATATATCTTTGAAAATTAAGAAGTTTGTTCGTTTGTGTGTTTGTTTTTTATACATAACCACACGGTTTGACTAAATGAATTTAATTTGATTCTAAACTGCATTCACAGTATCGGGAGACTTTAGAGGAGTATGAAGATAAACAAATTATTGAGCATGTACCAGATAATTCTCAGCCAAAAAACAAACCTGCCTCATAGGGTGCTTTACAATTCTGGAAAATTAAAAATTTTACTGATCCCGTCATATGACGGGCTATATGATAGTTAAAAATAAAATTCATCTGAGTCACGATGTGAACATTTATTTCCCCAATTCATAAAATGTTTACATCCGTTACATGACCCTAACGAAAGAGGAGAGGAAGGTGACATTTCGCAGCGGCAATTACGGTTAGCTGCAGGTAGAAACGAGTGGTTTTAAGAATATACGTTTGTGTACTATTTCCCGGACTTAATTGAAAACTGTCAGTGTGTTGGAGCCAGCGCGTCTGAGATTTGTGAGACTATTTTAGTGAAAAGACTCGGGGAAATTGATTATAAATTGAGCTACATTACAGTGCCACATGTGCGCCCATTAGCGGTAGCGAAAAAGGATCCTTGCATCCTGAGTTTCCTCAATGAACTGCAGCGTGATACGCACTCTGAGCGTTTGAACCTTAGTGTGGTAGCTCAGCGGTTCTTAACCTATGGGTCGCGACCCAAAATTGGGTCGCGAAGCATATTTCTTGGGTCGCGCTGAGTCGAACCAAAAAAGTTAATAATACACCAAATAATAAGTAATACCAACACCTCCTAGAAGAGTTATTCCCTAATACAATGCTCTGGTAGAGACACCTATTGGTGAAAATTAAAAGCGCTACCGATCAGCTACTTTTACTTTCACTTCTAAGAAACCAGGAATTCCCCGTTGTTTGTAAACATGTAAGCAGAGAATAACAGATTTTACTCGTGTGAATAAAGAGGTAATAACGAAAAGCTTTTTTGTCTTATTATTAATAGTGGAGTGATCAAGCTGCAGTGCGTATTGTAAAATTGTAATCACCCTAATAATGCCAAAACGTGAATACAAGGAAGCATTTTTAGAATTAGGTTTTACTTGCATTTATGATGGAGGAGTGAACAAGCCGCAATGCGTGTTGTGCAGTGAAATATTAAGTAATGAATCGATGAAACCGAACAAACTTAAAAGACATTTTGATGCAAAACATAAATGTATTCAAGCACAAGGTTCTCATTAAAACTGTATGACTTGCATTTAAAATTTAAAAAACTTAACATATGTATTGATATTTCTTTCTTTTTTTTAGGAATAAGTTAAATGTCAATTATTTTCAAAAAGTTATAAATATATTTTAATTTGGTCAATAAAAATTATTAAAAACACTTGATTATTAATTAAATTTTCCTTGGATCGAAAAGTACTTTTGTTTATCTTTATTATTAAAAAAATAAATAAAAAATTTCAAAGTTAAAAAAAAATCATCATCGTAGGATTGAAGATTTTTTAAAAATACGCTCTAAAATAAAGCAATGAAAAAGTTTTGACATTTTTTGGGTCGCGACATGAACATATTTCTCAAATTTGGCTCGCGGCTTAAAAAGGTTAAGAACCACTGTACTAGGTCCCGGACTTAATTGAAAACTGTCCGTGTGATGGAGCCAGCGCGTCTGTGAGACTATTTGAGTGAAAAGACTCGGGAAAATGATTATATATTGAGCTACATTACAGTGCCACATGTGCGCACATTAGCGGTAGCGAAAAAGGATCCTTGCATCCTGAGTTTCCTCAATGAACTGCAGCGTGATACGCACTCTGAGCGTTTGAACCTTAGTGTGGTAGCTGACTGTACTGATCGTCAGCCGGAAGTTATAGTGTCAGCGTTTCGTACCGGTACTAATTAGCAAACTGTTCCAGTGATTTAGAAGAACTAGAGTCACTGTACCCACGCATTGTAATTGTGTTAATGTTATCTCAGCACGAGATCCCAGAAGATTTAGAATCTACTGAACCTGTACATAGCTGTACATAATTTATTCACCTGAATAAAATATTTAGTCCAGAGTAAACAGTTATCTAGCCTGTTTCATTGACGCCTTCGCCTACCATATCTCCAGTACGTTACAGTGGTACCTAAGTTGTAAAATACTTAAAATCCAAGCAGACCATAGTGGTCCGATTTACAGTCTAGCTGTTTTTTCCCCATTAGCATTTAATGTTTGTTTGTAAGAGTTACACTATGAGTATTACCTACGTTTTATTAGAAAACATTATTCGCATTCATTGAGAAATGGCATTTTAACAAACACTGTTATCCTAATTCATTAAACGGTTGCATGCATGGCGGTGAATGTAAGGTAAAATAATCATGTAGACAGTATTAACATGTTGGAGCACTAAACATGAGTTCACATGCTTTTAGAATATGGCATAGCAACTGTATTCTCTATAATTAAATGAGGGCAGAATGCGAATTCAATATGGAAGTCCGAACGCTTGCCGATTGGTTAAGGCACTGATTGTCGGTACCGGAGTTCGTAGGTTTCAATCCCACTATGGCATAGATGTTCGTAGCCGTTCGGAATCGGCTTTGCGCAGTAGGTCCCGGTCTCATTAGTCCTCTTGTACAAAACAGTAGACCGTAGCTCTCCAAAACCAAACCAAACATGGAAGATTGAAAAAAAATGATGGAAAACATTTCAATAAAATACTGGAGTTAAAAATTTGTAAACCTTACATAATTCCTATATAAATTAATTTTTCCTATAGATTTAGCTGTTTTTAGCCGAGACAACTAGTTCTGTTGCATGAATCAAGGCATATAAATCAACGTTAAATGTTGGTGCAATTAACATGAATACATCTATATTTAGATTAATGTCTGGAAATTTACCTATCTTCTAGTAAAAATAAGTGAAACACATATAAAAGTAGATTTCTACAATGTAAAAAATGAAACATACTGAAAACATTACGATAACGTTTTGACTCAACATTTGTTTTGTATTATCTGGAAGACCAATTGCTCTGCAAAAATGTCAATACAACTGACCTAACATTTAATGTGTGAGCACTAATGATGATTATACGTATTTTTTCAATAACATAACATTGCAACACTCTTCAAATAATACAGAATGACAAAAAGTGACACAACTACAGCAATGTAACTAATAGTAAAACACATTGACCAATTTATTATAATATTTAAAATTTTAACAGAAAACCTTTAATTTGTCGCAATTAAATATAATGCAATTACCTTTTATCATAAACATTACAAATGAAAATTACTGCAGTGTGAGAAATAATAAAAACACACTCACAAAATTTTAACAAAAATTGTCGTTTTGACTGTAGATCAACTTGAATTTTAATTAAACACCAGTTGTCATGCATGGAAGCCAATACGACTGCCCTAAAACTTAATGTGGTTGCACTGAATATGAGTACACATTTTTAGAACAATATGGCATTGCAACTATCTTCTATTAATACAAGGTCACATAAAAAGATACTACTGCAACAGTGTAAAATTATTTAAATACACTGCCACAAATTCTGTAATAAATTACGACATTTCGAATAAAAATTTGCTTCACTTTGCAGTGAAGAGCAGTTGCCATGCATGGAAGCCAATACAACTGTCCTAACATTTAATGTGGGTGCACTGACTATGAGTACACATTTTTAGAATAATCTGGCATTGCAACTGTCTTCTGTTAGTAGAGGCTGACATAAAATGATACTTACTGCAGTGTACAATTATTTCAGTAAATTACGACATTTCAAATATAGATTTGCTTCACTTTCCAGGGAAGAGCAGTTGTCATGCATGGAAGCCAATACGACTGTCCCAACATTTAATGTGGGTGCACTGACTATGAGTACACATTTTTAGAATAATCTGGCATTGCAAATGTCTTCTGTTAGTACAGGCTGACAAAAAATGATACTTACTGCAGTGTACAATTATTTAAATACACTGGCACACATGCTATAGAAATCACATTTCGAGTATAGATTTGCTTAAAATTGCTGTGAAGAACACTTGCAATGCAAGGAAGCCAATGCGACTGTCTTAACATTTAATGTGATTGCACTGAGTATAAGCGCACATATTTTTAGAATATTCTGGCATTGCAAATGTCTTCTAGTAATACAGGCTGACATAAAATGACAGAACTACATCAGTGTGAAATTATTTAAATACACTGCCACAAATTGTATAGTAAATTACGACATTTCGAATATAGATTTGCTGCACTTTCCAGGGAAGAGCAGTTGCCATGCATGGAAGCCAATACGACTGTCCTAAAATTTAATGTAGGTGCACTGACTATGAGTACACATTTTTAGAATAATCTGGCATTGCAACTGTCTTCTGTTAGTAGAGGCTGACATAAAATGATGCTTACTGCAGTGTACAATTATTTCAGTAAATTACGACATTTCAAATATAGATTTGCTTCACTTTCCAGGGAAGAGTAGTTGCCATGCATGGAAGCCAATACGATTGTCCTAACATTTAATGTGGGTGCACTGACTATGAGTACACATTTTTAGAATAATCTGGCATTGCAACTGTCTTCTGTTAGTACAGGCTGACAAAAAATGATACTTACTGCAGTGTACAATTATTTAAATACACTGGCACACATGCTATAGAAATCACATTTCGAGTATATATTTGCTTGAAATTGCTCTGAAGAACACTTGCAATGCATGGAAGACAATGCGACTGTCTTAACATTTAATGTGATTGCACTGACTATAAGCGCACATATTTTTAGAATATTCTGGCATTGCAAATGTCTTCTAGTAATACAGGGTGACATAAAATGACAGAACTACATCAGTGTGAAATTATTTAAATACACTGCCACAAATTGTATAGTAAATTACGACATTTCGAATATAGATTTGCTTCATATTCCAGGGAAGAGCAGTTGCCATGCATGGAAGCCAATATGACTGTCCTAAAGTTTAATGTGGGTGCACTGACTATGAGTACACATTTTTAGAATAATCTGGCATTGCAACTGTCTTCTGTTAGTAGAGGCTGACATAAAATGATACTTACTGCAGTGTACAATTATTTCAGTAAATTACGACATTTCAAATATAGATTTGCTTCACTTTCCAGGGAAGAGCAGTTGCCATGCATGGAAGCCAATAAGACTGTCCTAAAATTTAATGTGAGTGCACTGACTATGAGTACACATTTTTAGAATAATCTGGCATTGCAACTGTCATCTGTTAGTAGAGGCTGACATAAAATGATACTTACTGCAGTGTACAATTATTTAAATACACTGGCACAGATGCTATAGAAATCACAAATTTGAGTATAGATTTGATTGAAATTGCTGTGAAGAACACTTGCAATGCATGGAAGCCAATGCGACAGCCCTAACATTTAATGTGATTGCACTGACTATAAGCGCACATATTTTTAGAATATTCTGGCTTTACAAATGTCTGCTAGTAATACAGGGTGACATAAAATGACAGAACTCCATCAGTGTACAATTATTTCAGTAAATTACGACATTTCAAATATAGATTTGCTTCACTTTATAGGGAAGAGCAGTTGCCATGCATGGAAGCCAATACGACTGTCCTAACATTTAATGTGGGTGCCCTGACTATGAGTACATATTTTTAGAATAATCTGACATTGCAACTGTCTTCTGTTAGTACAGGCTGACATAAAATGATACTTACTGCAGTGTAAAATTATTTAAATACACTGGCACAGATGCTATAGAAATCACATTTCGAGTATAGATTTGCTTGAAATTGCTGTGAAGAACACTTGCAAAGCATGGAAGCCAATGCGACTGCCCTAACATTTAATGTGATTGCACTGACTATAAGCGCACATATTTTTAGAATATTCTGGCATTGCAAATGTCTTCTAGTAATACAGGGTGACATAAAATGACAGAACTACAGCAGTGTGAAATTATTTAAATACACTGCTACATATTGTATAGTAAATTACGACATTTCGAATATAGATTTGCTTCACTTTCCAGGGAAGAGCAGTTGCCATGCATGGAAACCAATACGACTCTCCTAACATTTAATGTGGGTGCACTGACTATGAGTACACATTTTTAGAATAATCTGGCATTGCAACTGTCTTCTTAGTAGAAGCTGACATAAAATGATGCTTACTGCAGTGTAAAATTATTTAAATACAGTGGCACAGATGCTATAGAAATCACATTTCGAGTATAGATTTGCTTGAAATTGCTGTGAAGAGCAGTTGCCATGCATGGAAGCCAATACAACTGTCCTAACATTTAATGTGGGTGCACTGACTATGAGTACACATTTTTAGAATAATCTGGCATTGCAAATGTCTTCTGTTAGTACAGGCTGACAAAAAATGATACTTACTGCAGTGTACAATTATTTAAATACACTGGCACACATGCTATAGAAATCACATTTCGAGTATAGATTTGCTTAAAATTGCTGTGAAGAACACTTGGAATGCAAGGAAGCCAATGCGACTGCCCTAACATTTAATGTAGGTGCGCTGACTATGAGCACAGACATTTTTAGAATATTCTGGCATTGCAAATGTCTTCTAGTAATACAGGCTGACATAAAATGACAGAACTACAGCAGTGTGAAATTATTTAAATACACTGCTACAAATTGTATAGTAAATTACGACATTTCGAATATAGATTTGCTTCATATTCCAGGGAAGAGCAGTTGCCATGCATGGAAACCAATACGACTCTCCTAACATTTAATGTGGGTGCACTGACTATGAGTACACATTTTTAGAATAATCTGGCATTGCAACTGTCTTCTGTTAGTAGAGACTGACATAAAATGATACTTACTGCAGTGTAAAATTATTTAAATACATTGGCACAGATGCTATAGAAATCACATTTCGAGTATAGATTTGCTTGAAATTGCTGTGAAGAACACTTGCAATGCAGGGATGCCAATGCGACTGCCCTAACATTTAATGTGATTGCACTGACTATAAGCGCACATATTTTTAGAATATTCTGGCATTGCAAATGTCTTCTAGTAATACAGGGTGACATAAAATGACAGAACTACATCAGTGTGAAATTATTTAAATACACTGCCACAAATTGTATAGTAAATTACGACATTTCGAATATAGATTTGCTTCATATTCCAGGGAAGAGCAGTTGCCATGCATGGAAGCCAATACGACTGTCCTAAAGTTTAATGTGGGTGCACTGACTATGAGTACACATTTTTAGAATAATCTGGCATTGCAACTGTCTTCTGTTAGTAGAGGCTGACATAAAATGATACTTACTGCAGTGTACAATTATTTCAGTAAATTACGACATTTCAAATATAGATTTGCTTCACTTTCCAGGGAAGAAGCATTTCGCAATGCATGGAAGCCAATGCGACTGCCCTAAAATTTAATGTGGGTGCACTGACTATGAGTACACATTTTTAGAATAATCTGGCATTGCAACTGTCTTCTGTTAGTACAGGCTGACATAAAATGATACTTACTGCAGTGTACAATTATTTAAATACACTGGCACAGATGCTATAGAAATCACAAATTTGAGTATAGATTTGATTGAAATTGCTGTGAAGAACACTTGCAATGCATGGAAGCCAATACGACTGTCCCAACATTTAATGTGGGTGCACTGACTATGAGTAGACATTTTTAGAATAATCTGGCATTTCAACTGTCTTCTATAAATACATGCTGACATAAAATGGTAGTTACTGCAGTATACAATTCTTTAAATACACCGGCACACTTGCTATAGAAATTACAATTCCATTATATATTAGCATGGAATTACCGGGAAGAAAAATTGCAATGCATGAAAGCCAATACGACTGCCCTAACATTTAATATGGTTGTACTGACTATGAGCACATATATTTTTTTAATATTCTGGCATTGCAAATGTCTTCTAGTAAAACAGGGTGACAAACTGACAGTACGTCCCCCGGTGGGTGTGTTAACTGTGGGGGGGGGGGACAGGGGGGGGGGGGGGGGGGGGGGGGGGGGGGGGGGGGGGGGGTGGGGGGGGGGGGGGGGGGGGCGGAACCCCACACAAGTGTGTTACAACCCCCCACCCCCCCCACAAAAATACAAAAACACAAAAGTGTAAAGTTATTTAAATACACTGGCACAAGTTCTATAGTAAATCATGACATTTCGAACATGGATTTCCTTCACATCGCAGGTAAGACCGGTTGACATGCACGAAAGCCAATACGACTGCCCTAACATTTAATGTGTGTGCACTGACTATGAGTACACATATTTTCACAATAATCTGGCATTGAAACTGTCTTGTATTAATACAGGGTGCCATAAAATGATAGTTACTACAGTATAAAGTTATTTAAATACACTGCACAAATTGTATAGTAAATTACGACATTTCGAATATAGATTTGCTTAAAATTGCCGGGAAGAGCAGTTGAAATGCATGGAAGGCAATACGACTGCCCTAATATTTAATGTGTGTGCACTGACTATGAGTACACAGTTTTAGAATAATCTGGCATTGCAACTGTCTTCTATTAATACAAGCTGGCATAAAATGATAGTTACTGCAGTGTACAATTATTTAAATACACCGGCACAGGTCTATAGAAATTACATTTCGAGTATAGATTAACGTGGAATTACCTGTAAGACCACTTGCAATGCATGAAAGCCAATACGACTGTCCTAACATTTAATGTGGTTGCACTGACTATGAGCACACATATTTTTTGAATATTCTGGCATTGCAAATATCTTCTACTAATACAAGGTGACATAAAATGACAGTACTGCACCAGTGCAAAATTACTTAAATACAGCAGCACAAGTTCTATAGTAAATTACGATATTTCGAATATAGATTTGATTGACGTTGAAGGGAAGATCAGTTGTCATGCATGGAAGCCAATACGACTGCCCTAATATTTAATGTGGTTGCACTGATTATCAGCACACATATATTTAGAATAATCTGGCATTGCAACTGTCTTTTATTAATACAGGGTGACATAAAATGATTGTTACTGCAGTGTAGAATTATTTAAATACACTGACACATTTACTATTGAAAATTACGACATTTCGAATATAGATTTGATTGAATTTGCCGAGAAGACCAGTTGCCATGCATGGAAGCCAATACGACTGCCCTAACATTTAATGTGGGTGCACTGACTGAGTACACATTTTTAGAATAATCTGGCTTTGCAACTGTCTTCTATTAATACAGGCTGACATAAAATGATAGTTACTGCAGGGTAAAATTATTTAAATACACCGGCACAGGTGCTATAGAAATTACATTTCCAGTATAGAATAGCATGAAATTATTGAGAAGACCACTTGAAATGCATGGAAGCCAATACGACTGCCCTAACATTTAATGTTTTTGTACTGACTAGGAGCACACATATTTTTAGAATATTCTGGCATTGCAAATGTCTTCTAGTAATACAGGGTGACATAAAATGACAGTACACACTTCATCTCATTAAAAACTTAAATAATAATAGAGTAGGGCTCCAAATTTATGGATAAGAATTTGGTAAACAGTATCCAAAGTATTAGGTAAGATTTAGATAAAAAATTCACTCGGGAAGTCTAAGTTACAAATATGTTACTAGACATACCAAAATGAGAAAAAAAATTTTTTTTTGTACCCTTCATAATAAGGAAGTATAACTTTTAATTAAATAAAATGGATATTAGATTTTAAAAGATTTCAATTTATAGCACAAGTTTAACAGTTTAAGGTAGGTGTAAACACAAAAAACCCGATATATTTTTTCTGTCTTATTCTATCATTTTTAAAGGTACCTTATTCCCATACAATATCAAATAATATAAAAAACAGTTTTTAAATTTTGAAGCGTAAACGTCGTGCTGTCCTGAAAGCGAACTTTTACATTTTAAAAGAGTTATTAAATTATTATCGATTTAATATCTTATGACCATCAATTAATAAGTGGCTACAATATAATTACCAATTTTGCAGGAGCAAAAATAAAAGAAAATAATCGGAAATAAATTAAAAATTTAACTTGACTGGTAAAGAATAAAAATAAAATTTTAACAATTTGAAAGGAAAAGTTAAAATTATATTCTGTTATTAGAAACTAAATAAAAATAAATTAAAAAGAAAAGACCTATATACAAGATGAACAGAAAACTCAACATTCATCTACATTCATCAGTATCAGGCCTGAAGAGCTCAGAAAACCCCGCGGACTACATTGAAAGCGAATCTTATGTCGGTGGGCTATGTATGTGTAACGTGACCATTTATTTTCTTACTCAAAACGGGACATTGGTTTATTTAGGTCAAATTATAAGTAGTCAATGAAAAAAACAACACTTCTGTAAAGTTACTTATTCAGAAAAAGTTAGTTGGCTTAAAAGTTACGAATCACAAAATATAGGTACTCAAAATGTTTAGTTATATTTATATTTATCAGAAGAACAAATTTGTTTTAATATAGCTGGTGACGATTTCAAGTAAGAATGAAACTCTTGGCACGTTTTTTTTATATTCACCTTAATTATCAACATCACCTTTAAAACTGAGATTTGTAACTGGGTTTTCTCAGATGTCCACAATTTGTTCATAAAATACTCTTTCTACTGGAGCATTTGTAGCAGGCAAATATAAAATATATTCAATTACAATAAAAAAGTGTTTATGCTGAGGATTGTTAGCACGAAAGTGTTTGAATACTTCCACCCAACGGGTTTCCATGGAAACATTTAAATTATTCCATTCTGTTATTTTTTGCGATGTAATGTATTTAGAAATTAATGAAAATTCGTCAAACACTCCAGTATCTTTATTACAGTCAATATATTGCTTATCCTTTAATACATCCAGAGATTTTTCGCGCGGTTTCTGAAAACGGGACAATTTTGCGTCCCACAGTCCATGTCGGGGACACCGGGACTCGTAATTATTAAAAGGGACAGACCCGTTCAAAACGGGACGTGTGGTCACGTTATGTATGTGTATACACATATTTGAGGTTGGGGTTTGATTTGGAGCTCTAAGGTCTACTCTTTTGCCCAAGAGGGCTAATGATACCTGGACGTACTGCTTAAAGTCAATTCCGAACGACTACGAACATCCATGCCAACAGCGGGATTCGAACCCGTGAACTCTGGTACCGAATAGCAACGCTCTACCATTAGACCATCGTTCGGCAAATACATATTTGAGGTGAAACTTAATACATTAAAATTTTTATTATTCATAAATTAGAAATGGAGCAGTTAATCTGCAAATGTGCATAAAAGTTATAATAATCAGTAAATCAATATATTTCATATAAATATATTTCCAATCAATATAAAATAATCAATATAAAATATATTTCCTACAATAAATACACTACTTGATTCAAGTAGCCGTTTTGGGAATGTGGCCACGGGACACGAAATATTACTACTGGGACGCTATAAACCACACCTGAGCAAGGTTATAAACTTTTTAGCTATTTATGTCCATAATATGATTAAAGCTTATTGTAAATGTAAGAGATTGACAATTACTCATCAGTGCTACATGTTACTAAACCATATAAATTTACATATCTCATTCATTTTTTAAACAAAAAATATTTCTGTTAGAAATTTATAAATAAGACATTTTTTGTTAACAAAAATGATAACTAAAAATATAATTAAGTTAAACACTAACTTATTGTTTTAAAAAACATAGTAATATATCTCAAAATAAATTTAAATGTAAATTTGTGTGTATTTAAAATGCATGTATATTTTTCAGAAATATGAAAAAATGAATTTCTTCTTTAAAAATTAAAAATTTATTGCGAAAAACATATTTTGGGAAAAATACAAGAAATTTTAGGTTCAATCGGATGAAAATTATATTGTATATAACCAGTAAAAATTTCATGAAAGAATATTAAAAACTTTTATTAAGATAACATTCGCGTTACATGAAAATAAAAACACAATTTAAGAAAAATCAAGTTAAAGTTTTGCAAGTTAAATTTCTTTATAGTAAATACCTGACACATTTTTATTCGGAACTCCTAATATTCATAATATTGGAAAAAATTTTTACATGGACCGTTTTAAAATGTTCAGAACTGAATACCTTTTCACGTATATTTTCAAAAAAAATCTAATTTTTTGTCGACTTAACAGACGTATGACCCCTTAAAATACATAAAATAGAATGAGTACAAAATATTGGTGTTATTCGAAATTCATAACGGGTGTAGGTAATACATCTATTCAATGAAAATGAAAACATTAGCGTTGTACATAAAAAAGAAAAGCTGTATCCAGTGACTTATTCGGACAGTAAGACATGATATTGACTTATCCCGACAATAAGACATGAAAAAATGTAATTCATTAAAAAAAGTTAAGAATTGTTTTATTAACATAGCATATTAATCTATTTTACTTTCTTTTTACTAGACAAAAAAATCATTAAATTTGTTCTAAATCATTAAATTTGTTCTAGTATTTGTTCTAACATAGGTAACTTACATTTTAAATACCTTTGACCGAATTCAGTGTCCTTTAATTCATACCTCTTACGTTACGTTCGGAGTTTTCCCGCATATCCACCACGAATATGTTGATATAACACTGTTAAATTTACTAAGCCCAAAAAAATAGAAATTTGCATAAACTAACTTGACACATAAGAATATTTAAAAAAAAGTAGCGTATGCTTACCTTAAGATGTTCCAGTTTAAGGTTACTCCATAGTTCAGTTTAAAATTCCAACGATATACGTAACAAAGCAAAGAGAAAGATCTATCAATTTTTTTTTTTCTGTTTGAACACCTAATTAGCTATTCAAACAGTAGCATGTGATGTCATAGAGCTACAGCCAATCGCATTACATGCCCACTTAAGTGCGTATCAAAATTATAAACATCTGCCTAAATACGCTGTATTTTAAAATGAAAATATCGATGTTAGACCTAAAGAAAAAATTTTCTTGCATTTTATACAACTTTCAACAACACAAGATTAATTTCATTAATAATTTTTGCTTTTTTGTAAGCAATAATTATTAGGTATCATTTTACACCTGTTTGATGTTTTAAGAAGTATCAGAAATATTACATAAGGGCAGGGAATTTTAAAAAATGTTTAAAAATTCGATTTTAGATACCGTAATTACTAAATAAAATTAACAACGAAAAAAGTTGGCAGAGTTCCATCGTAAGTCTACAAAGTTTTTACTGGAAAATTTTTAAAAATCAATACGTGCAATAGTTTTTTATTTACAGTTTATTTAAGTTCAAATCCATTTTTAGTAAAATACATTTAAGTCTTTTATTTTAGTCTATTTTTCTTTTATTTTAGTCTATTTTTAGTATTTTTTTTAGTTTAGTTTTTTCTATTTTAGTCTTTTTAAAACGATAATATTTAGTGCATAAATTGTACCGTTGTACAAGTTCTAGTTTGTATATTTCATTCAGGTTTGTTTTAAGCAATACATAAATATCCAGAAATTTTAAAAATCTAGAAATCAAAAAATTGAATTTCTGAAGTTATAAAGGGGATGTTCCCCTTAACAAAAACGCGAGTTTAAAGACTTTTTAATTCCCAAAATTATATTAAATAATTGCAAGGTTCTGCTACAATTTATATGGTATATGGGATTTCAAATAAGCCTGCGGTTTCATGGCAGGTGACAGAAAATAACAATATTAGTGAAAGGAAGGTTATCTATAACATTCAGAAAGGGGTAAATCTCTTTATCACCTGTCAAGATACACATTAAGTCATGATTCCTTTTACTGGTTCAGAAAAATCAGATTTTTTGTGTTACAATGAAAATTTTTAATTTATTTATTTTAATTCAGGTTGGCTAGTAATAATAATGTGCCTTTAATCTTTAGAAAATGTTTGCTGTCGCATGAGAAATCTGTATATTTTTTTAACATGAAAGGAATCCTACATTAAATCTCCTGCTTTTACGATGAGTTCATGTTGACGCATCAACATGATTAATTGTACAACAACTTGTACAATTAACGTTGAAACTGATAAAAAAAAAATCACTTATCTATGCAAAATGAGACCATGAACTGCAACTCGACCAGAAAAATTCAGCAATAATATTTAACATTCCAAATTAGATTGTTCTGATTTTTTTGCATTTGTTAAGGCTGTAACCCATCGTAGCGAGAAATGGGGGAGATTCATCCTTTCATCTTATAAATAAAAATTAATGCAGCAATAGTTACATATGTAATACATGTATAAAGCAATACTTAAGGGAGTGTAGTAGAATAATGTATTTTGTTTCCTGTGGCAACACTTGTTTTAATAATTACATTTGGCAACACTTCTGTACTATTTGCATTGATGCAACTATGTAGCCTTTACACCTCATTGTTTTCTAGTAGATTAAAGCCTAAATCTAGGGTATTATGTTCTTCGATTATTTTTCTCTTCACTACAATTTAATCAACTAGTAATTCGCGCATCCCCACATTCCTGGATTCTCAAAAATAGAGCAACTTTTGAAACCAGAAAGATTTGATACTGATCCCACGTGCACGGGCACTGAATCGAAATGGAAACACTGTAAAAAAACTTTCAATAATTTTCTTGGCCAAGTTACTGGAATTACAGAAGATGGTAAGCTACAATTATTGTGTAATTATATCTCTGCTAATGTTTTTCGTTACATAAGTGACTCTGAAAACTACTCCAACGCTATCGAAATACTAGACGCATTATACATTACAAAACGAAACGAAATTTTTGCATGACACTGCCTAGCGTCTATAACTCAACAAACAGGAGAATCCATCAACGAATACCTCCAGATATTGAAGCAAATGAGTAAAGACTGTGAATTCAAAGCTGTAACAGCAGACATATACAAAGATGAATACATAAGGGATGCCTTTATACGAGGTCTCAAAAGCTCACGTATCCACGAAAGACTTTTGGAAAATGCAACTATTAGAGAAGGCTTATGACCAGGCTAGATCACTTGAGCTAGCTGAGTTACACTCCGCGTCATATTCAAATACGACGAATTCTATTCCAGTTTCCGCTATTAAACACAGAAATAGTGATATGGAGGAGACCCCCCCCCCCATTGACTTCAGCTGCCTTGGTACGCTCAGAAAAGTGCTTTTTCTGTGGTAATGAACGCCACCCAAGAATTTCTTGTCATTATCAAAGAGTTTGTAAATCTCAATCTACTCGCACTTCTACTAATGCTACAGCTTCTACACTGCTTTTGGTTTCTGTCTCAACAACTCCTCAATGCCTCCAGAAATCCATAACTAAAGTGTTAGTGAATGATGTGGAACTAAATGCATTAATTGATACAGGTAGTTCTCTCAGCTTTCTGAACGAAAATTTCGTAAAAAGGTGTAGAATAAATGTAAAACCATACTTTGGGAAAATAACCATGGCCAACTCATCCTTGAGTTCGGTTTGGTTTGGTTTGGAGTGCTACGGTCTACTTTTTGCAACACGAGGGCTAATGAGACCGGGACCTACAGTTTACAGCCGATTCCGAACGGCTACGAACATCCATGCCACAGTGGGATTCGAACCCACGAACTCCGGTTCCGAAGGCCAGCACCCTAACCAATCGGCCATCGTTCGGCTCCTTGAGTTCGGATGTTATGGGATGTGGTTCATTAACTCTAAAGATGCAGTCTCATATATATCACAATATAGAGGTATTGATCATGAAGAATCTGTGTGCAGATTTCCTCATAGGACACGATCTTCTAAATAGCCACTCTTCAGTAGAAATCAAATTCTGTGGTGACAGATTGCCTCTTAAAATCTGCTCATTGGCCACTGCCAGAGTTCCAGCTGCATCTTTATTTACCAATCTCACACCAGATTGCAAACCAGTCGTAACAAAATCCAGACGGCAGACTGAAGCAGATAAAATTTTCATTGCTGCTGAAGTAGAGAAATTGCTCAAGGAAGGTGTGATTGAACCTAGCAACTCACCATGGTGGGCACAGGTTTTTGTAGTTAAAGGAGAAAATCACAAGCCTAGAATGGTAGTTGATTACTCCCAAACTATTAATAAATTTACAATGCTGGATGCCTACCCACTCCCAAAGATTGAAGAGATGATTCATAATATATCCCAATTCAAAGTATTTAGCACCATTGACCTCAAGAGTGCCTATCACCAAGTACCTATCTTAAAGTCAGACAAGAAATATACAGCTTTTGAAGCTTCAGGAAAACTCTTTCAATGCCAACGAATCCCCTTTGGAGTTACTAATGGTGTCCCAGCTTTTCAAAGAAATATTGACAATATTATCAAGGAAGAAAAACTCAAAGGTGTTTTTCCATACTTAGATGATGTAACAGTTTGTGGTAGGGACCAACACGAGCATGATTAAAATTTGCAGAAATTCTTGAATGCTGTTAAAAAATATAACCTCACACTGAACCCAGATAAATGTCAATACTAAACAAAATGTGTCAGAATACTAAAATATCTTATTGAAAATAGAGTTATTAAACCTGATCCTGACAGGCTAGCACCGCTTATGAACTTACCCATCCCTAATGACATGGCAACCTTACAAAGAACTCTTGGTATGTTTGCACATTACTGTCGCTGAATTCCAAGATTCTCAGAAAATATTCGCCCTCTTTGAAACTGATGCTTCAGAATTTGCCATTGGGGCAACTCTCAGCCAAGCGGAAAGTCCCATAGCCTTCTTTTCAAGAACACTTAATGCTGCTGAGCAAAGGCACTCTTCTGTTGAGAAAGAAGCTTATGCCATTGTGGAATCCCTAAGATATTGGAGGCACTACCTGATAGGAAGACATTTTGAAGTCCTCACTGACCAGAAATCTGTGGCTTTCATATTTGATCAGTATCACTCAAGCAAAATAAAAAATGAAAAGATTATGAGATGGCGACTGGAATTGGCTAACTTCAAATTTGATACAATTTATCGTCCAGGCAATCGGAACACTACTGCAGACACAATGTCAAGAATTACAGCAAATATCTATACAGGAACAGAAACAAACCTCAAAGAGTTGCACAATAGCCTATGTCACCCTGGGATAATACGTATGCACCACTGGATTAGAGCTAAAAACTTGCCATTCACATTAGATGACATTAAAAGAATGACTAATTCATGCCCTGTCTGTAATGAGCTGAAACCTCGTTTCCATAGGAATGAGGGGCAATTAATAAAAGCAACTTCGCCATTTGAGAGGCTAAACTTAGACTTCAAGGGGCGCCTACCTACCTCATCCAAGAATCGTTTCCTTTTAACCATAGTAGATGAATTCGCGAGATACCCCTTTGCATTTCCTTGTACAGATATATCTGCTCCAACCATAGTAAAAGTATTGACCAATGTATTCTCCCTCTTTGGGACACCAGCCTACATACATTCAGATAGAGGTGCTTCATTTATGTCACATGAACTGAAATCGTTCCTAACTTCCTTAGGGGTTGCCACTAGTTGAACCGATGCTTATAACCCACAAGGCAATGGACAAGTCGAAAGATATAATGGGATTATATGGAAGACAGTACTCTTAGCCTTAAAAACAAAAGGTGCAAGGACAGAATGTTCATCGCACTGGAGCTCTCGGGTCTGACTTCCCTGGGCCAAGCCCTCTAAGTCAGATTACTGTGTATTGCATCAGAATGTTGGGAAGATGTGCTTCAGCCAGCTCTCCACTCAATTAGATCATTACTGTGCACTGCTACCAACGCTACTCCTCATGAGCGTATGTCCACTCACCCTAGGAGATCCTTCAATGGTCGATTTTTACCTACATGGTTAACTCAACCAGGTCCTGTTCTAATGAAAAATCATGTACGACATACTAAATATGACCCTATTGTACACGAAGTTGAATTGATCGAGGCTAATCCTGACTATGGATATGTTAAGCTTCCTGATGGACGAGAATCAAGTGTCTCTGTTCGACATTTGGCACCCAAAGGTGACTCAGCAGCCAATCTCAACATGCAACCCATTCATCTTCCCCACACTGATTCTTCAGAATCTCTAGAGGATGTCAGGGTTTCTAAGGACAATGACCAAGATACCACCACGCCAGAGATCAATTGTCCTGACCTTAATAATGTGGATTCTGTAAAGCCACCTACCTTGAACAATTCCTTATCTCGTCGACAGAGAAGGCCACCAACTTATCTTCAAGACTATGTGACTTATTAACTTTTTCTAGAGGGGGGGAATGTAGTAGAATAATGTATTTTGTTTCCTGTGGCAACACTTGTTTTAATAATTACATTTGGCAACACTTCTGTACTATTTGCATTGATGCAACTATGTAGCCTTTACACCTCGTTGTTTTCTAGTTGATTAAAGCCTAAATCTAGGGTATTATGTTCTTCGATTATTTTTCTCTTCACTACAGGGAGATTACACCCCCCATTCCCTCCTTCGCTTCTCCGCTAAAAATAAATACAAGGATATCAACTTCAAAATTAATTTTAAAAATTGTTGATTGATTCCAAAAAATGTAAATTTAATCTCAGTTTAAACATATCTTAAAAAATATGACTTCCACGCCCGGATTGCATGGAAAACGCCATTCACTTCTCGATGGAACAGAGCTGCCCGAATAGTCTAAGTATCCTTATGTAAATGCATATTTGAAATAGTAAATTTTCATATTTTCCTGATATGTGGACTTCTTGATTATCAGTTTTAATAAGCTTCTAACATTACATTACAAAAGCATGAAGAGTGTTAAATGGTTGATCCCCAGATGTTGAAAATCTGGTTTCAATGGATGATAATCTCACCAATACACGAATTTCTTTCCAATTTCGAAAAATTTATAAATAGAAAATATACTTGGGAAAAGGCAGAAATTTCTAAAATTAATACACAAGCTCAAAAACTTAAAGCGGCATTTTACAATAAAAAGCGGAAATTGGCGAAGAAGCAGAAATCGGCTGTAAAAAAACAAAGCGGAACTCAACCAGAGCGCGGAAAATTTCCATTCCTGTATATACAATAAACGTATTTTTTTTTACTGGGTACAGAATTTTAATTTTTAGTTGGACATTTTCGAGAAATTTTGAGTCTGTAGTACCAAAGAGTAGCACAATGTCAGAAACAAGAAATTTCATTCCCTTTCTTTGTGTACTCTACCTGACAAAGTAGGTAAGAACAAATATGGCCCATCTTCCGCCCCCCCCCCGAAAGTCTAGTATTCAGTGCCGTTCGAAGGAAATAATTCTTTAAATAGTAGAACTGACGAAATTACTCATCAAGTCTAAAAGTGTAAAAATTGGGTAAATTTGTAAAAATGGCGCAATTTCTGTTAAAACACAGTTTTGGGAGCAACTGGGCGCAGATATCAGAAATCGGCTCAGTTTGGCGCAATTGGCGCAGCCGCAACATCCCTGCATTTTCTTTCCTTCATTGTGTGGACAAAAAACTATTAATTTCATGCATTTTGTTTTGAAATATAGAAACATTTTTGTTCAGATCTTTTTTCCTAACTGCAGAAAAGTTTTATACAAAATGAAAAAAATATTTAGTGAATGACTGAAAGAAAGGATCATTCTATTCCATTCCTAAAATTCACTATACATGGATAAATTAGCATTATGAACAACAGGAAAATCATGAGATCAAAATTTTCATTTGTTATATACTGGTTCGCACCAATAATTTAAAAGCCATTTCAAAGAGCAACGTTTTAAAATGCACTTCTAAAAACAACCTAAAAATTTTGTGACAGCAAAATTTTTTAAAAAGCAGTAAATTTGTTATTAACTTGTTTGTAAAACTGTACTAATTTTTCTAACATTTAATTAGAATTAAAGTTTAAAATATCATGATTTAAAGTAAGCACACAGTATAAAACTGATTTAAAAATGGACAATTTTAAATTTTTAAAAAGTAGTAAAATTTCTGAGCGAAGACCAGTAGGGGGTGATGCTTTCCGGCACCGCAGTCAGCGGGTTCGAATCTCTCTTTTGAATTAGAAGTTTTTAACCAATTGGTTTAGATTAGGTGCACAACGGTCTGCCTTTTTGTTTCGAGAGAGCTTATAACACCGGAACCTACAACTCAAGCTTATTTTGAACGGCTACGAACAACCATTCCTGAAGTGCTATTCCAAATTAGCGTCAGTGCCCTGCCGGTTCGACCAGAGTCCAGTCATAACTGTTTGGTCAGGTATGGAACCAAGTATCTTCACCTTGATACACGAGGGCTAACGACACCGGGACTAGGATTTTTTGATATCTGGTTTACCCTTAACCAAGTAAACGAGAATGCATGGAATCCAGGGCCGTAACTAGGGCGTGGCGAAGGTGACATTTGCCACGGGGCACCTCACCGTGAGGAAAATTGGGTCCGAAAGAAGACGATTCGCTCCAAGTAGAAATAAGGAAAAGTTGAAAAATACATCTTTTTAATTATAGAATCAGATTTTATTTTTAAAATCCAATGTGTTTAAGAATTACTGTTTTATGAATTTTCTTATTTTTTAAAATGCTCCTACAGACTAAACGTGTTATAGATTCTTACAAAATGTTTACCAAACACTTTTAATATGAATTTACATAAATCTGGGTATTGGTTATAAATTTTGATATTAAAGTTATTAAAACTAAATTTAAATTGAGAAAATCATCAATTTATGAAAATTCTACGCACAAATTAAAAAAATATTCCTTCCCCTCAAATAAACTGTTCAATTTATCAGCAAAATAATACCTCTAGAGCAAGGATGGGCAAACTACGGCCCGCTAGAATGTTTTATCAAGCCCGCGGATAAAATTTTAAGTTGCCGGTCCGAGGCAAATTAAAAGAAATATATATTTATACATTATATATCCATCTCCTTTTCTACTTTGCTTAAATATTATATCCCAAATTTATTATCTCATGCCCTGAAGATCAGCGGTATTTTTGCTTCTTATATGTGAACAAATGTTTTCAACTTTAAACCTTAGAAAGAATAATTTCAGAAGTAGACTGACAGATGAGCATTTAGCATTGTTCATTAAAATCAGTACATCTGACTTCGAACCTCAGTATAAGGAACTTTTAAAAATGAAATCGCAATTTCATTCATCTCATTAACGTATTTAAACCGCTAGGTACTTGTATACTGTTTTTAAAATTTTAGAAAAATTTATCTTGGCCCGCCAAACTTATTTTCTTTCGATTTTTGGCAAGCGGCCGAAAAAGTTTGTCCATCCCTGCCCTAGAGTGTTCGAAAATAATTTTAAGTACTAATAAAATATATAAGAAAAAATTAAAAATTGATATACTAGGAACATTTTAAGAATTAACAAAATATTTTGAGTCCATTCTAAATATACGATATAGAAAAAAAAAACATTTTCTCACTATATTGAGTGGTAGGAGCACAGATCAGTTTTTTTTACACGGGTGCTAAGGGACCTAGTTACGACTCTAATGGAATTCATTATAATTAATCCTTTTTTTGGTTGAAAGCGAGACCTTACAATACAAAAAGGTGTTTTTATGGGTCCAAAGAACATTTTATGGACTTAAACATCAAGTGAGATATAAACACAAGTGTTAGCAAATGATATTTTGGACAATGAGGGAGAGCAGAAGAGAACAGTAATATTTTTTAATTACCAGAGTTACTTCTTTACTTGAAGATAAGCATTCAATTTCTTTTATATTTAAAAGGAGAAGTATGTTCTCTTGAGTACTGTTTGTACCCTTGTCCATGTTCGATAGAAACAGCAAACGTTTTTTTTACAATTTTAACCTCTAGTTGTTAATCTAACAGACTCCATAATTTTCATCCCTAAACATTTCTAACACTCAAAATCATAAAAGACCCTTCCCTCTTTCTGTACCTTTCTGCAGTTTATTATCAAAGTAGCTTACTGAGTTGGAGGATTATTTGAGTCATATAGAACATACAGTAGTCTTTGATTCACTTTCAAAAAAACAGAAATGAATAACAAGAAATAATTCATAATCTTATTCCTCCTAAAATTCAAACAGTGCAAAATTCCCAGATTTAACCAGAACACAAACATCCCTACACCAATCTTTCTTTAGCCATTCATACATGGCTGTTATGCACATCCATTCTTGTTTGAACAAATAATTACTAATGAGGAAAATCCTAATGAGGAAATCTCCTAATTAGGAAAATCTCCATTCTGAATTTTTGTTCTGATATCTCAATTAGGGTAAGTTAGGAATGGATATTTTTTTAACCAAGCGTACACAAGAGTTCCATAAGTAGAAACATTACATCTACTAAACATTTCGAGTTTTTAAAGCAAAAATGCTTTGGCATTTCTTCCAGAAATTCTAGTATCTAAAATTGGCTCAGCTTGAAGTTAATTTGATAGATCTCATGCTCATGAAATACAATTACCTATAAGTACATAAATGAAATTTTTGTCATTTCTATAAATTTAATCCTAATCCTTTAATCAAAAATAATTTTAAAAGAAAACTAAGAGTTCTACAGGTAAAAAAAGAATGAGGTCAGATTTGAGAATTTAAACTATACACAAGCTGAAAACTTTGTATCTGAAAGATACAAAATTTATGTGGTAGGATGATGTTTCTTTTACAGTAATGGAGATTTAATTAGTATTGGGTACTATATTTTCACGAGTCAGTCAATTTATTCTGAACTCTTTACTAGTAGTAAATAAAATATATTCAGAAAATATGAAAGGAAAGCTAATATGAAAATGATACAGAGTTAATAATAAATTAATAGTCTAGTAACTATAGTAGTTTTGCTTTAATAACTAAAGTTTTTAATTTGTGCTTAATTTAAACCCTATAACAAATGTCTTTTCTTTTGTATTTTCCCTACATTCTGTTTGTAATGTATTTTATTAAATACAAGTTGTATATGTATATAAAATTAATTATGATCCAAAAATATTCAACTTTAAGAAGTTTACTTAATATAGTTACATAAAATGAGCTTCACGCACTATGAATTGAAATACTTCATACAATGTGCGACTGAAGTTTTGCAATTGCTGACAAGCAAACAACGATATACATAAATATACAAAACTACATTCAAATAACATATTATAGAAGTTATTATATAAATATGATTTTTAACTTCCTTAACCTTTTAAAATCTAAGAAAAAATACTTTGTTATATAAATAACATGAATAATAAAATTGTACTGAGATTTTAATGATTCAGTAATGAATAAAATACATTGTTCTTATTAAATAGACAAAAGCAGATGAGATATTCAATGAAATTATGCTCCTGTTCATCTAATATCCAAAGATGGAGTGCATTAAAATTTAAGTACATACCATTTACATTGTACAAAAATACATTGAAACCAGATATAGGCAGAAAATATGGACAAGTGATACTTTATCCACATACTTCATGTAGATATAAGTATTTTTCAAATAAGAAACATAGTTATTAATCTGTAAGTACAGAAAATAAAATTTCATAGGTACTAAATGTCTAACTTCCAGAATATCAAGCCTTGCAAAGATGGTTTATCTATATAATGCACTATTACAAATAATTTTATGTTTAAATAAAATAAGACTTTTGGAAACTACATTTATAAAGAAAAATGTGTTTTTTGAGTGAGATAAATAAAAGAGTAAAACCTTTCATTTAAAAAACAATCTATAAAAGCTAATTTAATAGCTTTAAAAAAAAGGTATATAAAACACAATTCAATATGGTTTAACACACTGAACTTTAAACTTATTCAGTATTTAAAATTTATATAATACCAATATAAAAAAGAGCATAACAGAAATGCCTTAAGTAGTTGAAACAACATTTGAGAGACCAAAATAATAGTTTTAGTATACTGATTTTTAGAGCCATTAAGCACAAAACAATTTGCATAAACATTTATCAATAGTTTCATAGTTGCTGTATGCAAAAATCTTGAAGCTATTAGCCTAAAAGAGTAATACTCTCCTCTATTGCATTTAAAACTTGTTACATTTAGACCATTAGGTGTGTAATTACAAGTATTTTTATACATAAATGGCAGTGTTCATTACATTTTACAAATATTTTAACATATATTCACCAGCATGTACAAAATCAAAAACATCAACAGAAAAATAAATCACCAAACACATTTTAGTGAAACAAATGTAAACAAGACATTCATAAAAATGGTTAAAACAATGAAAGATCAATTCTTAACATGCTTATTTGTACTATCATAGTATAAGTCACATTTAGAATTGCAAAATGACATAGAATAAACAACATATTTAAAAGATTAAAAAATATATTACATTGACAACAAAATATAACAACACAAACTCTACAAAAAATTAACATACTTGAAATTAAGAATCAAGAATTCAAAACAAGGGAGGGGGAAAGAAACACTTGATCCTAAAAATCATTGTTAATTACATAAATGGCTGTAATCAAGCAGTTTATAGTGAGTATTTTTAAAAAACTGCAACAAAACTTTCAGAAGAATTCTAAAGATTCTAAATGATTTTAAAGTTATTCAATTTCTTTGGTTGTAAAGATTTAAATTATAGTCATTCTTAGTGTTAATATTAAAAATGCATAATAGCAGTTCATAACATATGTCCATCAGATGATTATATATCACAAGTATCAAAATTATATGGTTATATATTTTTAATGTGCCACTTGTTATGAACATCCATCAATTACTACACAGACCAAATACAAATAACTTATATTTTTGTGCTGAATCAATTATTGCATTTAGTTGGGGAGGGAGGGTACCCTATCACCCATATATTTATCACAATGTGACTTTCTCAGAAGTAGTGGAAAATAACATAGCAATGATGAATCAACGTCCCAATAGTTTTATTTCATATTCATACAGAAATAAAATTACATTTTTACATTTCATAAAAGTATAATATACATTGCAAGTTTTTAATAAAACAACAAAAATAAAACTAATAAAACAAGAACTTTGAATTTTATAATATGTAAATTTTTCCAAAGAATCGTGTGCAACTCAAGCTGTTTAATCACTTAGATGCAATACAAAAACTAACAAATGTATAATTATCATACATATATAAGTGTGCTTAAAGTTGTTCTACACTTAATTAAAATATTAATTTCATGCTGTCAACAGTAATAATAATACTGAAATAACAAAAATTTGACTGATTTTTACGGTATCTGCATTTGAGTCAATACATATTACAAAACTTTTTAAATGCAGACAAGTTGAGGAAAAAATCTAAGGCTTGCCACAATATAAATATAAAACCTTTGTGCCAGAATGTAGCAATAGCTGACAGTTTAAAAAAAGCTCAAATAGAAAAATGGTAGATGCAGACATATGTTTTGGAGCTACAAATAAATAACTCAGTCTGCTATAAGGTTACTGATTTCAGTCAAACAGCTAAAGCAGTTTGCTCTCATTAAAGTAAGTATAATTTTAAGAATTAATATATTCAAGAACTTGAGATTTTCTCCCATAAAAAGATTAATTTCTTTACTGACTCAAAGGAATATATCATTAAAAAAATTGTACACAAAATGGTTTAGACGAATTTGTACAAATCAGAAATATAAAAATTATAAAACTCTTCTACTGGTAACAATCAAAACAAACTATCCAAATTTAAACAGAAAATTAAAAAAAAATAACCATGATACATTAGATGAAGATTATATTTAGAAGTAAACATTATGTAAATTGATGTATACATGAGAAATTTTACAACATAAACCCAGCATTATAAAATTTAAGAAACTATGTAAAACATTTACAGAATACATCAAATCTACACTCTGCAACTAGGGTCTGAAAAAAAAATGAGTTTTTATTATTTATTTCTGGGATTTCATGATCCCCTTGGTTTATTTCAAGAAACTTTTAAATCTTAATTTCAATGTAAATGTCATACATAAATTGACCATTTTTTCAATAAATTCATACTTAGATCTAATACAAAAATTAAATTTGTAATATCTATTAACCACTAGTAATGATGCATTACTAGGCAAATACAGATTCATTTTCATCATGTTATTGAAACATGCATCAAGTACACAATATATAACCATTGTTGTACAGAAAGTTTAAAAATTCTTCATAAGTATGTTTAAATGCAGTTTAATATAAAAAATATTACAATAAAATTGTAACAGACATCACTGAATGCTTAGCCATTTAAATGCAATACAAAAACCTTGTGTCATTAAAAAATTGAGAAATTTGGACGTCTGAGAGAAGTTGATATTTTCATTCTAACTAATAAACTTTTATTTAACTTGAGTTTTCCTCCTCTTAGTAGCTATCAGTTTTAATTTAACTCATCAAAAAATGTAATCACAGAAAAAAAATCCTTTTGTTCTGTTGATTATATTACATATTGGCATAACCTCAAATTAAAACTAATAATGGAAGAGATGAAGGCTAAGTCATCTATTTAATTAGAATTAATCGCAACAAATCAGTGACTAGTTATAATCAACATGAGATGGATCTGTAAGGCTTAATAGTGAGATTAGTAAATTGACAAGCAAAATGCAGAAAGTGACTAAATAGTGACAAAAAATACCTTTATTAGATAAACAACAATAGTAAAATTGTATTATATTGGAAAATGATCCATGTTTATTCTACATTATGTATAATAATTACTTAAAACATTAATCAGTAAAAAATAACTGTGCGCTTTGGTATATATAAGTATATTAAGAGCAACATATTCTTAACAAAACTACTTTAATCTAAAAAAAATTCTAATTTCAGAAACTACAGTCCTTGCATGTTTAAAATTCATAAAAAAAATCATCACTGGTGGGAGTATGGTCAATTTTATTACACAGCTAACTTTAAAAAAATATAACAAAATGATAGTTTTAGTTTAATAAAAAAATTGGTTAACACTGATAACTTCCTTTTTCTAAATTAATGTCAGACTTTTGTGGGTCTAACACATAAAAATTAGGCTGATATTCTAAACAAGCCGAGTTGTACAGGCCTTTATAAGTGAAATTAAAAAAAAAAAAAAAAAAAATATAAATTCTCAAAAAAGTGATGAATTCCAAAAATGCAACTAAAAGTAAGAAAGGTGACTCACTGGTAAAAACAACCATTTTGATGATTACTGGCCTTTTTGTACTTCAATAGTATATTTTCTAAACCTAAACTAAGTATCAATTTCAATAACGAACTAAATACGATTGTATATTAATTGCACACACTAAAATAAAAATAAATAAAATAAATTTTAAGTCAGGAGTAGCTCATTTATTCCTAAAGATCCTACATGATTTTTTTCCAAAATTTATTATTCAAGAATTGACAACACAGGAAATATTTTGATTTAGTTTGTAAGTTTTTAAATATTTTGGTGTATTGCTGATTCAAGACAGGACTTAATGAAAGTTAGTTAAGGAAACACATCACTTTTAAATTTACAAAGATTCAATTCTTTTAAATTTTATTTTATTAAAAAATCTCTGGACGTTTCTCATTTGTTCACAACAATCTCAATTGAAATACTTAAATTAAAACCTGTAAAACTGTACAATCTTTGCATTTAATACCCTAGCTTTTAAGGAAACTATAAAAATTTAAATGTATTTTACTGAAAATAGTGTTTTTCAATTTGCTTGCATTCACTGGAAAACTATTGCCCATATTCACCTCAAATTTTACAGTAAATACATAATAGAACTATGCTAAAACTGTATATGCTTTTTTCATAGTATATATAATGTAGTATTTGTGGTATTTGAAATGGAATACTTAAACATTTCAGCTTTTAAAAGAATATCCAATCCTCTGGTGTAATATGATACTTATTAGATGGAGATTGATACTAAATAGATGGAGAAATATAAATAATTGTTTACAAAGCACAAAAATTACTCAATTAGGGTTGTTGTAAGTCTGTTAGAAAAATTTAAACATTTTTTAAACAAGAATTTTTTACTTCATATAAAAGTTCTTATTTTTCAAAGCAAGCTGAAACCAGCAAAATTATTTAAATAAAAATAAGAGTACAAATGCTGAAAATCCTATGAATTTCTGATAATTTAAAAAGATATGACAAGGCAAAAATAAGAAAAAAAATCTCTATTAAAAGTTGCTTAAAAGATGATGTGTCCCCGTAACTCACATCTGATGTATTCATTATATCATGAATTATATTTCACATGGAAAATTAGAGGTTATTCCACCACTAGGAGGCTAGGACATTCACCTCAATTTCTCTCAAGTCAAACCAAGTGTAAATGTTATCAAGTTTAAATGCCAAATGCAATTTCTGAAAGTGGTACAAAATAATAAAACACCACATAACAGCTTGACACTTCATATTATTAACTTGAAATAACATTTTCAGTGTATAAATTCTAAAGTTTTTTTTTTTTTTTTTTTTTTTTTTTTTTTTTTTTTTGCAAAGCAGAAAAAAATGACAGTGTTTTGAGTTTAGCAGACAATATTTTTTCTAAATAGGTCACATTATATGAATTATTAAATCAATGAATGATAGCCTTATGATGGCATAATAATGCTGTACTGAAATAAGGATATTTTAATAAGTAAAATATTCTATTTATATTCATATATTGTCATAAAGAATCCCAAATTTTAGAATTATCTTATATATATATATATATATATATATATATATATATATATTATATATATATATATATCCTTGGTTGATTATTTCACAGAATGATAGGCTTAATTCCCATTTCATAAAATAAAAACCCATTAATGCTTGAATCGTTTCTGTTAAATAAATAAAATGTTGTAATATCCTTAATTCAAGTTACTCTGGTGTAAGTTTTAAAATAAGAGCCTATCTTCATTTGTGAATAGACTGTAGTTTTAGAAAACAGGTAATTCTTCAAAGACCAGATAAGTTTGAAAAGCAAAATTATGTACTAATAACTAAACACACAGTACTTTCATGAGAAGTATTATAATATATCACTATTCATTCTCCTTTCAATTCATGTATAAGTAAAAAAAGTAAATTTCTGTAGAACAAATTCATGCATTAATCCTAATCACGAAATTCTTAAATTTATAAAATTGTTTAAGACCATGCCATTTACTTTTCCTCAAACAATAAATTCTTCCAAGAATATATAAAGACATAACAATAAAAAAGGATATATAACAGATTAACTGCTTAATTTTAAGATCAGCATGACTTATAGATCCTAAAACTGATTAAAGGGCTGTGCTTGTCTTCCACTGCCAGGTTCAGCTTTCTGATGTTCAGGAAGAGAACATATGCCTCACAGAACATCCAATCTCTGGCCCTATCTCTTTCCCAGGATAAATGGGGCCCAATTATACCCTCATTGATTAATCATATTTGTGATTACCTGTCACATCACCCTTTTAACATCATGTGTTGTTGTTTGCTTTAATATAGAAAAATAAGTTTATTAATAAATATACAAGACCCAAGTTTCCACACAGCAGAATATATTTTATGAATTTCAACTCTGTCTCTGTATCCATACATCTGGTTCTTTAGAAGTGATTACTCACAGAATTCCAGATATTTAGAAAATCAGCTTGTCAGAACAGATAGCCATTTTATAACTAATATAAAAAAATTGTAGTTTAATTTAAAACAGAACAAGTTTGAAAGGAATTCAAAGGAAAAAATTACAAATTTTTACTAATTAGCTGTTTTATTAGAAATTAATGATATTTTGACATTTCACATGTAAGTATAAAATGAGAAAGGGAACATGAATTTTGATGAATTACAATTTCGATAGATGACACATTTTAAATGTAGTAATAACTGTACAAATATATACTTAAAGTTTGCTAGAAAAATAATTTACATCTTTAAATACAAATGGAAAATTTCATTCTTATTTACTGTGAAAAAAATGTTACATTCTTTTCATGTAAATATTCATCACAATTACTACAGCAGAATAACAATCTAACATAGCATATATTTAGGCTAAATACTCACACTTAAAAGTATGTGGCATAGAATATGTATACTTTTAAAATATAACATTTAAAAAAAAAATTCATCAGCTAAACTGTCAACTGCTTTATAACTTATAATAACAGAAAATAGAATTTACATGACTTATGTTTTAAACTAAAGTAACCTACACTCTTTAAAAAGAAAAAAAAATGCAGAATACTGAAACTAAATAACTACATTTTCAAACCATATGTTCATTTAGAAGATTTCTAAATAATTATATACTATTATAGAAACAAGAGGCCACATCTACAGGAAAACATATACATATTAAAACATAAACGTTACTGCTCCTGACACCGATTTATTATATCAAATATGATTCCATTCAATAAAATTCAGATGTTTGCAGATGAAAACATATATACATACATACAACAAGTGTTATTGGATCAGAGATAAGTTTCAGTATTAACTGTAACCAATCATGTACAATCCATTTTACTTTCTAGAACGCAAAGAGCGAGATGAGACCTGCAAAAGACATTTTTCAATAAGACTCTTATACTGCAGGCATATAGGGAACAATTTATATAATACAAAAGGCACTGTGCAAAAATGGATTCTACTAGTCATGTAACAACATAGCAATATTTTTGGATGATTAAAAGAAATTTATAACATTTTGATGTCTAGCATAAAAATATTTAAAATCCTCCTTTTTAAAGGGACAGCACATTAAAAAATGTTGAATCAAAAAAATAAAATTTATATAAGCTACGGAATAGAGATCAGAAAATTACTTCTGACTCAGTTAAAATCTACCTTATTAGTGCAAAATAATTCAAATAATGAAATATATATATATATATATATATATATATATATATATATATATATATATATATATATATATACCATGTGAAGTGAGATTTTATTTCAACTAGGCATTGTGAATGACACTAATATAAAAAGTAATCAAGAACTCTTCTATAAAGTCAACACATTATTCACACTATATTATAGAAACAACTTCATTAAAATATTTAAAAACAAGCTTTCACTTCAAGAATAGCTTCAAGAATTAAGGATTTCTAAAAAATAATCAAGATTTTCTTTTAAATTAACCCTCAATTTTTATATTTTAATTAGGAAGAGTAGAAATTTCACCTTGAACTTTAATTTATAAGAATTGGAAAAATTTATTTTAATCTAGTATAACAAATAGAATAAGAAAAGTACTGTACCACTGTCTCTTCATCTTTTGTATTTTCAACTGGATTTCTTTTACGTTTACCTAAAAGTGACAAGATAAATTTACTTTACACAGAGAATTCTTTTCGGGGGAAAAATAAAATCTTTCCATTAAAAGCATTACAAATTTAAGAAAAATACTTCTATTAATTCAAATGCCTACAGAACAAGAATTTTTACTAATTATTCAATTAATTAAATATTAAACTTATTAATGAGATTTAGACTTGGCATTCTCATAATCATAAAAAATTATGAAATACCTCTCTTTGGGATTTCGTCAGGTATATTTTCATCTCTGGTTTCGTCTTTCCTTTTCCTATTCTGTGAGTCTTTTATTGCTGAGCTTTCTTTTGTTGTTTCTTCAACAGGATCTTTCACATTTCTTCGTTTTCTTCCCATCGGCTTTGAAATTTCCACTGCTGCAAAACCATTTTCTCATTTAAAACAAAAAAAATTTTGTCAATAAAAAGAGATATAATCAATAAATAGCTTGAAACTTCCTTTCACTCCCAGTACCTTCAATTCAAATTCAGAAGAAAAGACTGCTATCGAACTGATGATTTTTCTGGCATCTTATGATATTTATAAGGGTAGCAGAAGACTTAATGACATGCTATAGTATTCAGAGCTGTCTAAACTTCATATTTAATTTATGATTTGCAGTCCTTACTGACTTCAATTTAAAATATGCATCAATAGGTAATCAGCACAATTAACTCATGCATTAAAGGGCAAAACAGTCATTAATAGGAGGGGGGGCGATAACATGCTAGAAATTTAGCCAATTTATGAAAATCTTGTAATAAAAAACCATAATACACAAAGATTTCTCATTTGGCTTCAGAATGTTATTACCAGATTGAGTGTGAAGACATTTTAATTACTCGAGAGTCAGAAAGTGTTGCATTGCAAAAATTTCAAACAGTGAAATGACTGAAAAAGAATGGCCTCATGTCACGTGTTATGGTTTTAAAACTTGTAAAATCGTTCAAAGATCTAGCTCACTGAAGCATCAGCCACATTGTGGAAGATCCTTGTTGTTAGAGAGCCACATTGATATGGTGAAAACCATTCTTTTCAAACATTTTGCAATACAATCCTTTAAACATTCTCAATAACTCTGACAGTTCCAAAGACCTGAATAAATTCAAGTAATAGAGAATTTTCTGTATTTACTATGGTACAGAATCAAAAAATTGTCAGCAATATTAGAGTGGAATTCCCAAACAAAAAATACTTAAATGTAAGGAAATTAAAAATTTTTCCTGCGAGTAAGAAAAAAAAATCAACCTTTTTTAGGAGAGATTCCATTCTTGTCATCCTTTACTATCTTCCTTTTTCTTGTAGCTCTCTGTGACTGATTTTCATTATCAACAGTCTCTTGCTTGTCTTCAACAACAGCAGCCTTTTTACTATCTCTATACTCTTTCCTTCTTCTGTCTACTTTCTGACTTTCATTCACTAAATATAAAAAGTATGCATATTATCAAGAGAAAATATCTAATTAAACTAAAATTGACATAGGAAATCTATCAATCTACTAATATGCTGCACAAAAGCTGCTTTTTGAATGTTCTATTTCTGCTAATCAGAAAAAAAAAAAAATTATAGTTTTATTATATGAGTTTAAAATTTTACCTTTGAAAATGTAACATTGAAATGAAAGTCATGACAGTATCTTATATTCCATTTTATTTAAAAGAAAGATAGTATTAAAAAAAAAAAAAAAAAAAAAAAAAAAAAAAAAAAAAAAAAAAAAAAAAAAAAAATTTATAACTCACAAAGTTATAGATAATTTTGTTTCGTGCTCTTAGAACAGTATAACAAAAATCAGCAAACATTACATTCCTCATCAACTTATCTGGATTCACAACAAAATTATATATATATATATATATATATATATATATATTAACCCTTTATGGGACTGTAGTAAGCTAAGCAAATCTCATTAAATACTTCATTTATTAATAACTTTAGAAATAACAAAGAACATTGATAAATGTCTTGACAACAGCTAAAGTTAGCATTAGAAAAGGAGAAGAAAAAATCAGGAAGCCAATTTCTTCTGCACATAACCATTCATTTGATTAATTTTTATTTGATACAACACTCTTTTCAGTACTTGAAAATGCTTTATAAATATTTAGTATGACATAAAAAGAAATAAGCATAAAATATCTTATCTTTAAATAGCACCTACTGGCTGATGGTAAGCATACTTCCTACCAAAACAGAAGTTTAAAAAAAATAATGTAATGATCTGCATATTTTTACCCTAAAGTCTATCTCAATTTATAAAGTATTTTAACAGTAATACACTATCACAGGAACAAAACAGGCATAGTCAATTAAAAAAAAGCATTTATTGAAATGAAGGAAAAGATAAACTACTACAGAAATTATACAGAAAACTATTTTTATTATTACCTATATTACATTACAGTAAAACTTCAGCTCTCTGCCAAAACATACTATTATGCTCAGATTTGCTGAGTGATTAAAGCAAGATAATTCTAAATTAAACAAGTAATGATCAAATTATTTTCCATATGGCTACAACATATGAGAAAAATAAGTGTATTGAGACTGCAGGTATATAAGCTCAGACATCAAAGCATGGGATTATTGTGACATTTGTTAATTTCCAAACTGTTTGTGGAAGAAAATGCTAAAATATTAACAATGGTGATGTTTCTACCACATGCATGCAAACAGTATCAGCTTGCTGATATCCATTTTTTCTGGCTACTGAAGGACAAAATCTAGTAGACATTCATCAGAAAATGAATGTGTACTGAGAACCTGAGTCAAAAGTGTCAACCATAGAGGTATCATATAGTGTTCCCTCATTCCAAAAAGTTCAAGAGCCATTCATCTATTGGAAACAATATACTTACCTGTTCTTTGATTACCAGGACTCATTACTATTATATTTCAAGGATCCAGGTGTGTCTATCACTGAAGAATATGTTATTGCTGGAGAAATTACAACAGTAAACTTAGGTGAAATGTCCAAGATGACTGCAAAATGGGGTGATTTTTTTTTTCATGATAATTTATGTTTCCCTATTGCAAATGTTATTATAAAGGTGCACTCACGCCACCACCTGATAGTCCTGATCTCTCTACGTAATTTTTCAAACATTTGGTCCCTTAAAGAAAGATCTATTGTTTCTGTCATACATAAATAAGCAATAAGCAGTTTTTGACTTCAAGCAGCAGAAAGAATTTTACTAAAGTGATATAGTCAACCTCGTGAAGCACGGGGAAGCATTCCGCAATGCTTTAGGCCATTTTGTATGACTAGCATACCAAATCTGGACTGTACACTCTTAATGTAAATTTATTGATCCCCCTTATATTATAATGAAATGAGTTTAAAATAATTATATTTATTACTTCAAATCAAATAATTTTAAATGAGATTTTTTTAACATTTATAATTTCTTTAAAATACATTTATTTGCAATCAGGCTAAGATGGTTTAAACAATATTTTCACAATAAATGTAAATTTACAATAAACAAAGAGTATTAAAAACATTTTAACTTCACCAAAGGGTAATAAACTGGAAATTTTTCATTTACCAAACTCCCTACAAAAAAAACTTTATCTTCACAAATTATAATAATAACTAATTAAATAACTGAAATGTAAAATACTAATATTTTACTCTATCTTACATTAAATGAAACATAATAAAGTCAATAAAGTATAGCCTAATATATAAACCTTAGAAACAATTTTTAGACTTAATTGTAATGGATTATATAATAATTTTTTAGAGTCAAAATACTTGAGTCTAAATCACTTAAAAATTCATACTAAATATGAATAAACTTACCATCAACTTCTACAGACTTTTTATTGGTTGTTTCAGCATCAGACTGTTTGGATCTTAAAGATCTTGTAGTAGAATTTTTAGTAATTCCTTTCAATACTGTGTCTTTAGTCTTTTGGCTTGTTTCAGCTAACAAACAACATATCAGTTATTAAATAGATATAACTTAGCAAAAATAAATTCTAAAATGATGGTAGTACATTTAAAAGCAAATTATACTGAACATTGTAAGCATATTTAATCTCTACTAACTTAATTTCTATTCTTAAGTTATAATAGCAAACATTTACAACTACAATGACATTTCATGCACTAGATTTCTATGTGAAACTGTGATGCATAAGTAGAAAAAATTAGGTTGGCACAATCTGAATTTCTTGTACGTTATATAATTTCTTTCATATTACTAAAGGATACATCATCATCAGGATTACAGGGGTGTTTGCAAGGCATGAGAAAAATATTAAACTTTTTTTGTATTTATGATTTAAAATATACCAAACTTTATACTTAAAATTTTAATAATACTTACAGATTCATGTTAGATACAAAATAATTTAATTATATTGAAAAGATAAGAATAAAATTGTGGTTTATATATGTATACTTTTAATGACTGAAATATGGAAGATGTATATGAATAATAAATACATCATTTAAATAAAAATACTAAATTTTTTAATCTTTTCCACTCCATTGTATTTTCTAAAACGTTTCTGTTTCCAGAAAATATAAGCTGAGACATGTTGGTTAAAGTAGAGTATCTTGCTCTATATAACAAATATGTGTTTTCAGAAACATTAGTTGGAACAGCTGAACTAGAAGCTCCATAGCTAGAAAATTCAATCACAGTCATATTGTTCTGTATCATTGTCACTTTTAAGTCCGGTCAGTATGTATTACAACCACTCATGAAATTCTTTAATCAATTGAAATAGTTTGAGGATTATCACAACCATATTTATCACATGTTGTAGACTTAGCTAACATTAAATAAACATTAACAATATTAACAGAATCTAAGAAATCTCTTTAGAATTAAGTTTTTGTATCATTTATAAGCACAATTAAAATCCCTTTCTATTAATTGGCCCAGGGAAACATGTTAGACTGACTTTATTAATAAGCTTTGAAACTACTAGGAATTTTCGGTTTATATATTTCATACTCCTCCATTTTAAAAAAAAAAATTCCCTTAAGAACTATAGTGCACTGGATACCCACTAAACTATGTTTTTTTTTTTCTTTTTTTTTTTTTTTTTTTTTTTTTTGTGTTGGGGGGGGGGGGGGGGGGGGGGGGGGGGGGGGGGGGGTTTTTTTTTTTTTTTTTTCTAAACTATGTTTTTTTTTTTCTTTTTTTTTTTTTTTTTGTAAATGCGCAACAGTCCCTAGGGGGCCAAGGCTTATGGTGCCAATCTCCGTTTGCGTGACCAAAGGCCCTGGGGTGCAAAGTTCCGGTTAGGTGGACTAAACTAATAGAAACTTTAAATTTAAGAAATATCCCAAATTCTAGATATTATGTTAAAAAAAAACTCCAACTAAAGTTTTGGAAAAAAATATGGCATGCAAGCATTCCTGCAATTAGTATTTGCAATTTCTCTTAAAGCAGACACAGAAGTCAAAATTTTGGAAAAAAAGGAAAAAAAGGAGAAAAATGCAAAAAAGAGGAAAAAAAGGAGGAAGTTAAATAACTATTAAAAATTAATGTTCTGATTTACTTAAGGCAAAAACAAGTGCCTAAATATAAAATATGGAAATATCTAAATAACTTTTTTATCAATATAAACAAGTACTCAAGTTTCCTAGTAAAAAAATATTCAAAATAGATTCAAATCAGATGCTTTTTCAATGTGCCTCATTAAAAAAAAAATAAATAAATTCACCAATACAGTAGAATTTTATTATATTAAACTTTGAGGAACCATATTGTTTGTTGTGCTTGAACCTTTAAGAAAAATGCTAGATCTAAGAAAATTATAACTTGTATAAGATTTACTTAAGATTACATATTATCTTAAGTAAGATTTATAAAAATATTACCTTTAATCATTTTAATTGACTAAAACCAAACAACTGAATGATTGAATATTAGAATGACCAAAAGTGTAGACAAATGCAAAACTAGTTTTGTCTTTAGTTATTGATTACTATTTTAATACTGAATTAATTTATAATCTTCTACAGTGATCCCAGTATCAAGATAGTTTAAGGAATTTCTTTGTCCAATACAACAAAAAACATTTTCTTTCTTTGAGTGGCTGGACAAGATGTTAATTTCATACACTTTGTTATTAAATCTAGAAACATATTTAAATCTGTTTTTATAACTGCAAAAAAGTTTTATAAAAAATGAAGAAAAAAACTTAGTAAATGACTGAAAGAAAGTATCCTTCTACCTGATTCCTAAGATTCACTATAAATGTATAAAATGGAGATTCACTATTTATGGATAAATTAGCATTGTAAACAAAAGGAAAATCTCATGAGATCAAAAGTTTCATTTGTTATAAGCAAGTTTGTTAAAATAGGGATTTCAACAGTACATCAATAATTTAAAAGCCGTTTCAATTAGCAAAGCTTTTAAAAAATGCACTTCTAAACAGAATTTGAAAAATTTGTAACCACAAAATTTGTTATTAACTAGTTTGTAAAATTCTATTAATTCTTCTTACATTAATTTATAATTAATGTTTAAAAATACAGTATAAGTCTAATTTTTTTAAATGGATAATTTCAATAATTTTTTAATAAAAGTAGAAGACCCAGAAGTTAAAAAATGGAGGAAAAAAAGAGAAAAATGAAGAAGGAAAAACGGAAAGTAAAGAACAATTTAAAAATATTTATTTGATTTACATAATGCAAAAACAAGTACCTAAGTATGAAATATACAAGAATCTAAATAGTTTTTATTAATATAAACAATTACTCGAATCTCCTAATCAAAAAATGTTCAAAACAGATTCAAATCAGAAGTTTCTCAAATATCCTAATTTTTAAAAAAAAATCTAATAAAATAAATGCGCATTTCAGATAACAAATTTTTAGAAGGCATTTTCTATAAACAAATTTTTAATTTTGTGATTGTAGAATTTCTTAAATAGAAGTATACCTTAATAGTTTGTAAAGATACAATAATTATCATTAGATTTAATTTTAATCAATGCCTAAAAACTCATGATTTACATAAGATATACACAGTATAAAGCTATATTTTTAAGTGGACAATCAAAAAAAAATTTTTTTAAATAGTAAAATTTCAGGACGATGATCGAATAGACCGGGCTATCTTTCGGTATCTGATCCAGTGGGTTCAAATTCTACTTTAGACTAACAGATTTGTAACCATTTAGTTTGTTCTGAGGGCGCTAGAGTTTATTTTTATGTTACCCGACGGCTAAAGACATCGGAATTTACTACTTAATTACTACAATTCTGAACGGCTGCGAACAAAGCGGCAGGATTCGAACCCGTGACAGTGTACTACCGATTCAGTTGTAGGGCTGATTTTTTTTATCGGGATTGCCGTTAAAAGTTACAATTTTTTCATCAACTTCACTACACATGCGAAACTTAACAAAAAAAGGTACAGATTTTTCAACAATAATAACTTCCGTGCATATCCAAAATTCCGTAAGTTATTTGCAACAGTGTCATTTTCTCACACACTACCCATAGTACAACATTTTAGTCATTAAGATGAAGTATCGTTAGAAATAACTATAGGAGGGATTGAAATCTTAATACTGTTACCGCGATTAAAAATATAGCGATATATATAAACAGTATTACGATCGGTCTACATGCACGTGTGTTATCTATAAAGAAAGTACATAGGTTGTTAAAACATACTTCTACCGTATGCGAGCCCCATATTATGATCGCAGTATTAACTATAATGGTGCATTAAAAATGCATATTTTCCGGAACCAAAATCCAGAAAACGGTTGTTTTTCTCCAAAAACATACAATTACGGCTTAGCTGAACTATTATAAGTAGAACCACAAAAGTTCTATACGTTTCATTTATACAGCGTCACACAGCTTTTTGACCTTGAAACACGTGTTACGAGAACCAACTGATAACGCTTCTCTCCTGTTCTTTGTCAGAAAAAAATTGTGGATGCGAGAAAGAGAAAAAAAAAATGAGAAAAGCGAAGAAATCTTTCAGATTATAGTCAAAATTTAAATATATGTGAGAAAAAAAAAAAATAGCTCCTTCCTTTATTTTTTTTTTTTTTATTTCCGAAAAAAATTGTGTTTTTTGAAGAAACCCACAAAAAATTTCAGATCAGAATCATACCGCACATGCTCGGAGTAACTTTTCTTTCACCCCCTCTTGGGTTCAGAAACGGGTTAAACAAACAGATTTCTCGACACTACATTCGAAAAAATTTGGGTCCCCTTTCAGTTTTGACACTTTGATCGTTATTCGCTAACTTTCAAACACCTGCTCCGCCAATAAATAGCCTATTTTTTTTTTGGGGGGGGGGTAGAGTGTAGTAAATATCTCACAGAAAGAAAATATTAGAAAAACAAAGATGTCATCAAAGCATGGAAAAGATGTGTGCTATCCGATCCGCCATTACATAACTCCGTAAATGTTGAGAAAGAAAAAACAAATAAAAGGGGTGAATGGCCCAAAGAAAAAAGGAATAAAAGGCGGGAATAGGCAAAAAAAAAGGAGGAATGCCGTAAAATAAGGAAAAAAGGAGAGATTTCTAAAAAAAAGGAAAAAGAGGAAAAAAAGGAGCGCTGTGGTGTCTGCTTAAAGTTAAAAAGGAACCTTACCTTAAGTATAAAAAATATTTCACAAAAGCACAGAATATTTGTCACAACACTAACCAAACACAAAGAGAAATCAATAAAGAATCTAAAACCACGGAAAACCTATTTATACACTGAAAGGAAATACAAAAAACATCAAGGAAAAGTGCATGCATTTAAAGTCAGCACTGCTTATTTACAATACTCACTCCTGTGAACCTAATTTTCATTATTACTACCATTAAAATAAATGAGGCATAAGTCTGAAGAGCCACAAACACCTATGCAATGAGCATGCGGCTCATAAGCCATGATCTGTCAACCCTTCAATTAATATGATTATTATAACATGCTCATCCTCTGAGTCAGTTGAAATCCTGTTGCATATTTGACAAGTTCAGCTATGACATAGACAATATCCATCCTAAAGTATTATATAATGATTTAAATTTTAAAAAAATTAAAATAAATAAATAAATAAATAAATTTTAAAAAAAGAGGATGTTTTTGCAATAGACAATGAGCATAGTAGTTAGAGTATACACAAGGAACCAGGATGTCTCTCAGTTATAAAATCTATAACCATTATTCTACAAAATTGTAATAAGAAAACTAAAATGAATAAAAAGAAAATGTATTACATTTTACAGTACCTTATTTATGAATTACTATAAGACACAGAACAATCTACAGAGATTAAAGTATTTAGTTGCTTGAAAATAACAAATGCAAATACTTATTAAAAGTGAAAACTCCAATTATTACCTTGAGCCTCACCAGTAAGATCTTTACTTTCATTCCCAGAACTAAGTTCAGAGATATTTTTCTTTCGGTAGCTTCTAACTTTCTTTGGAGTTTCAGCCTTTTCTGATATTTGCTCTTTTAAAACTTCAAGTTTTCTTTTTGACCGGCTTTGCTTATCCAACGAATCTGTGAAATACACTTATACTTACATTTTCTCATCTTTCAAAATGAATAAAATTGCATTGTAGGTATCACAGAGCACATGACAAAATTAAAACACTTGAATAAGTATTGTTACTAAAGGTCAAATAGTTATTTAAACAAAAATAAAACAGTCATTTTTAAAATATTTTAACTCAATAAATATTAGAAATGAAAGATTTCACTCATAAGTTTAAATTACAAATATAAGTGCTAAACTTAAACTTTTCTCAGGATAAAAACATAGAAATAAACTATTTTTCAAACTTTTTTACTTTAATTAAAAAAAAAAAAGCAAGTAGTATCCAAAGTATAAATAAATGAAAACAATCTGCAAACATATAAAACAGATACACCATACTTTATGATTTATCTATATAACAATCAATCAAGTTTCAAACTACAATTTCTTTAACCCTCAAATTATTAAAGTGGTACATGTAATAAGAAAGCTTTTAATGTAATATAAAATTTATATATATATATAAAAAAAAAAAGTTTGTGTGTGTGTGTGTGTGTGTGTTTGACCATCAAAAAGCTCTAGGTAACTGAATAGACAAGAAGATAATATGTACATATTCAAGTTTATTATGAATAAGTTTAGTTTGCTGCATAATTTTTGTTGAATTTTATAACACTACTATACTTTTGGCATGAGCTTTTCATTTTTCGATCAATTTGCTTAACTATGTAGTCATCCAAACAATATTCAATTATAAAAAGGAAGAATACCTGTACATATTTTTACAGAAATTTTTAGTATATTTAATGACATACACAGATGCTTTTTTAAAATAATGGCCTATTTAGAAATTCATGCAAAGGGTATACATAGTGCTGTCTGGACCCAATATAAAAATTTACTTCAATAAATCTTTAAAACTACTTTTCTGGTATGAAAATAAATACAAAATATAAAATTTTTAAAAGGAAATTAATATATATGTCTTCTAAATTTTTTTTTTTTTTATTTTTAAAAATATTAGTTGAATATTTGAGAAGTGTCAAACATACATTAAAGATTCATGATGACGATAAAAATTCAAAGCACCAAAGAGAAGAAAAGATCACAGCAACATTCACAAAAAAAAGACCAAAATACGGCACAAATAGAAAAAGAATACCTGTGAATTATTATGTTGGCTTTTCATTTAGTGATGAATGCCAGTTCAAAGAATTTACCTTCTTAACAACAATCATGGAAAAATTCAAAATATATTTGATTTCTTTTGCATATTGATACTGTTAATACAAATTCCAAAGTATTAATAATGGAAAATAATAATAGCCAACTGTAAACTAAAGTTCATTAATCAAATTCATGTAGTTTTACTAAAGAGCAGTCATAAACCTTCATTATTTTTCTCTCGTGAATTCTCAATCTTCTTTTTTAAATCTTTCTTGTGTCAATATTGCAGTTTATAAATTTAACACCATGACTTTCTTATAATTTAAAAAAATCTGATTACAAAAAGAAAATACTGCATAAAATAGGAATGTTTTGCTACTAATTACTTTGATGCATAAAATATTACAAGAGCTTTTCATATAAAAGATATGTAAAACACTTCAATTTAAAAAATAACTAAATCATTACTGTTATCAACTGTTTCCTGGGATACTGTGGAATTTTCATCTTCATTTTCTACCTGAGATGTCTTTACACCTCTTCTTTTCCTAACATTTTTTGTTTCCTTTACAGGCGTTGGAGAATCTGTCACAACATCTTTTTTACCACTATTTGTCTTGGAAACTGGAACTTCTTTTCTGGTATGATGATCATTTACTGTAAAATCAAAAAATTAAACTAAAGACTTTGTTGGATACATGCTATTTTAAATATTACCATGTATAATAATAGTAATCTTAAGAGCATACCTAGAAGAAAAAAAAAAGTTAAATATATTTAAATAACACAAAACAAATTCTTGTCAAAACCTACACACAAATCAATAAATTAATTTAGAAAGTCAATTTTATTATTTTTCAAAACCATAAAAATAAAATTTCGTGATCTTTCAAATATATACTGTTTAAACGCATTAGCCTTTATACCTCCCCTCCTAACTTTACTAGCTTATTATTTAGTTCTTATCAAGGAAACCTCACTTTAAACAATTGAAAATATAATGGAATACTTTCTAGTTTTATTATTGTTATACAAATTTTAGATAGGACTATCTTAAATACCCATGAAATTATATATGCAATTTAAACACTTTAAAAGTGATTTATGTAAAAAGGAATACTTGTTATGGTTACTGCAGAAACCACATCAAAGTAAATGACATTGAAATAATTTTTCAATGATTTTACACTCTTACAATTTATCTCAATCTTTAAGTTAAATTTTTTCTGAATTTGAGCAACTATTTATTCTTGACTATTATGAAAAAATGAAAATAAGGTGAAGAATAATGAAATAAAAGTCTTTGTTAAATATGAATAATCCAAAATCTGAAAAGTTAAATGAATTTACATAATTTACTGAAGGGGCACTGAACACTGAAATGATGCAATAAACAAAAAATATTAGGAAAAACTACAGCACTGGCAGAAAAACAGGGAACTTATAGATAAGAATAGGAAGATTGGTATCTTTTATTACAGAACACAAATTATTGAATACCTTTGTAGGACAACAGTTAATACAAAAATGTTTACTGACAAAAATAAATGGATCTTCTCATAATTTTATTTAATTTAATACAAACCCTTTTTATTCTCAGAGGAATCATTTTCCTTATTGCTTCTTTGCATTCTAGCATTAGAACTTTTAGTAACCTTTTTTTCTTTGGCTTTTCCTGATTTCACTACACGTAAAGATTCTGCATCAACTAAAAATCAAAATCAAGTTAATATCAAATATTTTGCAGAAACAATTCATAAAATTTAACAAATAAGAAAAATTTATGTCATAAAGGAGATGAAAAAATTTTTTAAATATATAATAACAAACCTTAAAGCAAACATTCTTTCGAAAAAAAAAATATATATATATCACTACATACTTTAGCAATATAACTTTACAGCTTAGAAACTGCTATGTTAAAATAATTTATCTCATAACCCCTTGGCATACAAGTAAAGTGGAATCTGATGTCTCCATAAAATACTATTTAATTCTGGCTCATCTGAATAATTTTGAGCAAGTTACAGAATGCTTTATTTTGCAATTTGCATTGCTATGTAACAGTTAATGATGTTTATATATAACACTAATGTACAATAATTAAGTAACAGTATAAATTATGATTTAATAAAATGCTGAACAATGTCTGTGGGAGGGCTACTGACATCTCGGAGATCTCAAAATCTACTTTGGCACATGACACGACTGATGTCACCCAGACATCATTATATGTCAAGGGGTTAACATTTATGCATCTATCCTTTTTCATACATAATGTGTATTGCAGTTAAAAATTATACAAACCTCTTATTAATAAAAATATCTATCCTCATGATATTATTTAATTTTGTAGCACACCTGTATTTCATAATTTTAAACTTTTAGATATTGCACTGTAAATAGAAGCCTTGATTCAAATACAAACCCTTTTCATTCTCCAAGGACTCGTTATTGTTACTTTCATTACTATCAACTGTTATATTGCTTCTTTGCTTTCTATTAGAAGTTTTTGTAGGCTTTTTTTCTTTGGGTTTTCTTGATTTCATTATATGTGCTGATTCTGTATCAACTAAAAATTTAAAAAATAGCATAGTATCAAATACTTTACAAGAAACAATTCATACAATTAAACCTAGTAACAGAAGTTATTTATATCATAAAGGTTTTATTTGGAGTACTACCATCTTTTTTTTTATATAAGTAGACTAATGAGACCAGGACCTACTGCTTAAACTCATTCCCAAACAGCTGTGAACAACCATGGCAGTACCCTCATTTTCTGCCTATAATCTGCAGGTGTGAATTCTGTAATATTTTCAGAGAAAAATATTGTATAACCTGCAGCAGCAAATAATCTGCAGATAAAATTTCCACTTTAATCTCATGTGATTCACAGAAATGAAAGGCATATGGAAAGAAACATATCTTCTAGTGTTAAAAAAATTAAAATTAAACTCTTTTACTTAATAACACTTTCTTTAAATTAAAAAAAAGTAATTTAACAAAGTGAAAATTTGGATAGACTTAAAAGAATTTTATATTTAACAACAGTAAGAATATATTCTAAAAATTTACATTAATTAGTACAGAAACAATGATACAAATTATTTAAATGCATATTTAAATAAAAAAAATGTTAAATTCAGACTATTATATATAATTTTATATTAATTTAATATAGTTATTTGTGACCTGTGTTAAAATTTTAAACTGCAGTTATGACTGCATCTGGCAAGCTGAAAGTGAACAAAAATTGAGAGTGCAAAAAGTGCCACCATTCCAGATTATACAAGTGTTATTTCTTGTTAGAAATAAATATACAAAGTGGAAATTATTAATTTAATCAGGAACTTTTCTATGAACAGCTGTGTCCTTAACTAAAAAGAATTTTTAAAAAGAAAATTTAAAGTCTTTTAACGTATAATCTGGATTATAGGCAGGAAATTGGAGAATTCAAATCTTCAAAGTCTAAGAAAAATAAAGCTCTACCTATTTAGCCATTGTTTGGCATATGAAAGAAAATCTCTAACAACAAAGCATAAACCAAGAACATTCTTTTCCAACAGTATTTCACTTTATATCCTGGCAATATCAAAATACTTTTCATTTACTCAATTCCAGCATAATTTATTTTACACACTGAAAGCATTCTTAAACTTATGCAAAGACTTAGTAAAACATATAAAAAAAAAATTTTAATTTTAAAAAGATTCAAAAGTTTTAATTAGAGAACATTTTTAATTCAAAGAAAATTGCAAATTTAACATATATTAATGTAAAACCATTACAATATAAATATGAATTAACTTTTTATTTTCTGCTATTTTCATAGGGCTGGGTAGTTTAGAAATATATTATCGAATATGATATATTTGATAAAAGACAGAAAAGAAATGTAATAATATTAAAATTTCTGCTCTGCAAACATATCTTCCTTCAGCAATATTGTTTATCCTCTACACATGATATTGCACATTTCCAAAACATATTCTGAATATTGTGAATATATCAACATACAGTGATATCTCTTCTAGTTACTGTATTTGTTTAACATCTGCTTTGCATATTTACCTGCATACTTGATACAAACTCAAGCCAGAATATTTACCCTTTAAAATTACATCTCTGCCAAGGTCCTAAAATATCCTGATATATTCATAAAATATAGTTTGGGTAAAAACAAGAAATTTATTAGTATCCTGTTTCTACATCTGCTACTGGCTTGCTTGTATCTATTAGAACATATTGAATATATTAATATTCACTGCTTCATGGGAGTTGCTAATGATATGTACACATGTTGATATTTCTAAACAGACATGTCAACTACTCCAGATTCTCCGGAGAAATGGGTGAATTTGATAACTCAGGAAACTCTTCTGATTACTCAGGAAAATAAGAAAAATTTTGAATAACTAAAAGATCACAATTCAGCAATCAAATACAAAGTCTTGAAAAAAATAATGCTGCATGTTAAAGAGTTTTCAGTACTGTGCAGAAAAACCAAACGGAATTTAGGTCAAATCTGAGTGGACAAACTATATAGTCCATGATGACAGAAAAATGTAAATATTTTAATCAGGGTCAATGTGCTACAAGAAAAAATTTTTTGAAAAAGAAATTGTTAAAGCAAAAAAAGCTACTTATACATTATTAAATACATAATTTTTAATTTATCCTTTATAATTTATTACTGTGTAGTTAATTTAATTTGCTTGATTTAATGTAGAAACCAATAAAATGTAATTATATTTAATTTCTTTTGGTTTTTTGTTTTGTTTGTTATAAGGGTATACACTTTGTGCATGCAAAAGTACACCTGTAGCATGTTAATTTATCCTAAAATAAAATTGCTCCTGACAGAGGTGCCTGAATGTTGGCATATCTGAGGATAGCAAAAGCCAAGGACACATGTGTTGATATATTGCCACATTTCATATTAAAACAGCTGTGAGTCATGGCACAATGGTTATAGTCGTGGGATACGAATGGGAAGGGCTTCAGTTCAAATCCTGTGTGAGGAAGTTTATTCTCGTCTTTTTACGTTTAAAATATTCAAGACTCTTAAAAATCCAAATTTTCCATAATATTTGAAATATTTCTGGAATGTTTGTTCTCTAACCCTTTATAAGCTGAGTTAAAACTGAGAGTGTTAGTTCAGACTGTGAGCCTTAGAGCTTCGTGACTTCTTGACTAATAAATTTTATTACTTGTTTATCAAGGACTATTGTGTTCATTTGGCACTTCAAATCTACATGACTATATCTTCATAGCTTGCTGATATGTTGTTTCACTCATATTATTTGTTAATATTGGAGGCTTATGGTGTTTATTGGTGAATATCTGGACACTGTTAGTCTTTTATAGTGATATCTATTTACTGCTAATATAAAGTAAGATTATAAGACATCAATATTAATTTTGGAGATTTTTTTGCGATTAAATTTCTGGTATTGTCCAGCCTTAATTCATAATCACATTCTTTCTGTAATAGTTTTTAGCTAATTTAACTGTCAATAAAGAAGAAAAAATTTATTTTAAAGGAACATTCCATAAAAGTACAAATTATTTAACATCTAACATCAAACCAAACAATGATTCAGATATACTACATTCATATAAATCAAACTGAATTTTACTATAAGAAATATGTCAAAATTAATGATCAATTAATAATTTAATATTAAGAAAGAAATATTTAGAGGAGGTAGTAGGTAATCATTGTAAAAAAAGACATTTAGTAGTTAAAATTTCAGATTTCATGTTAATTTATAATATATGAACTATTTAATCATAAGTATTGAAAGAATCCATGTTTCTGCATTTATTTTTATTTTTATTTTTTATTTATTTATTTTTTTTTTTTTTACCTTTTTGCTTTTTAGTGGTAGTTTTAGCCTCTGCATTCCTTTTAGTACCTCTTGAATTTACAGCTGGTTCAGATTCTTTATCCTCATTCATATCCACTAAAATGAAACATTTTAATTTTAAATTGAATTATAGGGAATCTGCCAAAATAAAATTTTTCAAATCAGTGACTTTCCGTGATTTTAGCAGAACATTTTCCATGACTTTAAAAGGCTTTTGTTAAAGTATATATTAATAAAACTTCTAATGTGCACACAAATAAAATGTATGCTTTCAGAGAAATTACAGGAATTTTATGATAAAAAATACTTTATAAACATTTATACTTACACACAAAAAAATTATATCTATATACCTAAGTTTAATCAAACAGCAATTTTCTGAATGCAATCAAAAAGTTTCCAATTTGAATACAGGGTACATACACCTGTTATAGATTAATGCTGTAATTTGGAAGGGGGAAAAAAGAGAGAGAAGAAAAAGAAGGAGAATCCCTCCCAAAAAAAAACCCTCTTTCTACGCTCTTATCTTCAACAATTTCATTTCTCACATGATCACCAGCTCAGTCAAGGACATTCCAAAATCATCCCCTTCTCCCTCATTCCTTTCACATTACAGGCTAATGCATACTTTTTTCTTCTCAGCCATTGGCAAATCATGTGTAAGGAGACACTACACACCATAGCACAAGTACCACTGGTCACCCTGTAACAACTGTCTCACCATGCTGTTAAAGCACCATATGTCACAAACTATATATGTGTGGATTACATACATGTAATTTGTCCATGGTCACAGTATAATAAAAATAGATGGGACTCCAGCTCTCTGGACAAATGGGAGAAGTATGCAGTCACTTCCCTTCAGTAAGGAAATTCACTTAAGCTTTTTTTTTTTTTTTTTAACTTGTAGCTTAGTGAATTCATGACTTTTCCTGACCTTCCACTCATTTTACTTGGAATATCAAGACTTTTCATGACAAAATCAATTCATTGCATAAATCCATAATTTTCCAGGCATGCAGAAACCATGAAACTAGCTTAATTATTCCATATATTTTCTGACTTAGTTACTGCAGTTGAATTACAATAAGACAATCTTCATTTTTTGATAATTTTAAATATGCACTTAGATCTATTAATAAATGAGAAATTTTTACAGGTCAAATTGCTGTTAGTAATGGATATATTTTTAAATCAATTTCAATAAAACACTTAACATGAGGGTTTGGGCTAGATTCAAAATCATTTTATAGCTAAACATTGATATTCTTTAACTATTACAATAACAATATTTAAAATTTTGTTCTGTCAATATATATTCTATCGTCAAAAGTGTTTTTCCTCCATCTGCAGTATTGCAAATTATCAAAAAACATAATGAATAGTCCACACATATCAACTTAAACAATATTTCTTCCAGTTTCTGCATTTGTTTGAAGTATAATTTGCACATCTACCTACATACTTAATACAAACATGAGTTGAGTTAGGTTTGGTTTGGTTTGAAGAGCTACAGTCTACTTTTTGCAACACGAGGGCTAATGAGACCGGTACCTACTGCTTAAAGCCGATTCTGAATGGCTACGAACATCCATGCCTCTGTGGGATTCGAACTCACGAACTCCGGTTCCGAAGGCCAGCATCGTAACCATTTGCCCATCATTTGACTCAAACATGAGTTAGAAGATCTACCTTTGAAGATAACCCAATCTCAAGGTCTTTGGTAGTATATCCGAAAACATTCATACATTGCAGTTGTGTAAAAAAGGTTCATTAGGACCCTGTTTCTGCACCTACAAATGGCTTGTATCTAGTGGGATATATCAAATATATTGATATTCTTCACTGCTTAATCACAGTAGCAAGTGTTGTATGCCTGTAATGATATTTCTGAATAGTTTGATTGCAATACCCATTGACATGTGATTTGTTGATACATCTCTATTGCTTTATGCTTGCTCCTTCATATCTTCTGCTAATATTGAAGGCTTATGGTGTTTTGGATAAATATTAGGCTAGAGACAAACTCAGAATCATGTTGTTCTGAATTTCATAAATTATATTAAAAAGCTGATAAAGAGCAATGTTTGAAAATTTTATGGTTTAACCAGTGATTAAGACAGAAAATAAATAAATGAAAATATATTAACATACAATTATGCGTGTGTGCAGTTTAATAATTTTTAGTATTGTGATATACCAATAATATAACTATTAATTTAGAAACATATCGTAATGTTAAATTTCTAATATCATTCAGTCACAATGAGCTTACTCTTCTATATATTTTGTATCCCAATACTCAGAGGGTATTGAGAACACCCTAAACTTTTAATGCTTATTATGAATATCTTATGTTAATTGGTATATATATTTTTAAAGTAGAAGGTGTTTATTGAATTAAAGATATAAAATTATAAAACTTCTAAAAAAAAAAAACGAACTAGGCTTGTTGTTGTATAAAATAAACCTTAGAAAGGTGCAACAGTTTTTCTATTACTAAGGTGTAGAAAATATCCCATGTAATTTCAAGGTAAAAATTATTTATATCAATGCTACTGCACAAAGAAGCACATATTTCATTGCAAAATATTTCTTAAATACAGTAGATACATTTAACACACAACTACATTCAGTGGAGAAATGGTTAGGTAGTAAATTACAACATAGAAGACATTGTAATACCTGTTACAACATGAGTAATTTTGACTGCAGCCTATTACATGAATTTTGTTAATGTATTCAATAGAATATCTACAGCTAAAAATATAAGTTACTTTACAATATTTTCAGTTATAACTAAATTTACATGTCCTTACCCCTAACATTCTCACATACAATATTCTGAGATAAATCTTAACACAAAAGCAAAAATAAGGACAAAAATACTTAGTCCCATTTATAATTCTTTTTTGTCATTGTTTTCCTTTGTAAAAAAAATATCACTGTCTAACAAACTTTACATTTTACTGTTATCAGCTACCTCGAAAAGTACATGCATATCCTCTTATGATGCTTCTTTCCCTCTTCTCTTTCCATAATAGCAACAAGACACTGTTTAGGATACATTATTAGCATATCTGTTTTAAGACAATTAGATCTAGCAAACAATAAATGAAAACTTTCTATAACTTATCCATGCTACTAGATATAACAATATCCAAGTAGATTTCTGGATTTCCATTAAATCTAAAGGATTATTCTATAATTAAAAAATTGTCTTACTTTAATCTATCCATCTGTATTATAATCAGTGTCCTTAGTATGAAGGTCATCTAAAACCGGTCACTACACCATAACACCATTTCAAGTACTTCTTTAAAATCAGAAGAATGTAACATTTGCCCTAAACCATCCGATATTTTATAGCACAAATAATTTGTAATACTTGTACAAATAAAAATTATTTTATAATGTATAAAAATGTATACTAATGCTTAAGTGCAATTTAGGAGAAAAGCAGAAAAGTTAACTTGGTGATAAAAAAGTACAATTTAGGACCAATCAGAATACAATTAAATTGACTTTGCAAAATAACATTTAGTAGAAGATTAACATTTACACAATAAATTTCAAATTTAAAAGATAAAGGGAAACAGCAAAAGCAACAACAAAAAATAATAAAATTATATAACAGGAGCAAATCATTTAAAAGCTTAAAAACAGTGCTCATGCAATTTACAGGCATAAAAGGAAAAGGTCAAATTGTCACTCATATTTAATGCTCTAACTGAATTTCATGCCTCCTAATAAGGGATAAAACGTTATTGTAATAGTTATAGTAATAAAAGAGCTAAACATAATATAATGGAAATGACCATACTATGACTTACTTTCATCATTTTCAGATGTTTCACTCAGTCTTCTAGTTTTCTCATTTCTATTAACTGTTTTGCGTAACTGTTTTGGAGAAGTATTTGCAAGTGATGATTTTCTTTTTTTGGTTTTATTAAGATCTGATCTTTTACTCCTGGATCCTAAGCCTTTAAACACAACTGATTTTCTCTTTTCAATTCTTTTTCCTATAATAATAAAATAAAGTTAAATATAATATTAAAAAATATATCTAAAATTACACTTACTAACCAAAATAATTCAATATAAATAGCTCTCAAGATTTTTAATACCATTATTAACAACTACAAACACTTAAAAAATGTAATATTAAGTACTAATATAGCATTTTGAAATGAAAGTCTGACAGTATTAGGTGAACTACTTCATATAAAACAAAAACTGTAACTAACAGGCAAATTAATATTGTTTGTAATAGCCTTTAATAAATCTATTAATCCCACTTAAGTAGAAATAGAAATTTCAAATTGATTAATTAATAAAAAATCTTTAAAATACACCTCATTCTTCAATTGCTTTAAAATTTATTTTGGAACTGTCTTAATTATGTTGAAATAGAAATACTGCTTTAACAGAATATATAAGGGAGACAATAAAGAAAAACTCCAGGAAAACAACAGAAAACATTTATAGCACAGATCTAGTACAAAATAGCTTGTAATTACCATGTAGAAAAACTGCTACAACAACTAAAATGCCAAAGACTGACAATATTGCATAAAGCACAGGAATGGAAGAATGAATATGCTTTAGCTGGTGGGACACAAATTACCATTTTACTCTTGATGAGCACAACCACCTTGATGGAGTTTATCTAGCAAGATCGATCAGACATGGTAGTTCTGTTGCTTGGCCCCCACAATCACTCGACTTTAAAATATTGGATTTTTCCTCTCCTAACAGATGAAATTCCTCATTTATGTAATGCCACTAGAGTTACCAGAAGTAAAAGATCTGGAGATAAAATATAGAAATCTGGCATCTTCAGGGACAGCTGCTAGTCATTCCTCCTTACTGCACTCTTTGCAGTAATGTCCATTGCTGTCACTTGGAACAATTGTTGTAACCTTTAGTTAAAAAGCTTTAGAATCATAACTGCTTTGTACCTACTGCCATAAATGTTTGCTCTGTCATTTTCCTGGAGTGTTTCTTATCTCACTTTTTATAAAATGAGTTAAAAGTTTACACCACCTAGGTCAATTGCAACCCCATATTCTACTGCCATTTTTGTTTGCCTTCATAAGTCCTATGATCCCTTAAAGTTTGTTGAAGGACTTTGGATACACCCTGTATATTTGTGAAACAAATAATTGAAGACAATTCATTAACATAAAAAGTACAAAATTCCCAGAAACCCTAATTTCTATTTTTCTGAAAAAAAAATTAAATTAAGGAAATGACTTAATATTTTTTAAATAATTTAAAGTGTACTAAAAGTCTATATAAAAATACTTACTCAATAGTTTAGGTGAAAGAACTACTTTAGTTCTAGGGCTCACAGTTGGGGAGGTGCTAGCTCTTGATTTTGCTTTCTGAAGAAGTTTCTGGCTAACTCTAATTTGCTTAGTTTTAAGTGTAATATTTTCCTTATTTTTCTGCAACAGTATTCTTGGTGATTTAAGGTTTTGTTTCACAGCTGTAAAAAAGTAAACAATTAAAAAAATTTAATAAGCAGAAAAAAAACAAAAAAATTAAGTAGTTGGCAATTTTTCTTTTGTTTTTTAAACAAACAAAAGAAAAATTGCCAGACAAAATATTTGGGGTATCTTCTGCTTGGTCTTTGCATCCAAACTATAATGACCCACTTTGACAAACAGCAATGTTAATTGCATCTGTAACATACCTTAAGATCATATGCTTTGCAAATGGTGCTAAATGAGTAACAGCCGAGATGAAATACTTCTGTATTTAACCTCTATATGGTGGTAGGATAATTGTCTCTACCTGCTACATTGAAAATTTTGTCATATTAACACTTCTCCTTAATCAAGAAAATATTTCATGTTTAATAAAAAAAGGGGGGGGGATATCTTTTGCATAATTTAAAGTTCCTACCACAGGAGATTATTAACTTTTAAAAAATATTTATGTATGTAGATATTTATTCAGTTCAAATGAGCTATGTTAGAACTAAGATGCAATAGAGAAAACAATGTAATATTTAAAGCATTTTTTTCCTTGTCTACATAATTCTTGCAAATTATTTTTTTCTTAACTATATAATTTTAGCATTTGCGTGGAAAAGAATGTCTAATCCCATCTATTTTATTAGAAAAAAATATATACAGAAAAATCTTTAATAGAATTTGAAATGAATTCATGTTAATAAAATCATGAGCTATTACATAATTATTAAAATAAAGATTCTTGTATATATTAAAAATATTTTTGGGGCTATTTTGTAAAATTCAAATACCACTCTAAAACCAGTCTATAAGTATGTAAAGTATGGTACATTTAAATTATTTACATTTATAGATTTTAAATGTTTACTGCTGATAAAAGTCATTTTGATGATCTTGGCTTTTAAATGTTAATAGTTTTACTCAAACTCCAGTTATTTCTACAATAACAAAGGAATAAGGAAAAAAAAGATTTTAAATGCTACATTTTTAACATATTATAGATGAAATACATTGTCCAATAATTTGAGTAAATATCTGAAATTGTACTTTCATTAAATGAGACAAACATTTAAACTCATTTTACAGTATGAGATAAATGTATTCAAAAATCCTCTCCAATACCTGCATAAGTAATGAGATTTCACTTTTATACTTTCCAGAACAGAAACTCAGATTTTGCCTTTTTACCCTAATGCCCTTCCCTCTGATGAAGATTTTACTTATTCCATATAAAGGAAAGCTGCTATAACAACTCAAATGAGAAAACATCACAAATAACTATATGCTTACATTGTTTTACATTATGTACTATTTCAAATTATAGAAAAGATAAAAGTGTGGGACTGAAAATTTTAAACTTTAATGGTATTAATATAATCAAGGTAATGCTTTCCGGTATTAATATAATAAATTTAAATGATCAACAAATATATAAAAGTATGAATAGGACTATGTAAAAGTGGGGAAATATACAAAAATCTTGAGACAAAACAGAAAATTATAAATATATGACTAAAATCAATAAGATTTTAGTCATATATTTATAATTTTCTGTCTAGTCTTTTATGAAATACAAAATAAATATGAAATAAAATAATGGAAGACTAAGTGGATTCAATGATCTTACCTTTTTTTACTTCTGGAGATTTGACTTTGTAATTTACTTTTTTCAGAACACTCAACCTATGTTTTTGGTTTATTTTTTGTTCTTTTAATTTTTTAGAAGCTGTAATTCCCTGCTTTTTGGCTACTCTTGAAACTTTAGAGGACTTTGATTCTGCAGCTATAGATTTCCTTAATGACTTCAATTTACCAGATGAATTAATAATCAAGGATTGACTATTTTCCGGAGATTTCAAAGTTTTTGATTCTGCAGCTACAGATTTTCTAGGTGACTTCATTTGAGCAGAGAAATTTCTCATTGAGGCTGGACTATTTTCACCGGATTTTGAAGCTATAGATTTCCTCAGTGATTTCAACTTAACAGCTGAATTGATATTCAATGCTGGACTACTTGATCTAATCGGAGTACAATTTGAACTAAAGCGAGATTCATTCATGAGCACTGAATCATTTTCCTTTTCTACTTCATCAGATTTAGCAGAGAAATTCCTCGTTGAGGTGGGACTATTTTCTGCAGATTTCAAAGTTTTTGAATATGCAGCAACAGACTTCCTTGAACGGGATGATTTATTTGGCTGTAGAGATAGCCTACCTTTGATTTGATTTAATGCAGTTACCTTTTCAGAGCTACTGTTTAAAGTAATGCTGTTTCTTGTTTTTCGAAGGCTTGGGAATGCTTTCATCTGTGATATTGTTGGTCCTGAAACTAAGACATTTATATATGAACTAGATGTTCTATCAGAATCTTCACAATTATTTGATCTAATTGGAGTACTATTCGAACTAAAGCCAGATTCATTCATGAGCACTGAATCATTTTCCTTTTCTACTTCAACAGATTTAGCAGAGAAATTCCTCATTGAGGCTGGACTATTTTCTGCAGATTTCAAAGTTTTTGAATATGCACCTACAGACTTTCTTCCACGGGGCGATTTCAATTTAGTAGAGGCTGGACTATTTTCAAAAGATTTTGAAGATCTTGATCTTGCAGCTATAGACTTCTTCAGTGATTTCAATGTTGGACTATTTTCTGCAGATTTCGAAGAAACTCTTGAGCCTTTCAATGAAGTGCGGGGCGATTTCTTTGGCTGTAGAGATAGCCTACGTTTTATTTGATTTAATGCAGCTACTTTTTTAGAGCTACTGTTTAAAGCAATGCTCTTCCTTGTTTTTCGAAGGGTTATATTTTTAGGAGTAGATAATTTTTTGCTACTTGATATTTGTGCATCAGTTGAATGGCGAGAGGATTCTTTCATTTGTGACAAAGAGGACCTGGACGTTGGTTCCAAAGCAGTGAAAAATATAACATTGTCAGACATAGAATCTCTGCCAGAATTTTCAGAAGAATTTGATCTAACTGGAGTACAATTCGAACAAAAGCCAGATTCATTCATCTGCACTGAACCATTTTCTTTTTCCACTTCATCAGATTCATAAACATCAACATCTTCATCGTGGGAGTGAACAGACTAAAAGAATTTTTTTTTTTAGTATAAAGATGAAATAAAATTCTACAGAACTAAAAATTTTTAAAATTATTCTAAAAAATCTCAACATAGAAAATTATGAGAGGGATAAATGGACATCAAGTTGATATCCAATATCCAACTAAATTTCAGATATTTGGAACATGATATTTATACATAATATCTAACAGTTGAAAGTGAAATTAAAAACTTAAAAAAATTATTCATTCTTAAGAAAAATACTATTTACAATACAAAATTTAAGTTTTAGTTATTTTGTACCACTTAATTTAATTTCATAAACTCGCATTTGAACTAGTTGTATCCCTGCTATTACCTCAGTATATATTCAGTATTTCACTTGTTTTTATTTTTGTCTGAAGATAAAAAAATTTCCAATAAGAATTTCTGCAGAAAAATTTTGGAAAATTTGCAGGAAGTGAATTTTCCAAAATAGTAAATGTAACTAAAATAACATACATTTAAATTTTGATTTTACTATGAAATTTCTGCATTTGAAATATAGCAATTAAACTTTAATGATGACTATCAAAAATAAAAAACATTGAGGGGTATAAGATGCATAAAAACCAATAGAATTTGGTCTTTGATGAAATATACTGGTTCCTAGAAATCAAGGTATCATTGACTTCTTTTTTTATTGTTGCGGCAGTATGTATTATTTTTTAACAACTGGACAAGCTAAAGAATAAAATTTGACTGCTTTGCAAATCTTTGTAAATGGGAGATTTAGACAAAAACTTTTTTTACAATACAGGTTTTTAAAAGATACCTTTAATGGCCCTGTGTGATCATCTCTTAGTTTAATTTTTTAAACTGCCACTTTGTGGCAGTTTCAAAAAATGAAACTAAGAGATGATCACACAAAAAATTTAATGAATTAAAAATTCTTTAAGTCTATTCGAGCAATAAAAGAAAATGCACTATGAACTCTGAATGAATTTCCTAAAATTGACAATGTTTGAGAATTTGAAAAAACATTAACAGAAATACATTGCAGCTCTTTTGGGGGATATACAGTATTCTCTTGATATCTTGAAGTCAAAGACACAATAAAAAATGCTCCAATATGGAGTTCTCAGGACAATAAAGATAAATAGAACAAAACAAAAAAAAATCTCAAAAGAATTTATGATACAGAATATAACATTATAAAAATTGGAGTTGTGATAGAAAAGATGAAATGATAGTTATGAATAAGTTTAAATACAGCAATAAGTTAATTATAACACAGAAAATACATAGTGAATAACCAGAGAACTTCTTAAAATTGTCCCTGACCACCCAGTGAAATAAGAAAAGATTTAGCACATTAAGTTAAGCGTATTTCTATTACCTTCAACACAAATTTACACCATGTCGCTAAAAAGCTGGGGAGGGGATTCTTAGAAAAATTTAATTTTGACTTTAAAAGAGTTGACAAAGCTTTTAGCAAAACCCTTTAACATAAAAATTGACATTAACGTTAAAGACATATGTAAAGACAAGAATAAAAATATGTCTTTGACATACAAAGATTTTTAAGATATAGAGTATACTATGTAAAAATAAAGAACAATAAACTGTTTGGTAGTATTGCAAATACTTATTAATCCCAGTAATGTATGTATATATATATATATATATATATATATAAAGCATACACTATTTTAAAACAAATTAGTGCAAAATATTTGTATGTGCCACTGGTTATCCAATATTTGGCAAAACCATTAACAGTTTCATCTCCTAGATTAAAATATATTAAATCATAATGCAGAAGTTTTCCACAGAAGCAATTTAATTACTAGAATACTTTCTAGAGTTTAAAACCAAATATTAAGATCTCAAAATAAATCAAAAACTATTAAATCTCATTGAGAATTCTTAAATGCTTTTTCTTGACAAAAGTAATAAAAAATCCCCTATATAATAATAGCCTAAGTTGTCTGTCCGCAAGTTTTTGAAGCGGTTGTACCTGGAATGGATACAGGCATCCATATTGGATTTTTCATGAGTTAGGGTTAGCAAAATTGAAAGTGAGTTCGAAATCTACCCATCCCCCCTTTTCGAACGTTTAATGCTATTATTTCAAGCGTTATGCTTTCTCTTATTCTATACAAAGTTCATTCTTGATAGGATGGCAAAGGCGGAGAATAATATTTAAACTTCTGGACTGTTTCTACTTGAACCTTCATATACTCTAATTAGTTGGCTCATAACGTGCAAGCGTTGTACATTTGGTAGAATGTCCACCCACTTCATCGTCATACTTCTCGGGCTGACGGTTCTATCCCCGACACAGCCAATTTTTGTTAATGTCTAATAAATTTAATATTTTCTGCTTTTTCTTTTAAAATCTTATTCCGAAAGTTGTTTTTTATTTTTAAAATAAATTTTTACTATTTTTTCAACTTTTTATTATTTTTATTTCATTAAATTCACCTATTGTTGTACAGATGTCCCTGGCCGCATAAACATTTCATGTTGTGTATCCTTAAACTTTCTTCTTGTAATGTAATAATAGCCTAAGTTATCTGCCTGTCTGCCCTCAAAGTTATGAAGCTTTTGGACCTGGAATGGATAGAGCATCCATATTGGATTTTTAATTAGTTAAGGTTTGCAAAATTCAAAGCGAGTAAAGTTTATCTTTTCCTAAACTATAGATCCGATTCTGAAGTAAATTGGCATGAATAAGCTTTGTATCACAGCGAAAAATACTGTCCTCTTTAAAACGTTCGAAATCTACCCCGACCCTTTTCGAGCATTTAATGCCATTATATCAAGCCCCATTTTAAGAGCAAGCGAAAAAATTTATCAATTTATCTCATAATTAATAGGTAAAAATAACAATTTTTTTCTAGCATTATGACTTAACCATCTCATTTAATCATTTCTTATTTTAAATTATTTAAATGTGTTCTGCATTATTTCCATACGTTTTATCACTAAACTTGGATATTACATAAAAAATTATCTTTTTATTTGACTTAAATAATAGATTAAGTACATATGTGATAATTTTAATGGATTATTTTTGTTAAAAGGTAATTCTCAGCCAAAAAAACAAACCATTTTTTTTACCTGCCTCATAGGGTTCTTTACAATTCTGGAAAATTAAAAATTTTACTGATCCCGTCATATGACGGGCTATATGTTAGTTATATATAACTAAATAAATGTTTGAGTAAACTCATAACATAAATTTTATTAGTATACTAATAAGTTCTTCACGTTGCACTGAGTCCATCAAAAATTTGCAGTTGCTAGTTGAATCCATAACTTAATACTCCATTGAACAATATATATAGTTTACTTAGAATAAAACCAAGTATGCAATTTATTCTACATTAAACCTTAATGCAGATTTTGTTCTTAGATTGTAATCTACATGTACTACCTTAAAGAAAATTAGTCAAATATTGAATGTGACTGGCACTCTAAATAAAGTGATGCACAAGATATGCTTTGTAATAATACTTATTACAAGACAATTGTATGTCAGTAATATCCAAGAAAATACTAATTTTAATAACTTGTGTATTACATAGCTATTTGGAATTAAGAAATATTATATGAAGTCAAAGTTTTTAGTAGAAAAGGCAATATACAGAATTCAATCTGCATTTAAGAAATCCAAGAATACTTTTAATAATTAACAAGTAGATTCTGAGTAACACTTTAATTTAGTTTCACTAGTTTTGAGTAAATAAAAATACATAAAATTAATTACCTTGCATCTGGGATTTTTACATGCAGAATCAATTACTCTCAGAGCAACTTTATTTTTGGAAGCATATTTTGATTTCCTACTATCTTCACTGCATATAGATGGAACTTCAGGGCACAAATCATTTGTACATGATCTAAGCATGCCGTTCCTTCCCCCCTCAAAAGCGTCATTACGAATTGAAGTTGTAAAAAAATTACGCATAATATCTTGAAACATCCTTCCAATATCTACTGGGTCTTCATTTGAATGGGCTCCAGACCTTTGAACACACCTCAACTGCTCTCTATTTGAATCAAATGAAGTACTAGGAAAACAAAGAGGAAAACCTGAAACATCATCAATAATTCTCCTATACATATGAAATGCATTCACCATGCTAATTGTGAGAGCTAATTTTTTCACAGCATTCAGACACATATCAGATGATGAAGGCTCATTGTTCAAGGCCGATGACATACCAGAATGGCAAGCTAAAGCCTGCACAGCATTATGGATGTCTCTTAAGGACTTATCTATACTATTTTCATCTAATTGAGCAACACTATCAATTGCAACAGCCAAAGGAGAATTAGATAAGTGATTGTCATTAGTATCTTTTTCTTGGGAAGGAGTGCTATCTCTGTTATTGTGAGGTCTTGGTGATTTTCGTCTAGGCGTATTATCATATACCTCATCTAGAGATGCATTAATGATTTCTGGTGTTTCAACTGAATCAAAAATATCAAGAGAACTATTATGTTGAGTGGATACAGATTCTCTTGCAGGGGTGCTCCTATGATCTGTAATATAAAACAAATAATTAAACATATAAGAATAACAAAAGAGATGGAAAGAATCAATTTAGTACTATGCTATAGCGTAGAAAACTTTCATTTCCTACTTTAAGGAGTCTTCAATTTGCATAGTCTTACATAAAAAGTATTCAAGTGTTGAAGTGCAAAATCATATATGCTAAACCAACACACATAAACCTAATTATAATATAAAATTACAACAATTGGTTGCTCTTGATTCTTTTATAGGAAATTCAACAGGAATTGCAGCAGGAATTCTTGTATTCAACATTACTGTAAGCTTATATATATATATATGTGTGTGTGTGTGTGTATATATATATATATATATATATATACATGCCCTTAAAATCAATATCTCTATACTTTGAATGATAATAGCTGTAATGGCCAGATGTAAACATTAGCGGTCAATCACAATTTGCAACCATGTAAACTATCACTAATTTAAAATAGGAATTTATAAAATTAATTAGAAATGCTTGAAAGTGAGCTGCTTAAGCATGTGAAAAGTGGAAAATAATGATTATAAATATTAGCCCCCTTCCCATTTTTTTTTTAACATGTTTTCACTTTGTTGCCTACAAGGTGACAAATTATTGCATGTGTAGCAGTCATATTTCAATTATGTTTTGGAATCTACCTTACAAAAATTTAGTAATGCTTATAAGTTTTTAAGCTCAACTCCACCTATCACAAAACAATGTATGTTTAGGATAACATGCAATAATATTTTGTACATCTGTCATTTTCAGTTGAGTTGTTTTGTAAATGAAAATATTAAAAGAAAAGTAACCATACTGGAAATGAAGTGGCTACTTTAATATATTTATTATCCAGTTCTGTACAGAATGGTTGCCTGATTATTAGTGATTAGGTAAATGTTTCTACTATACACAATATATATGTAAATTGCCTTATTGCTATAAAATGAGATTAAAGTTTCACAGATCTTACAAACAGCATAAAAATATCACCAAATATAAGGTGTCTTTGTATATTATGGGGTTAAAGAACAGGAGAAACGATGATTACTCCAATAGCAACTTTAACATAATTATTTTAGGCAAAGCATCAATCATAGAAATAAACTATGTCCTTTTTATTTGTCAAACAACATTTTGCTATAAACTTAAAATTATAATAGATATTAAAGAATGTTAATTGTACAATTTTAATTTATTAGCTTAAGGATAATTCAGACTAAAAAAAGTTTTAAAACTTATATTCATAAATAAATGCATAGTACTGCATATTCAGTTGCATTTTAAGAATTTTATCAATCAAAAATATATAGATGTAAAGATAGTTATGAAGGCCAAAAATTAAAAAATGAATTACTGTATTTTACAAATTTCACAAAAAATTAATTTGTAAAAAAAGTTAATATACATGAAAATTTCAGCATTAGAATTTCTAATTTTTTGGCTACTATTGAAATGCCTAGGCAACAATTATAGCAGTATATACAGTACTAATATTTTTTCAAACTTCCTAGCTATATTAAACACCACTGTTGAACCACATAAAAATTTCCGTACATAATATGGCATTTTTAAAACATTTACATATCTAAAATTGAAAATAAATACTTTATAATATAGCACAGCCACAAAATCTTAAATGTACACTATATTTATTATAAAATCTTAAATGTACACTATTATTTTACAGGTGCACAACCTGTGAAGGGTCTTATGTAATATCTTGTTTTCAAAAATACCAGAATTATAATTAACTGAATTTTTCAATTTACACTCATGTCCATAAATTAAGGATAATGAAGTTCAGGCAATGAAAGAGACAAAAGCAAAACAAATTTGACTTATTTATAAAGACTATTTATTAAACAAAAGGTAAAGAGCAAAAGAGATGCTATATGTTTGACATAATTAATAAAAATTGCGATTTTTACTCCCTGGAGCAAATTTTAAAAAAAGAACCTATTTCCAGAAAACAGTATAACATGGTTAGTATGATGGTTAATACGGAGTATGTCTCCTGGACGATGCAATACAAGCGTTACAACACCTACGCATGCTGAGTATCAGATTATCAATCTGATCTTGAGGAAAATTACACCACTCATCAAGCAATGCCCTCCGAAGTTCTGATAGACAGTTGGGAGGGGGTTGACGGGCTGCAATTCGTCAGCCAAGCATGTCCCACACATGCTCTATTGGATTCAAAACCGGTGAGTATGCTGGCCAATCCATACGGGTGATATCCTCCGATTGAAGGCATTCGTCTACAATGTTTGCACGGTGAGGTTGGGCATTGTCATCCATATACAGAAATTCAGGACCCATGGCGCCCCGAAACAAACGTACATGTTGTTCCAAAATGACATCCCGATAGATATGGCCTGTCATCGTTACACTCTGAACATGCAGGTCAGTTCTGGAACCAAGAATAATTCCTCTCCAAACGAGCCATCCTGCACCACCGTAACTGTGTCGTTCAGTAGTGTTCTCATGGTGGTAACGGGTACCTGGCGCTCTCCATATGAAAGTCCGGCGAGAATCAGAATGTAAACTTAACCTGGACTCGTCAGAAAACATCACACAAGACCACTGTTGCGGTGTCCACATTGCATGCTCTCTAGCCCAGCATAATCGCAGGCGACAGTATGTTGCGGTAAGGGGAACATATCTGACAGGCCTACGAGTATATAGACCAATGTTCCCTAAGCGTCTGTACATGGTCTGCCTTGAAACTGTCGTACCGGTAGCTGAAGAGAGCTGACGAGACAGGTCTGATGCTGTGCTCCGTCTGTTTCTTTTGGCAGTAACTGCCAAATACCGGTCATCATTCGGCGTAGTAACTCTGGGACGACCTGTGCTGTAAGATCTACTCACATTACCATCATGTTTGAATCGTTGCCAAAGCCTGGAGATGACACTCTGGGCGATTCCAAGTTCCTCAGATACTTCCAGCTGGGTTACGTCCACATTCCAGTCGTCTGATAATTCTACCACGTAAAAAATCATCCAAATGCTTCCTTTGTGCCATAACTATGCGGTTATTGCACTGAAAGGCTTTGCATATTCTTCTTCAAGATGTGTGTGATAATTCTACAGGTGAAATTTTTATTTTAGAGCTCAATTTCTGTGTGATTCTCAATTATCCTTAATTTATGGACATGAGTGTATTTCTTTAAATATTCCTATTTATGAATTTATTCTTTGGACAATTGCTCAATTTTAAACAAAACCACCTTTTTCAAGGATGAATTGTTAATATTTTTACCATAAAAGAATTTTATTCACTTAGCTTTGATTTTTTTCACAAAAATTATAAAACAGCCATTTACATTACACATTTGACAAGTATTCACATCATAACTTTATTTTGATTACATACTGTGTGAGGAACTTTAAATCCTGATGTTAACTGGTTTTGCCAAAATTACATAAATACAAGCTGCCAGATACAGATACTTGTTTAAACAACAGATCAAGTCTTTTGGAAAATCTATTTACTATAATTTTAAATTGATAACATACGATTTTGTCATTATCTCACTAAGGCATCCGCCACAATTAGACAACAAAATATCTTTAAAAACATTTATTAAACAATTGCATATGAGTCAAAATTTTACATCATTAGGAGCTACGGAGTATTTTTTTTATTACTTATTAAAGTAATAAAGATGTATTACCTTTTGTCGTCGCTCTAAAACTGATAAAATCATAATTAAAGAAAAAATAATAGCTGCCACATTTATATTACTTATCAATAAAACTTCTATGTTTCAAAAACATGAGAATGTAGCTCTAAAGTAATAAAAGTACAGGCATTTTTCCCCCTCAGACAGTTGTTATTGAGATACTAAAGTTATACCATCTAAATAAGATCAAAACTAAATTTTATGCTATTAAATCCACAGTTGGCATAGATAACTGGCAATTTAGAATTAGCTTTAAGCAGAATTAGTTATTGTCCTAGTCTTTGTGTTACTAAAAATTGACTTTAGTGCTCCATGCAAGCCTATGCTATTAAAATAGAGAAAATCAAATAAACCTAAGACTTGATAGACCTAAGTTTTAAAAAAAAAGAAGTGTCACACACCAGACCAGACTAGTTTGTCACCAATAATATAAACTATCTGTTAATTAGATCAAATTCAATATGTCTAAAAAATGTCATTACACAATTTTATTCAATCACTAAACTGTAGTCAGTCAACTAGTTAATACTGAAACTGATATAATTATATTTTGATCAGTCATTGTGATTAAATATTTATTCCACAATACTCACTTTCAGTATTATCCTCCTTATCCTTCTCAGCAATTGATTTTCTAGAATTTTTCGAATTCAAACTTCCTTTTACTAATCTCAAACTCTGTAAAATATAAAACACAAAAAGTATAACATATTGGACATTTTACATTATATTAAAATTAAAGAGTAGAAAGAATTACAATAAAAAGAATATAGAATTTATAAAATACTGCAGTATATTTTAAATGTATTACATTAAATGTTTTTAAACGAAAATGCTCATTAAACCAAGAGAAATTTTACATTATATTAAAATTAAAGAGTAGAAAGAATTAAAATGAAAAGCATATAGAATTTATAAAATGTTGCAGTGTATTTTAAATGTATTACATTAAATAAATGGTTTAATGAGCATTTTCGTTTAAACAAGAGTTAGACAAAACAGGAGAAATGGAATAGCATTAAAATTAAATGCCTACAAAATAGAATCAAATTTCAATAATGATTCAGCAAAATTCTTACCTTCCTTTTTTTGACAGATGAAACAGATTTTCTTGAAGGGAGCACTCTTTTCTTGTAAATAACAATTGTTTCTGGTGAATTTGCATGACCAGTACTTCCTACTGCTAATACCTTTAGTACAGAAAAAAAAAAAAATCTGAATCTTCCATATGTAAATCTTAGCTAGAGATTGATACATAATACTGATGGATTAAAAAAAAAAAAATTAAAAAAAATTTTACAAAAATATGTACAAATATGTAATAAAATTTATTTTCACTTTTATATATAAATCGTACGAAGTCTGTAAATCAGGAAAGACTTAAAGGATTTTTTTTTTTTTTTATTTTATACATTTTGATTACAATTCTTTTTTTTTCTGTGAATATAGAATTCAACAGAAATATTTAAGGTTAAGATAATAAAGATTGTAGTGTTAACTTTGATACACCCAATGGATGTGTACATATTTTTGTTCAATATATTGATTGCTATTTCACTAGGAATGCCTTTTTTAATGAGTTTTAATTAATTACCACTTTGACAGACATGGCCTTTTCTAACTGGTAGTTATAATGACATTCCATATTATATGTACAATCCTACTTAAAACATCAAAGAGAAAAAATATATTATAAAAGAAAATTAAACAGAGATCTAAAATTAATTTCAGAATACAATAACTAAGTAGCAAATATATTGCTTAATTTTTTTGTTAACACTAAAAAAATAATGTACTTACTCTGGGATGAACAGGTCTTCCTGGACTTTTATAAAATGTTTTCTTGGAATTCTAAAAAAAAATATTTTTCAATTATAAAGATTAACATTAAGATAAATATTTAAATATCCTGAATCTGAAATATATGAAAAAAAATGAAATGATGTACATATATATGCACATATATACACACACAATATGAAAATATTCACTAAAAATGTATCAGCAAATAAGTTTTCACCATCTACCCAAGTTTCTGAAGTTTAATATTTTGTACTTAATTTTATAAGGACTTAAAATGGTTTTCGGTGAAATTAACTCCAAAAATTTTGAGCCTTTTTATTTTGAACTTTGTAGGTATAGAGAAATGCATAATTAGAAAATCTCTAAGGATAAAGTTAAACAGTACATATAAACCATATATATCCATGTACAAGCCAAGAATTTTTGGGGCTTTTTAATTTTGACTAAATATAAGGTTGTCGTCACTTTTAGATATTAATAATGCAGATGGTGATACTATTTTTAGTTAAATTTCATGCATACGTAATTTACGCACACAATAGAGAGCTTTTTTTAAGGTATTTAGACAATCAATTAAGACCAATATACCCTCCTCACTCCCTCTCTTGCAGGCACTCATGACCCTTCTGGCTGTTCGAACTGAACACTTGATGATTTTTCTTCAGCTGTAAGACTATGACTAGTAAGTAGCTAGTGTTATGGATTAAGTATTTTTATGTCCATGTTTACTTTATATTTAGTTCCTATTACTTTTAAGAATGAACTCTAGTTTGAATAGCTATAAGTTTTGTTTATTTTAAACTTTAAATATTTTATTCTTAATATTTTGTAGTCCTTATCTTCCACTGTTGTATGTATTATTATACACTGCTTAATTTTAGGTTATTTTAGATTGTATGTTGGTTTAGTTGTTTTCAAAACATTCCAACATTTAAAGACCTAAAGTTGAGGGGTTCACTTTATATACATATACATGAAAAAATGAAATACATGTGCTTTTTGGCAACTTTTTTTTTTTTCAGTTGACAAAAACTAAAAGGCTATAAAAAACAAAGAATTTTTTTTAAAAATGTATAACGGCAAAAAGTAAATGAAGTTAAAATTTTGAAATGAGAAAAAACACAAAAATTTAAAAATAAATTTAAAATGATTCTTATCTGTGTTATAATTGCTGCAAAACAATGGTAGTGGATCAGCTGATCTTCAAATAAACAAAATTTTATGTAAGCCAGAAACAAACGATAAATTGCCAAACATTTTTCTTTTTCTAGCTTATATTGCTAAAATGTATGAAAAAATTATCTTTATATAGGGTTACTAGAGTTGAAGCTATTGTTGTTAGCATCTAAGTAAAAATATCATTGACTATATGGTCTAGCACCATAATTATCAAACCCTGCACCATGGCAGTAATCTAGATAAGTTAGTATAAAATTATTAAATTAATAAAAACAGCATGAAGTTACTTAAAATTTAAAATGTAAGTACTTTTTCCTTGCCACTTTTGAAACATGCATTTCGAGATCTCCTTGCATTTGTTTTGAAGTATGACTGATCATCTACTTCTGTGGTACTTAAATTGGATGCAATTTCAGAAAAGGTTGAGAAGTCTAACATTTTACTTTAATGCAATATGATTGGAAAATATTTCTCCTATTTTACCTGCTTGGTGACATATTTGAACATTCTAGAAATCATTTCAATTTATATACAGGTTATAAACTTTTCATAAATTTTTGAAGGAAAATCACACCTTTGGCTTATATACAGATGGGCTTATATTCAGAAATATAAGGTATATGCGAATAAACTTTCTATTGCTTCAAATTTAAGTATGTTTATAAGCATATTTATGTACAATAATGAAGAAATCTAGCTTTGTTTTTCTTTTCAAGATGACCCCAATGCATCTCTTTTAAGCAAATTATGTCTCCTTATCCACATTAAACAGTAAAGTACAGACAGAGGATTTCACATAAAATAAGCTTTAACATGATGAAAAGTTCCTTAAAGTCTTAACATGGTTGTCACAAAATAGTTGAAAAAAACTAAAGTAGAGAGCCCAATCCAGTATATACAATGCAAGACGACATCCAAACAGTCTAATAGAATCGCTATCTTTGTTCTACATAAATCCTGAAGAATAAGACAATCTTATTCAATAAACAAGATCATTTTCTCCTGCAGCACAATTGTAAAATGCTGGTGCAATATTTAAGAGTATATGCAAAACTTCAATTAAGGAAATGCTGGTGCAATATTTAAGAGTATATGCAAAACTTCAATTAAGGAAATGCTGGTGCAATATTTAAGAGTATATGCAAAACTTCAATTAAAGTAACTGCTTGGATAAAACATTGTTATTAACCAAATTTTAAGTGGTTTAGACCATACTTTTTTTTTTTAACACAGACAAGAATAACACTACAAATTTAAAAGGAATATACAGTGCAGAGTAGTAGATTTTTCTAAATATGATGTTTGACTCCTTAAATACTTATACTTTCTTAAGTACTTTGATTTCATTGCTTAAGCTGCTCTCTTTATAGTGCCTTCTAATATGGCCATCTCATAACATGGTAGAGCACTGAGATTGTAGAATATATTTTGAAAATGGAACATAACCATAATTTAATAAATATAAGAAGCACAGTAAAATTCATTTATAAGGAATATTTGCAGCCCACTATATAAAAGATATTTTCAATAGGATAACCATGAGTAAAATCTCATAAATGACAATGCAAATGTGAGAACTACAGGAGTATTCTATAAATGATAAATATTCAATTAAAAATCAAAATTTTGAAAAATGAAACAAGCTTTGTACGCTGCATACCTAAAGCTATCTAACTCAGTTCATACACCACTTCATGTCCCACAAACATTTTAGGGGCTAAATAAGGGAATGGATTAAATATACTAATTTTGTAATAATTAGTTTGATGCAATGTCAAATAATATGAAAATACAAAACTTTTTTTTGATGTTTTAAAAAGAGCAAATAAAATATCAATGAGAGCTTTTGTGGCATAATTGCTGGGCACTAAATTTTATCATAAATTCTTGCTGTTTCTATTGAATTATATTTTCAACTGGAGACCATGAAGTTTCTCTATTTTGATTTGATATATTCAATATTGAAAAATTTACACCTGTAGATGAATGTACTACCAAATATAGAAATAATTTCAAATCTAAGATCTCATAATGAAGATATTTTACTTTATCCAAAAGTTTAAAAATAGGCATATCTTAATTCTTTATTAGATGTTATACAAAAAGCATCAGTCTAAATGCTCTAAAATTCCAATTTACAGAATCTATTCAGGTCCATGCCGTGTTATGATATAAAGAGGTAGTCATAACAGGACATCAAATGTACAAAAATCAAAACATCTAAGGAGGAGCATTTTGAAGACTATACTGAGAAAATCTATCACACAGTCCTCGATCTACCAATTTAATAATATTTGATTTATTCCTGGATAAACTGAAACTATGTTTAAGATTATCAAATTCAAAAAATCTTGAACTGAAATTTTCAATCAGGATATAAGAACTGTATTTAAATATACAAATTATTTTAACATGAAACTTTTTCAAGTCCTTTCATTTCTCAAACTCTTAGCACTTAAAATTCACTCCTTTTGATCAGGAAGAATTATTAAAATATGTGCTTATTTTACACAGATATTATTTAAGATTAATTTCTTATGAAGGTTTCAAAAATCAAAGTGATGAATACAGCCTGATAGCTGGACAGTAATATTTTGCCATAGAGTAAAATGTCACATTTTTTCCACACAAAAATCTTGTTTAGGCATATTTCTTGCAAATACAGTTTCTATACTTCACAGTTTCAGCATTCTTCCGACTAACTACAATCTAGTGAGATGTAAAATTGTATAGGCCACTATGAAAAAGAGGTTAGAGGCATGTTAAGGAGAGTTATGAGTCTGTTTATATCTTATCAAAATGATGGCAGCTGATAACTTTACTTGCAAGCTGAAATAATAAAAACTAAAACAAATTTCATTTCAATTTGCTTCTGCACCACAGACAATACATATACCGTATATTTCCAAATATAAGCCGAGGATATGATTTTACTTCAAAAATTTATCCAAGGGCAAAGACTGTACATAAGCCAAAGTAAAAAAATACAATACCTAGAACAATTAAATATGTTGCCAAGAAGCCAAAAATGTCTGCAAGCAGGTAAAATAGGGGAAATATTTTCCAATCAAGTTGTTTTAAATTAAAATGCTAGATTAAAGATTTGCAACTATTTTTGCCATGGCATTCAATTTTAATACCGTGGAAGTAAAGGATTAGTCACACCTTGAAATAAATACAAGCACATATCTTAACAAGTTTTGAAAGTGGCAAGGAAAACAACTTATATTGAAAGTTTTAATTAACTTCATGCATCTTAGTTAATTTAACATTTTACATTACCTTACCTAGATTACTGCAATGGAGCTTGGTTTGATAATTTTGGCACTAGACCATATGACCAATGCTATTTTCACCTAGACGCTAAAAGCAAGTTTCAGTTCTAGAAATCCTATATAAAGATAACTTTTTCTTAAATTTAAGCAGTATAAGTTTAGAAATAAAAGAAAAAAGATCCTGTTAGGCAATATATCGATTGCTTCCAGGTTATGTAAAATCATGTTTATTAAAAGATTAGCTGATCTGCTCTCATTATTGTACTATTGTTTTGAGGCGATTATAACATAGATAAAAGTAATTTAAAATTTATTTGAAAACTTTTATGTTTTCTCCTTTCAAATTTTTTTATCAGTTTTATTTACTGTTTACCATTATGCATTTTTTGTTTTTTATTGGGTTTTTTTTTTTACCATTTCGTTTATTCTTCTTAATTTGGCAATTTATTGTTGCCAACAGCAAAAAATGTCACCAAAAAATATATGTATTACATCTGTTCCATGGATCTATAAGTAAACCAACTCCCACACACACACGATTTGAGTCTTTAAAAAAAGGCCTAAAATTCTCAGTTTATGAACAGAAATATGCAGTATATATATATATATATATATATATATATATATATATATATATATATATATATATATATATATAGTATATATATATATATATTAGGGCAGTAAAGTGAAAGGAAATCAAGTACAATGCACAAAAAATAGGAACTCTATAGGACATAGGACAAATTCAGTTATAGTGAATCAATGCAGTTATCTTTGACTGAAAAATAAGTAAATGCATTTACTTTAAATATTCATTAATTCTAATGGTACAAAAATTATCCTTTTTTTAGCTAAATTTATTTCCTCACGCATAAAATAGATAAAAACAATCTTGCAAAAATATAATTTTTACACGTATAGGTTAGATTATTTAGAAGTCAAAATGCATATCATACCTGTATCTTTAATGGCTTTTTAGCAAGTCTTTTAGGACTATATCTTTGGAGTGTCTTATTTGTAGCCACATTCTTTTGTGGATTCTTGGTAGATTTTTTTAAAACCTCTGAAAATAATGGTCTTGAACTAGTAGTATTTTTTTCTGATTGATCATTACGGTTCTGAATTTCAACTGATTCCGAACATCTCAACTTTTGCAAGACAACAGATGTACTTTGTAAAACTTTCAATCTGGATAATTCTTCAACTGATGTACCAGAATTGTTTGTGGCTACCTTCTTGAAAAGAGCTCTTTTAAAATGAGATTTTTGAATGTCTGGTGTTTTAGCTTTCAATTTATCAGCTGGTAAACTACCTCTACGCAAAGGAGATGCTGGTGGCATGTTTTTGTCAAATTCCTCAGGACTTAGTCTTGGGCCAAAAGTAACTCTTTTTTCTTGCATTTCTCTGCCTCTCCTTGTAAAAGCCTCTTCAGGGTCAAAATCTGTAAGAGAATGTATATTTTACAAAAATTAATCTATAATACAATATATAAAAGTTAATACAAATCATCAACATAAATTCTTAGTTAAAACCTTGACATATTTTCACTGGCTTGTCATGATAAATAAAACAATCTATACATTCCCCTTATATATTTCATAATTACACTAAATATCTTTTACAGTATCCTAAATTAGAACACAGAATATTACATATACTGTGCAACTTTGCAGTTCAATATGCCAGTAGCTTTTAAAGTATGCCTCTTGGTGCCCAGAGAAACATGGATTTCTTCACACAGATGACACAAGATACAGTAAAACCCTCAACGTAGTTACCTTTGATGCAAGACACCGATTTATGGGATACAATTTCCAATTCGCAGGGCCAAAATTTATAGCTCATCACAGAACATCATAGCATACTCAATCTAGTTATTATACTTAATATATTTTTTTAATCATTTTTGTGCAATGCACTACTTAAAATTTTGAAAACACTTATTACATTTACAACTTACACATTTATTCTATTAACAAGACTCTTACTCAATTTGCATGGTTTTAAAGAAAAAAGAAAATTTTCTACTAACATAATACCACAGTAATGCAGATTTAGATATTATAATTCTGTATTGGTGTTATTCTAATTAATTTCTGAGCAATGCATCAATTAACATTATATTGCCAAAGCAAATTTTCTGAATACAATTACTGCATTTTCAAATTGTACTGCTTCTGAATATTATAATGTAAACTGACAATATACAATATTTTTTTTAATTAAAGATTTATACTATGAATTTAGTTACCCATTAATCCCCTATATAATAATAGCCTTAGTTCTCTGTCCATGAATTTCTGAAGCGGTTGTACCTGGAATGGATACAGGCATCCATATTGGATTTTTCATGAGTTACAGTTACCAAAATTGAAAGCGAGTTAGAAATCCACCCCATCTCCCCTTTTCGAGCGTTTAATGCTATTATTTCAAGTGTTATCCTTCCTCTTATTCTATACAAAATTCATTCTTGATAGGATGGCAAAGACAGAGAGTAATATTTAAATTGCTGGACTGTTTCTACTTGAACCTTCATATACTCAAATTAGTTCGCTCACAACGCACAGGCGTTGTACATTTGGTAGAATGTCTGCCCATTTGATCGTCGTACTTCTCAGATTGACGGTTCTATCCCTGACGCAGCCTGTTTTTTTTTTTATGTCTAATAAATTTAATATTTTCTGCTTTTTCTTTTAAATTCTTATTTCGAAAGTTCCTTTATTTTAATTTTATTAAATTCACGTATTGCTTTACAGATGTCTCTGTTCACATACACATTTCATATTGTGTATCCCTAAACTTTCTTCTCGTAATGTAATAATAGCCTAAGTTATCTGTCAGTCTATCCTTGAAGTTATGAAGCTGTTGGACCTGGAATGAATAGAGCATCCATATTGGATTTTTCATGAGTTAGGGTTTGCAAAATTCAAAGCGAGTAAAGTTTATCTTTCCTAAACTAAAGATTCGATTTGGAAGTAAATTGGTATGAATAAGCTTCATATCACAGCAAAAAATACTGTCCTCTTTAAAACTTTCAAAATCCACCCCCTTCCCTTTTCGAGCGTTTAATGCCATTATATCAAGCCCCATTTTAAGAGCAAGCGATTAAATTTATCAATTTATCCCATAATAAATAGGTAAAAATATTTTTTTTAGCCTTATGATGTCATTTCTTTAACCATCTCATTGAATCATTTCTTATTTTATATTTAAATATTTTCTGTATTATTTCCATACTTTTATCACTAAACTTAGATATTACGTAAATAATTTTCTTTTTTATTTGACTTAAATAATAGATTAAGTACATATGTGATAATTTTAATCTATTATTTTTGTTGAAAGGTAATTCTCAGCCAAAAAAAAAACAAACCATTTTTTTTACCTGCCTCATAGGGTTCTTTACAATTCTGAAAAATTAAAAATTTTACTTTTCCTGTCATATGACGGGCTATACTCTAGTATTTTATATCTACATAAAGACTAAGAATAATCAAATGAAAACACATACATTACTATATTTGCAGAGAACAGATACTATAAAAAATAAATTGTAATTTATTATCAATTGGCTTAGATAAATACTATTTTTATAAAGATGTGCAATAATTATGCACAAAGCCGAAAAAGACAATGAAAAAACACTTTCATACTAAAATAAACAGTTTTAAAAGATTTTTTGCCCAATGAAAAAAAGGGAGTTTTAAAGTAAATTCAAGCATCATACAAACTCTACAATTGAATCCAGTTTCATAAGATTTCCGTGTGGAACCACTCATTTATTGTTTAACTCAATATATCTGCAAGTAACATTCAAAACTGGGTTGTATCAAATGAATATTTTGATCAAGCTTTTGAAACATTTTTTTTTCTTTAAAAGCCATAATTTTTAAAATAAAATTTGTTTTACTGAACAGCAGTGTCACAAGCATTTATTCATTAACATGTTATGCATTCTAAAATATATTTTTACCTAACCTATGCAAAATAACTTATGCTAACTATATTTTATCAAATAAACTAATAAAATACATCACAAATGACTATTTTGCAAAACTTTTTTATTAGTCTTACATAGGACACATTGAACATTTTGCCAAAGATGCCAAAAATTGAAGAAGCTTCAGCACCACTGCCTCAAGAAATGATTCAAATTTTCCAAAAGTTGAAGTTAAATTATAACACATTGAATTTTACAAACATCAAAATTTCATTTACAACTTTACATTTTCTTGATATGAAATTTAGATACATTTCCATTACATAACAGATATTGAATTTTAAAGGAATAAATAATAAAGTGATAAATTTACAGGAACTGCATACTCATGCTTGTATTTCAGATCTTAATAGAGAACTAGTGTGTGTTACACATTAGGTAACTTGCATGTTTATAGTGGTAGTTAACGATATTTCTTGCATATGTCATTTTAAGTTACATTCAATTTGTTAGAAAAATATAAAGCTAAAAATGACCATGTTCATTGTGTAGTAGCTAATACTATTAATAAAATAGATTTGTGAATGTATGTTATCACCTTAAAAAATAAATCTCAGCTCATATCCTCATCCTATAACATTCTAGCATAAATGCTAAATGGGTGAATGCCCTAAGGCAAAAAATGACTTGCATTTATAAAAACTTTTACTAATAAAATACATATTTCAAGTTTTCTTTATAGATGAAAAAGAATAATGACTTAAATCACTCAATTTCTAAAACACATGGAGTTTATTTCATATGAAATATTCTCTACACAAGTCAATTTCAGAATGTTTAACATCTATAAGCTTAATTCTATTTTAAAATTAAGCCTAAACATAAAAAGAGCAAGGAAAAATAAATATCTAAAACAATCTAAAAATAAAAACAATAAAATGATTATAGTAATTATTAATCCTATTTTTTACAAGCATTTTCATTTGTTTTTTAAATATACATTATCAAGATAAAGATATTTTTAAAAGAAAATAACAAAGCTTACAAGTTTAAAATTTTTATCTTTAGGTTTATCACAAATGTCTAAAAATTAATACTTACCAATAAAGTTCTCTTTTCAAACATATACCTACTTAACCATTAAAACAAAACATTTATAACCATTTATTGCATTTGGATTTAAAAATATTTACCTAAATGTTCTTCAACCTATAAAGAAAAAAAATAGCAGTTAGTGCTCCCAAAACATAGAAAGGAAAAATAACTAAACTTAATTACTTCAGTACACTGCCACTGGCATTTTCGTGGCTTATCATGTTAAACTTTTATAAATTTCCTTAACTAGTAGATAGCTTCTATAATATAAATGGCATTACACAAATGTGTTTGAATACATATGCACAATTAAATTTCTAATGGTTGGTTATTTCAGTTTGGAGTGTTTGTTTTGCCACACAAGCTCAAATGAGATTGGGACCTACTGATTGAGAATAACTATGAACATTTATGTCAGCATTACGATTTAAACTCACTAACTCTGGTACTGAAAAGCAGCACCCTGAATATCAGGTTATTGTTTGGCTATATCTCTAATAGGAAAGTTATACTTGCTCAGGTTTGTGGATAAAAAGCTTACTTCTAAACACTCAAGCTAATATGAGTCTGAACCAAAACAGAATGTCTACAACAGACTGCCTATGGAAAAATGACCTATGTCACAGAAGTGATGTATTGATATATACTGATATGCCATATCTATAAATTCAGCAGTATATTGTTTGTCAATGTTTTTTTTTTTTTTTTTTCAGTATCAACTTTCTTAATTAAAATGTCACAAAGCTGTTAGTTACTAATATATTACAAAATTTAATTACAAAAATAAACCTTTATTTTTTAACAATTCAAACGGAGCTTCTAGCACCAGAGTGACAAGCATTCGAATATGAAAAAAAAGGCATAAAATGACTATTTACTCTAAAAAATATATATATATATCTATGAATTCCATGAAATTTTTGTGACTTTTCTGATTTTTACACCCAGTAGATATACTAGAAACAGAATATTAACTTTTCCCTTAAATTATGATCTAATATTTAAATCCCTCAGATTTACTTTCAATTCTACAAATTCCTTAATCAAAACATATTCTTGGAATCATAAGAATTTAAAATAACTTCATAGTTGACAATTCAGTAATGTTTTTATACACTTTAATGATGCATAAATAGTTCATGCACTAAGAAAATAGGATAAGTAAAAATAAATATAAAACAAGTGTTTATCGAAAACATTAGATATTATATACATAAATATATACAGAGAAAAAGAGAGACATACTGTTATTTCTTCAGTGTTTGTAACAGGTTGAACGGCTACATAAAACTTTGATGATGTAGGATAAAAAAACCGGAAGCTTCGTTTGACAATTGTAATCACATCATTGTGTTCCAAACTCACTTGTCTTTCAATTAACTCTCCATTCAGAAAAGTTAAACATGACTTAGTTACTGGCTCCACAAAACCCTAGTAAAAATTTTTAATTTGAAAACAAATCTTGAAAAAACACTTAAACTCTTAATATTGTAAACCAATCAAATAATCATAAATGTGAGTGATTAGCTTACTGCACTACACATCCAGACATGCAAACATTCAAGCACTTGTGTCAGAAGCAACAATGAAATTTTAACATGCTAATTACAGATTATACATAAGTACATATCTTATTGGTTTCTGAATTAAAATTAAATTTAAAATATTTACATAGTAGTAAATTGTAAAAGGTAAGTTAAAATTTATGAATTTAAAAATTTATAGTAGCTTTTTTAGCTTAATAACTTATTTTTCAGAACAGTGTTTCTTATAGCAACATTGACCCTGATTAAAATATTTCCATTTTTTTATCATCAGGGATTCTAGAGTTTGTCTACTCAAATTTGGCCTAAATTCAGTTTGGTTTTTCTACACAGTACTGAAAACTTTTAACATGTAGCATTACTGTGTGAAAAGAGTAATATTCAACATTATTTTTTGCAAAACTTGGTATTTAATTTCTGAATTCTAATCTTTTAGCTGTTCCAAAGTTTTGTTATTTTCCAGAGCAATCTGAGGAGTTTCCAGAGTTATCAAATTTTCTCATTTCTCCAGAGCAACTCCGGAGAATTCAGAATAGTTGGCATGTCTGCCTATCACTTACTGATGTAAAGTAAAATTCTATAAGTTAATTTCCTAGAGGATTTATAAATATACCATACTTGCAACTTTTGAAAACTGGCATCAATTTAACTTTTTTGAAAATGAAGTGTCTAGGTTGGTTGACTTTTAGTGGCAAAATTAATTCTAATTAATAAAAAATGTATTCATTACTATATAAAATGTAACAGCTAATTTTTTCAACTAAATATTCTCAAAGAGTACAAAATCAACCTAAATTTCAAACTGAATATTTGGCAAAATCAATAAAATAAGATGTTAAAATTATCAAACTATGGCTTACTAAGCTTTAATTCCTTAAAAGAAATTTTTTATGTCAATATTCTAAGTTTTTAAAACAGTCATCAACAATACTGATATAACCCATAGTTCAGTGATATCACTATTTATTTTATAAGCATATGAATCATCTTTTTTCCAAAGATAATACGATACTTTACAATTTTTATTCAAAAATCAGCAACATGTTAGAAAATAGAGACTAAATTCAAAGAAATAGTGGTAGCTTTCTTGGTTTTAATTAGAATCTGTGGTCCCTCCTCCCATGCTTCATCACATAAGAGTAATTATAAACTTTATCAATTATGTGAATGCCTGCTGAAATTAAATAGATTTTTTAATTTTCACATATTACTAAAGTGCAAAATCTTATTTCATTTCCTCACAGTATATAAACTAAAAATTATCAGTCTATCTGTAAGTTCATAACAAAAAGCCAAAAACCATAAATTTTATGGATAATCTGTAAAAGTTGTCAAATATGATATATTCTTTTAGACAAACTGGTCAAACATTTCCATAATATTTAAAAATTTCAAAAAAAAAAAATTATAATATTTGGTGTAAAATAATAGATTTATATATAAGAGCATACGAAGTAACAAATAAGAAATTAAAAGAAGAAACAAAAAGTAAACTTTACACAAAAGATTAAGTGTTTATGAAGACCAATATAAGTCTATATACAAGTGACATAAGCAATGATTGATTTGAAAGTTGACCTACGTAGTAATGAAAGAAATATAAAAAGTACACACATAAGATATTATTTTGGTTATACTGGTAAAAAGGAAAGAGAAATATTTTTTACATAACTATTATAAATTTGCTTTGTATAAAAATTGTCTTTACATAAAGAATTTGGTGTGTTTACGGAATACAAAAACTTGCTGTATAGATGGAAATAAATCTTATGTTATTCCCATCTTCAAATAAGGTTTCCCTGTATGTGTGATACTTATGCTCGGTTGTTAAATAATGATAAGCAAGATCTATAGTAATATGCAAATAATTATTTAAGATGTCTATGATAAACACTCTTATGCATGTTTTACCCTCAATAAAAAATGATGCATAGGAACATAAAGCTTAAAAAACTTTTTATTTGATTTCTTTAAGTTATACAATGCATCAATATAAATAGCAGCTAAAAGAAATAATAGTAAAAGTAAACATACTCTGCCTTCATCGTTAAAAGTAATAACACAATGCTCAGGTGAAACTCCGTCTACATATATCCTGACTTCACAAGAATCACCCCTAGAAAAAAAAATCACACTTAATGATCTTCACAAAAACAGAATAAATACTGATTATTTCTCGGCTCATATTTTTAACCAGGAGGTATTCTAATGTTAAACACAATTTAATTTATACATCTATAATTACTTCTTTGTGACTTCTTAAGTCACAAAACAAGCTACCTATATCTCAATATTCAGTTGCATAGTGTTTCCTAATTTTATAAAATTTCGCTTTCAAAATAAAATATTTCAATTTCTCCAGTTTGAATTCTTAAAATGTACAATGGCATTTTGCACCCAAATGCAAAACTAATGTAAATCTTTTCCCCTTCATTTTTAAATAAATTCCATTAACACTTTGAATTTCAACAACCCTCAATTAAAATGCATTTCCCCAAAGATTAGAATATATTATTTGAAACATGCAAAAATTTTCAAAAATTTCAAAAAATGAACATTTATTGGCAACAGTGTTTCCAACAAACAAAAAAAAATACATTTTTTATAAATATTCTAAATTATTTTACACAAAAATTCTTTTTGCATTAAGGAAGTAAAATTAACTTTATGAAAAATATACTTCTGCCATCTACATATTTCTTTAATAAATCTAAAGTTTATTTTACTAGTAATCATGTTCATCTGATCAAACAATGAATGAAATTTATACAAAAATTAAATTTAATACCATTTAATATAGATTCTATGAACAAATTGCATTCACTAGAGTTGCAGGATAGTAACAACCAACAAAACCTTACTTTTAGAACTTACTGTATAAATGACATCAATTTTGGGATACATTGTAGATTTGTAACACTTTGATACAAAAAGTTTAAAAATAACTACATTACTAATGTTCACTATTATTAAGAGTATAAAAATTACTATAACAAAACCAAATATTTCTACCACATTATATTAATTTAGAGGTCAAAACAATAACATTCTAGGATTAAAGGTGAAAAAGTGAATCTTCACATTTCTTGTGCAACATTTAAATCACTTTTCAATGAATTATAGTAATACAGTATTTAAAAAATCTTCACAAATAGCAACAAGCTATAAGTATACTTTTCAACATTGGCTACTATCCAATCTGTAGGACTTACTTATATTGCCCAATGCTTATGATCACAGCCTGAATGCTGTCTTCATGTATATAGTAGCAACAATGTAGCATAAATTTACCTTTGTCTTAATTTGTACTATAAGATATTTTAGTATAAATGATATAATTTTTTAACATAGAATAACACTAAAACATTTTTGTAACTGCAAACCACCACAAAAATCTAAACAACTATTATAAATTGTAGATAAAATTCTACAAACAACCCAAAGAACATGAACAAATCATTTAGAAGGCTTTGAGCACTACAGTCTACTTTTTTACAACACAAGGGTTAATGAGACCAGGACCTACTGCTTAAACCCAATTCAAGACATCTACAAACATCCATGCCCAGTGGGATTTGAACCTATAAACTCTGGTTCAGAAGATCAGTGCCCTAAACATTTGGCCATTGTTTGGCAAAAGGTAGAAGGTATCTTGGGAAATAGAAAAGAATAAGGTTTTACACAGTAACTGTACAGTTTGCAATATACTTTGCAAAACATAATACCTAAACATTTTCTAAAGATAAGTAAATGCATCGATTCATACAGTTCTAACAATTACAAATACAAGCCATACAATATAAACAAATGGAAGCCATACTGCTAGCAATCCTGAACAGACTAATTTCACTCTAAAAGTAAAATTAAAAAGGACTTGCTAGTTTAAAAACTGACATGGTTCAAGTACTGGAAAGAAATTATCTCTAAACAAAATATTTATTGATTACATTAGACACAATGAAGAGAGTAAAATATTAAAATTCAGAGATTTATCTTCGAACCTCACTTTTTAACACAAATATATATCGTAAAAATTATCCTGATCATACTTTTTCCTTACAAAAAAGAAAGGAACTTGGGATTTGGCTACTATAAACTTATTTGCTAAAATATATAACACTTTGTTCAATAAAAAATAAAACAACATACCTGCCAAATAATACTTTATCCTTCTTGATTATAAACGGCACACTATCCGACCCATCCATTTGTATGGAAAATAACCTACCTCTCTCTTTGTCACCCATAATTTGTCCAAAAGGATAAATCTAAAAAAAAAATAGTATAATTAACTAACATATGATAATAAAATATTACCAAGACAAAACTGCAAATCTTATTTTATTAAATTGGAATTAGCTACAATGATATCAAATAACATACTTGCCATCTTTTAAAAATTAGCATCAGTAAAACTTTAGCATTATATCCGTTGGTTGACTTGTAGTGACCCAAGTAACTGCTATTAACATTAAATGCTAGTTTTTACTTCCCAGGAAAATTGTAATTCAAAGTTAAGGGTAATTAAGGAAATATTTATGTATTCCTTATCTATATTAAGAAAATGTTTATGTATCTGTCTGTAAACATGACTGCACTTAAATGGCCAGAACAAGCATGAAAATTAACAGTAACTTCTGTAACACTGCAAAACCTCACAAAGCAATTTTTTTTAATTCAATTAACTTCTTTTATATATTTTATTCTGTAGCCATTTTTTAACAAGTTTTTTATTTTAATTTCAAACATTATGTTCACAAATGCAGGCATTAAATTTGTTGAAGATAATTTAAGAAAATAAATAATCCACTAATGTGCTTTAAAAACTACAAATGTACATTACCTACAAGGTTTTAATATTTAAAAATTAAAATAAAAATTTTAAAAATAATATACTTTAAAAGAATTTTTAATTACTTTTGCTTTCTTTTGTATTAAATTTAGACACAAATTTAAAAGAGCAGAGGTTGTCAAAACAACTGGGTTCTAGAATTTGGTGGTAACATCCATGCTTCGTGTGCCCACTAATGTGGTCAAGCTATCAATCTATACTGATGGTAAACATTATTTTACCAGTTTAAAATATATAATAAAGTATTTAAAAATTACGATAATTTAACCAGTAATAAAATCATATGCATTACCACAGTAAAAGTGTCCCTATATTCTATTGTAGAAGTATAATTACTTTGTACTTTAATAATAATAATAATAAATATTTTGTGTTTTAATAATAAAACAAGTTAACAGTCTATGATACCATATGTTTGAAGATTATAAAAAGAACAAGGAGTTCAGAGTATATCTTTAAATTTACTTAACAAATAGGTACAGATTGAATATGTAAGAGTACCTTATTTTCTTTTATAAAACTAAAGAATACATTAGAGTTACAATAAATTGTCACAAGTTATCTACATTCAGTATTACACCCTTTTTATAGGGCTGGGAAACTGTATTAAATAATATTTATAATTAAAATACTAATTAAATGATAAACATGATTGAAAATAAATTACAACTGCATATCATTTAACTTATGAATAAGATATTTCACTTTGTAACATAGATCTAATGCATCCCCATACACAACGCCCTGCAATCTAATTTTTAAAACAAAATTTGATGAGAATTCAATATAGTATTTACTCTTTCAAAAGAATTGTGTAATAGTAGTTGTACATAATTTTACTGTTAATATTTTAACATCTAATCTACTAGTAAACTATTAATACCTACACTCAGAATGGTTTGAAATAAATTAAATCAGCATAATAAATAAAAGATGTGTTAAAAAATACTGAAACAGGATTGTCACAATTTTTCTTCAATATTAAATATTCTTGTTTATATTTACGCTATGAATTTTAATATCTCATTTTACTTATATCTATAATAAAACTGAAGTAATCCATTTCTTATCTAATTATGTCTTATGATTACCCATTGTATAAATGTTAAGCATTAAATATAGATTTCTCTTTTCATACAGTTAACAGCATTGTATAGAGAAATGGATATATCCAGGGTATCTGCTAAAATAAAATTTTTCAAATCCATGACTTTTCCTGATTTAGCGGATCATTTTCCATGACTTTAAAAAGCTTTCGTTAAAGTATGTATGAATAAAACTTCTGATGTACATACAAATAAAATATATGCTTTTAGAGAAATTACAGCAATTTTATCATAAAAAAAACTATAAACTTACTTTATAAGTGTTAATAAACTCACATACATAAAAATAAATTGTTGTATCTACATACCTAAGTTTACTCATATAGCAATTTTTCAATCAAAATGTTTCAAATTTGAATTCAGGGTACTTTGGTATTATCCAGGTGACCATGAATAATAACCAAATATAACCCTATAATGTTTATATACAATATCCCTAGAGATAAACTTATATTTTGAGCAAAAATCTTAACTAATTTTTATTAAAAGATAATTATTATATTAATAAAATTTTAACTTACAATTTAAGAAAAAAAAACAGAATAATATACATTTACCCACCCATTAAGCTTTCTTGCTTTGAGTTTCCTTGGTGAACCAATTTTACTTGGCAATAGGGTCAATAAGATAATACATAAATACCAAACTCAGTAACTTCAGCCAAATGACAAGTAAAAATAGAATTAAACTATTCAATGCATTTTTATTTAATCGGTAGTTTAGCGGATCCATGACTTTTACTCATTTTACTTTAAAAATCAAGACTTTCCATGAGAAAATTAATCCATTGTCTAAATCCATGATTTTCCATGACTTTCCAGGTGCGTGGAACCATGAGCATAATAAATAAAAGATATGAAAAAAATACTTAAACAGTATTGTCACAATTTTTTCTTCAATATTAGATATTCTTGTTTATATTGACACTAGGAATTTTAATATCTTATTTTACTTATATCTATAATAAAACTGAAGTAATCCATTTCTTATCTAATTGTGTCTTATGATTACTCATTGTATAAATGTTAAGCATTAAATATAGATTTCTCTTTTCATACAGTTAACAGTATCGTATAGAGAAATGGATATATCTAACTGTCAAAGTCTGAGAAAGAAAATATATATGAGTTGCCTTTCCTAATCATATTAAACATCTGTCTTCTTTCCTGTAACAAGTTGAAGCATGGAACGACGATGTTCTAATATATAGGTGAAAATGTACAACTATTGTAAATCTGACACCTTACATGGTGCAAACTTATGCTTTGATTAAGATCATTAAGTGACAATGAGTGAATTTGTTCATACACAAGTTTTTGAGGGTTAACAAAACCAAATAAAAAACCATTTGTAAATGAATTATTCTAGATAGTATAACCAGAAATAAAACAATTCCCATTTAAAACTTTAAATATTTCTTCATAATCAAAATAACTTATCTCTATATTTTTCGCAAAAAAATTTACTCTTTAGTTACAATAAATCAAAGCATATTAAGCGAATTTAGTACTAAATTTTATGCCTTTCATCACTCAATAAATAATTTAAAGAAAATACATACAATCATTAAAGCGCATACTTTCATAAACAAAACCTTTAGAGACTTATTAACTACTATGTGTTTGTCAACAAAATGTCAACGATGCTATGCAGAGAAAGTGGCGTAGTTTATACTGGTGTGACAAACTTTACGAAAATATATAAATCTACACATATATTATAATGCATTTACACAACTAAAGTAATTAAACATAATTATAACCATTATTTATAAACTTGAATGCATGCACATAATAAATACAATAGTATGCGCTCATATCAATAAAACATCTCAGCGGAATGAAGTAAAAAAATCTTACCATGCAACACACCTGATGAGTACTATACAAACAATGATAAAAAAACAACGATAAAAAACTTTGCCTGATCACCACAACCAAAAACTTTAACCACAGGTAACTCAATACATTTAAAACACTGTGTAAAAAATAAATCTATCGTAAATTACAATGATGCGCTTTATAAATGGGTACGAATTGTACACTCGTACATCAAATTCAAATTTCAAATCAAACTTACTTAACGTTGCCAGATTTCACAAAAGAAAACATTCATATTATAATATTTAATCATCATTGCCAAGAACTGAAATGCAAAATATTGGAGTGAAAAATGACAATACAATAATATTTATTTATCAAATAGCGTGCATTTCAATATACATGTAGTTAATGCTAACACCTATAATGAAAACTGAAAATAAAGCCCTCAAGGAATAAAACTTGAAGAGTTAAAAGCAGTAACATTCCAATGGACACATTCAGTTATAAGCTAAGGTGACTAAACGTTCCATTTTTGTTAGGTCAGTCGGGGCCATCGTGATCACGATGGCCCCGGGTCAGTCCTGACTTTTCAATTTTTGTCCCCTAAATTGCTTTTGTTCCCATTTTTCCATTCGTTTTTTCAAATTTTGTTCGGACTTTGACTACTCTTTTTCTATCTGCATCCTGTCTTTTAAATATCTACACGAATTTTAATTATTCTTTAGGATTACATATGTGGAGTATTTCATTTTTCTTTTTCACAAATAGTTGGTTGATTTGGAATACTGCGGTCTACTGTTTTACTGCAAGACGGCTAATGAAATCAGGACTTACTACTTAAAACCGGTTCCGAAAGGCAACGAACCCGGCACGAACTCCTGTGCAGCCCCCTACACATTCGACCCTCGTTTGGCTTTACTAACAAATGGAATTTTGAGTTTTATATAAATTCGTTATATATATATATATATATATATATATATATATATATATATATATATATATATATATATATATATATATATATATATATATATATATGACAAGCCTGTGACAGTTCAAAGAGCCGATAATGTCTTGATAACATCTTTATTCATGACCATTGCATACATTAACAGTCAATCATCACACATGGCGGCGAGTGGCGTCCACACTCTAAAAAAGAAGCTACATTTCGCCAAAGTTCATACAACATCCCTTTCTGAAGACGCTCTCTCTTAATTCTTACTCGTAAATCGTTTTTATATGGAGTTATTGCTGATTCGTGAGCCTGCATTAAAGAGTGCGCTGCGTTTTCTGCCTTAAATTATTGATTTTAGGTTTTCAAATCTGATATATATACATATACATACATACATACATACATACATATATATATATATATATATATATATATATATATATATATATATATATATATATATATATATATATATATATAATTTCCAGATAGATTCTAATGTTAAACTATTTCATTTCAAAGCTTATCTGCATTTTAATTTTCAGAAATGTAATAGTCAAGTACGTGGGCCAGTATCAAAGATATGTAATTAATCTAGTATTATTTATAAATACATATAGTGGCAAAACTTAAATTTATCTAACTTTATAAACATAATGCATCATATATAATTAATTCATTAACTTAATAACTTAATGGATGTTTGACGAAAAGTGTTAATATACATCTATAAATATACATCTATAAATTATGTAACAATTTATGATACACTCACAGATATACAGGTATAGAACAAAATAATAGGAACTTCCATTTATAAAGGAGTCGTTCTTCGTCCAACAAACTACTGCCTCATGTAGCAACATAGTGTGTCAGTGGTGGTGAAAGGGAAGGCATAAGTCAAGTATTTCACAGTGTGAGAGTAGCATGAAAAAATTTTATTCCCAGCAAAGCGGGATTATGTCCGATCTCTCTGAAGTGAAAAGAGGCATGATGGAGCTCGCTGGAGCGTCCGTGTCCAGAACAGCCAATCTTGTGGGTGTTTCAGGGACCATTGTATCAAAGGTTATGACAGCCTACACAAACATTAGTAAGGCGTCTTCTGCGAAGCACAACAGTGGGCGAAAGTCAAAGTTGCAGGACCGTGGTTGAAGAGAACAGTAGCCCGAAATCGCAAGACTACACTACCGCAGATAACGTCCGAGATGAATACACACCTCCTGAACCCCGTATCTATGAAAACTATTTAACAAGAGTTGCATAATGCAAACATTCATGACAGACTAGCTATTCTAAAACCATTAGTTTCGGCGTGAAATGCTATGCAGAGACTACAGTGGTGCCGAAACCACCTAAACTGGACACAACTGCAATGGAATCTCATCCTCATTTACATTATTCCAGAGTACCGAACGTGTGTTCGTCTGGCGAACACCGGCAGAAGCATTTTATGTTTCACTGCTTGGTTCCAATCATGAAACATGGAGCATGTTCTGTGATGGTGTGGGCCGCAATATCTTCCTGTGGATTGGGGCCACTCATTGTCTTTAGAGGGATGATCACAGGCGACCATTATCTATGCATTCTCTCAGATGATCTTCACTCTATGCTTCAGACTCTTTCCAGGAGAACGTCACGTGTTCCAAGATAATAAAGCCCCTGTTCACACGTATCGCTTCTGCCTGCCGGATATTTGACCAATCAAACTGTTTTGGCTTGGATTGCTACGGTCTACTATTTTTATCCTACGAACGCTATTGACCGACACCTACTACTTAAAGTTGATTTTGAACAACTACGAATATCTATACTGGGATCGAAATTCGACCAGCAGAATCCGATACCGAAGATCAGTTTACCTATGAAAGGAGTCTATTTTCGATTTGGAAGAAATATAATTTGGCATAAATAGGCAGTGCAAATTAGTAGTAATAGTAACGCTGATCGAAATTCAAACTAAAATCCAGAACGAAAATAGGTCGAAATCAACAGTAGAATTCAGGTAATTCAAAGTTCAAGAATCCAGAGTGGGAGAGCAAACAAACACTTATTTATTACATTTAAATTCAATAACGAGAGCAGTAGATGTGCTCATAATCGGGTGGGGAATACAACTGAAAAAACACGCGCCTTTTCAAACCGGGAAAACACAAACTTACACATAGACATGTAAAGCGCCCTTTGGTGATGGGTTCAAACAAATGGTTTCCAATTTGAATAAACAATTGTGTTTAGTATGTGAGCAAATTACTTCTGAACAATATATGTGTATTTTTTTAAATATTAAAATTAATTACTCCTAAAAATTGTTTTTACCTTTCAGAAATTCTAATTTTTAACCTCAAATTGTAATTCTAAAAAATTTAATTACCAAGAAAAAAAGGTTTGGAGTGAAAGAAAGCTAGTACGATTTAAAAATAGTAATATACCCTACTACTTTACAGTATTATCACGATATATCAATGATATCAATATCAATTTGGGAATATATCGAGATATTAAATTTCCGATACCGTCCAGCCCTACTTGAGCATTTCATTGAAAAACTTGATAGGTACAAGTGGAAATAATTTAATGTCTTCCCCGGATCGATAATGCTGAGAAAAGTATTTATCATCACTGCAGAAGCGATTTTATTCATTAAAGGAATAAACGGGATCGTTTTTAACAATCGATAGGCGAACTCACAAACTCCTGTACCGAAAAGAAGTGCCCTACTCATACAGCCACCGTTCAGCGATTTAGGTTGGGAGTAAGCACCGTATCAGTCATAATAAATGAAGTAAGTATAAGCATTAGGGAATAATCTTATACCGCTTTATCTTCCTGTGCCACCTGAAGAAAAATGGAGAGATATCGCGACAAGACTTCCCACAATGCAGTGGTGCTTTAGGTGTCAAACACAAGTAAATAATATTTTTTGTAAGACATTGTACAGATGTAAACACTTTAAATCTCAATGAAATTGGCATTTAACTGTTGTTGGGTGGTCTCAGATATCTCTTCTCTAAGCATTTTCAGCTTTCTAAACTGTAAATGATCTACGATTTTCTCAATATCTTTCAGCAGCAGCATGTAGTAAACATCACTTACCAAGTTTGACACTAGTTAAAAATTAATTGAAATTAACTAGGTAAAGTTTTATCTCACGAAATACATCAACAGTAGACAACGGTGAAAGTTCTGTTTATTCTGACTTTGTATTATCTGTAAATTGATATTTTAATTTTTATATGTAATTGCTTAATATAAGAAAAAAACTTTGCACATAATAATACTAACCCACCATATAAAAACATGTATTTTATTATCTTTCATAAAGCAGAATTTTAAATAGCATATTTTTTTCATTTACTTTTTTAGAAAATAAACTGACCACGATCTTAATTTTTCACTTTTCAGAATTTTTCAGAGTAATTTCAGTTTAACAGTCTTTGAAGCATACAACTCGAATTACAAATTTACTGTAGCAGACCTGGAAGGCAAAGGGTGGATTTTTTAATAATTCAGTATTTTGTAAGCATCTGAATGTATCTAATTAGTTTATTTTTATACAGAGAATGTATATAGACACAAAGAATGTACTAAAAATCGGATATAGCTAGAGATGTAAAAAACCCGGAATTTTGAAGAGGTGGGAATAAACCCTGGAATTTTGGGGAATAAACCCGAAACTTTGGGAAGATATCATTTTAACAATGTTTACATTTATTTTTTCAATAGTGGCTATTTAACATATTATTTCTAAGAGTTTTTTTTTTTTTTTTTTTTTTTTTTTTTTTTCTATATATATATATATATATATATATATATATATATATATATATATATATATATATATATATATATACATATATATATATATATATATATGTAGGGTACGGTGTCTAGGGGTGTCGTTAGACAAATTCGATGACAGACTAATAACAATAGCAACATTTAATTACGTAACAACACAAATAACACTTAATCATAAAGACAAATAGTTAAATCACAGTGACGACGCGGTATAGACAAGACTTCCTACTCGAAGCTTAATATAGGCAAGACACCCTACTCGGTGTTTAATAAATTGAGGGAGCTCAAGTGCCACGGGTCGTCCACTCGACCTGGTCACTTCTTCTCCACAACTACTCGAATGTCCCACTGTCGTTCCTTACTTACCTCACTCAGTGATGAGGGCGCAACCTTGCAAGAATGCGCTGCACTAAATCCTACACAGACACACACACACACACACATATATATATATATATATATATATATATATTCAAGAAATAATAGCAATGAACATTTAAATGATTTTATAGTGGTATTTATGTAATTAATTACTTTTTTAGTCTTAACAAACAAATAACTGGTTGCTTCAATTTTAGTTGCTAATATAATAATTATGTACATTATTTTTTTTATCATTATTTATTATGTAAATTGCTTTATGCTAAGCTTTTTCCCCTCCTTTTATAATATAAAAATAAATATCTTAAAATTTAAAATAAAAGTTTTTTTTTTTAAATGCATATATCATTTAAAGGTATAATCAAATGACACTGTTGCATTTTGTGTCCAATTCCTACACACCCACGCTATATACATATATATATATATATATATATATATATATATATATATAGAGAGAGAGAGAGAGAGAGAGAGAGAAAGATATGTTATCCAAGAAAAAATAATGATTTATGGGTTTTGTGACACTACAGATTATTGCCTAATATTTATGTAATAATAAAAATATTGGATATTTCTCAAAGGTAAAATATACTCACATTTTCATGCTAAACATGATACCTTTCCAAATATAGTTAGTTAATCCCACTTATTCAATTTTTTTCATAGCATATAATAGTTAAATTTTGTGAAAACATCAACTTTTGAGATCAACAACTTTTGTCAACAAAAAAGACAGAAAAAAATTACGGTTCTCATTGTGTCATGGGAATTGGAGACTTCAAAATTCCCATGTTTTGGAAATTTTCAAAATTCCCTTCCCCCAAAAAACCCTTTTCCCCCCCCCAGGTTTTCTCCACTGCTCACAACTCTAGGTATAGCCTAAACTTGCCATTTTCGTATACTCATAGGAAAGGAAATAACTTTTAATTTCCGTCACGTTTTGTTCTTATTTTTACAGAACATATGAACACTCTCACATAAATAATCTTTCTTTTAGCTGTGCTAATACGTTATTTTAGGAACTTAAATATAAGTATCGGAAACCGGATAGTAACCGGAAGTAGCCATTCAGTATCATACGTAATACGTACATAAACAGAAATTTGTAGCTCACTACAGACAACTGTAACTGTAATCAATATATGACGCCACATGCTATTTTGAAGATTTTAATAATATTAATTTTGGAATTAGTCTAAAAAGGCCTGAAGAAATTCAGCGATAAGGGAAAGCGATAATTCGAGAGCAAATAGTCTCAAATCCCTGCATACATAAATACATGCATACATGTATAGATACACATGTAAGGATATTCTAACCATGTTAACCACTTAATCATAATTATATTCTAAAATAAATTTCTGGTGATTCTATACACCACCAATTTAATTTCTGCTTAGCTCAACTAATCTTATATAACTACTTTACGTAATTTATATTCGGTTGTTATCGTCCCTCACGTAGAGTTGTGAGCAGTGGAAAAAAACGGGTTTTTTGGGAAGGGAATTTTGAAAATTTCCAAAACATGGAAATTTTGTAGTTTTTTGAAGTCGCCAATTCCTATGACACAATGAGAACCACCATTTTTTCTGTTTTTGTTGTAGACCTCAAAAGTTGATAATTTCACAAAATTTAACTATTATATGCCATGAAAAAATTGAATAATTGGAATTAACTAACTATATTTGACAAGGTATCATGTTTAGCATGAAAGTATGAGTATATTTTTCCTTTGAGAAATATCCAATATTTTTATTGTTACATAAATATTAAGCAATAATCTCTATTGTCACAAAACCCATAAATCATTATCTTTCTTGGATAACATCTCTCTCTCTCTCTATATATATATATATATATATATGCGTGTGTATATGTATATATATATATATATATATATATATATATATATATATATATATATATATATATATAGTGTGTGTGTGTAGGAACTGGACACAAAATGCAACAGTGTCATTTGATTACACCTTTAAGTGATATATGCATTACAAAAAATAAACTGTTATTTTAAATTTAAAGATATTTATTTTTATATTATAAAAGGGAGGGGGGGAAGTTTAGCATAAAGCAATTTACATAATAAATAATGATAAAAAGTAATGTATATAATTATTATATTAGCAATTAAAATTGAAGCAACCAGTTATGTGTTTGATAAGACTAACAGGGTAATTAATTACATAAGTACTACTATAAAATCCTTTAATTGCTCATTGCTATTATTTCTTGAATATATATATATATATATATATATATATGTTGCCAAAAGTAAAAAAAAAAAATCTCTTAAAAATAATATGCTAGTTCTTAAATAGCCACTGTTGAAAAAATAAATGTAGATATTGTTAAAATGATTTCTTCCCAAAGTTCCCAAAATTCCAGTTTATTCCACTTCTTGAAAATTCCAGGTTTTTTAAATCTCTACCCTCAAGTCTTAAATTCTTAACACCACTGATTATTGAGGTTGAACTTTTGGACTATTATAATACTTTCCCTATACTACATAAACGGAAAAGTATACTAAATATTTTTGGTATCTTCATAATGATTACCATATCAGAATAAAATTTTTCATATCTGGAAAATGGTCCTGCATTTGTAAGTAGCACTAACTTGCTTTTATATATATTTGTTGTTGATGAGACCTTCTCCTCAAAAATGACTTGATGACGTCATATGCTGTGTAGAAAATTTTGATCAAAGAGACTTTCGATTTTAATCCGAAGAATGATTGAAGGCCCGTTTAACATCATGACTTCTCGTTTTAGAATATTTAGAAAATCCTTAATAGCATATAGACATTATTGTTTAGAAAGTATTACAACCCTTCCTGGGGTGGTTTTTTTCCTCCTGCATATGAAAGATACATGCCACACAATATTAAGCTGTTTATATTAAATTAAAATTCTTAAAATATCACATTCTATTTCCTCTATTCTTCTACGTATATTTTTTATAGATTTATTGAAGTATTGATTTTTTAAAAATATATTTAGGGTTTTGTTTACATACAATAGAATCATTTAGAATCTATTATTTAAGAAGCAGTCAAATATGTATATGCAGCATTCACCATGGGAGAGGTTTACAAGCATTCACATTCTTTACACTTTGTTACGCCATTGTGAAAGACATTCTGTAGAGGTTTGGTTTGGGGCGCTACGGTCTACTTTTTTTGCAATACGAGGGCTAATGAGACCGGGACCTACTGCTTAAAGCCGATTCCGAACGGCTATGTACATCCATGGCTCAGTGGGATTTGAACCCATGAACTCTGGTACCGAAGATCAATGCTCTGGCCATTCGGCCATCCTGTAGAGAACATCGTGAACTTTTATCTTCAGCTACACAGCAGACACTAATTGTAGTATGCAAAACTTATCATGTCCAGAGTGTTAAAAAAAATCTAATTTTGTAACGAATATATAATTTTATAATTTTGGCATAAAGTTAAAATCTAATTTTCAACCTATACAATACTGTTTGAATTTTGTTTCCATCTTATTGAGAACTAGAGTTATAGTGAATTTTATTGCCAGAAATAACCAAAAACCAAAAAGGTTCTTTTCACTTTCAGCAAACTATCACTATATGAATGACATATAGCATTTTACATTAAGTGGCCCGGCAACAAATCACGCGATCTACCCGTCATGACGAGATGAACTGCGACCCTTTAAAAAATGAGAGGGTAAGTCAAATCTCTTCAATTCTGGCAACCAACAAATTGGATTACTCTGTTTATCGCAGGCAGATAATTGCACTGTATATATCCAAGCATATATCTGTGGCACATAGATTATCCTCGACATCCTTAAACTTTAATACTTTACTACTGCTTCAATAAAATATGTTGTTTAACATCGACTGTTATTTATTTATTTTTTGCAACTGTTTGGAATTCATTGAGAGAGCGATACTTTAAGACTGCTCACCAGAGAACTTTATCTAATTATGCCAAAGTAATTAAATTTACGTTTATTAATTTACAAAGTATATTTAAATGTTAAGTATATTCGATAGTTTACAGGGTAAGGGGTATCTGAATTTCATCATGAGATTTCAAAATTATATGGTATTGCCAGGTATTTACAAATGATGAAGGAAAGTTATTTCACTGTACTGAAAGTAAAACACCCTTAAGAAAAGGACAGTTGGTAACTGAAGAAAAAAATGTGGCAAACCTCTTAATGAGAAATATTATATAAATTGTATATTTACAGTCATGTTTTTTGGAAGTTCTGTCAAAATGCCTTCACAGAAATAAAAATAAAACAAATGAGTGTCTGAATGATATCATTCAGGAAAAACCGAAAATATTTGATGCATAAAAATTAGTTTGCATTAAAATCTAATTTAATGATGACATTAAGCTTGTTTGCCAGTTTTTGAAAACCAATACATTGATGATAACCAATAGAAACAAAAGTTTTGGTCCCGCCATTTTCCTTATTGTTTTTAATGCTAGTTTATCTTTTTATTACAAATCTCTGAAATCTTAATTATCTGAAAAGTTTTAACAGTTGTTTATTGTTTCTTTGAAACTTCCACAATTGTGAAAGTAGTATTTTGAGTTCGAAACAAAACATGTGAAATAAATATTTATCCACACAACAAGCAACAGAAAAAATATGGGAATCTTTTGTTGTAATGATATAGATTATCAAATTCTTAAAATTCAAATGACTAAAATTAAATCTATTTCATCTAATTTAACTCATTAGCATTCTTTAATATAAATAATTGCATCACTATTGAATATACTTAGGAATTAATGAGTTTTACATTCAGTTAGATTTAGCAATTTTCTTAATGGTTCGAATAGAGGAATTAAACTATTTTACCTTAATTGTAGTTTTCTGGATCATGTAATGCAGGCTGATAAACTACTTCCAAATTAAAAGACCATAGAAAATATTAAGAGTAGAACTATTCTTGAATTTATACACAAAGTTTATAAAACATGATGTATATTAAAGATTTGGATATTTTTCTCAAGAACAATGCTTTGAACTCATTTTTAACTCATACAAATTAATTTTTTAAGGATTTTACACATAAAATTATCCAAAATTTCAAATTTGTTTTTTATAGGAATATGAAGTAAAACTGGAAATTTTTTAAAATTTATTTAAGGATATTGCTATAAAGCTTATATTTTAACAATTTTAATAAGGCATGATTCTAGCAGCCACAGCCGAAATGATTTCAGAGTTATTACAAGAATAATATACACTCCAAAATATGTACTAAGATTTATTACTTGGAATTTTAAATTACTGATAATATTGGTTTAAATTTGAAATGTTTCACCCCATGAAATTTTTGTATTGCTTTAACATTTTTTTCTGCACATTTATTTTTCTAAACAATATCAATTTTCTATGTTTTGTTATATTTAATCTTAAGATATAAATTGGAAAACAGAATTAAACGTTTAAAAATATCACCCCTGTAAGTCTACAGATAACTTGAAGCTCTTGCCTCTCAGCAGTGATATGCCCCATATAATAAAACATAACTTGGTTTGGAATTTTATGATCGACGTTTTTACTAAACAGGGATTAAACCAAAACCTAGTGCTTAAAGCCATTTTTGAACAGCTATAGATACTTATGTCTGCGATGGAACTCAAAACTCTACATTCCCTTAGAGAAAGGAGCAGCACTCTACACATTAAGACAAAAGTTTTAAGGTCATAAACCAATCGTCACATGTCAAAGCAGATATGCCCAGGAATAAAATAATATAATATGAAAATTTAATAATAATGATGATGATGAAAAATGAATTTTATACTTTAAGCATGCATAATAGGCAATACTTAGGATTGTTCCATAAAAATTGTGACAACCTCAAAATTAAGATGTTTAAAATTAACTTTTTGAGTAATAGCTCCTAGTCCAATTAACCATGTTAAATAAATAAATAAATAAATAAAAGTGACTGCAGCACTTGAAACCAAACCTAATTTTTGTTATTTATACTCTATGTGATAGCCATCTAATGCCAACATATATGAAAATTATGAGTGTTGTAGAATCAAAAACTTGATAACTTATTCAGAAGAAATAAGATAAAAATCCAACACACAACTATTGTGTTCAATTTTTTAAAACTGGTTTACTTATATGAATAAAAGTAAGAGGATCAGTCATAGAATTTCATTTTAAATAGGATCTGCAAGTCAAACTGGATAGGCCTGTTTAATGAGATTTGGTGTGTTTGACTTACAATGAGAGAAACCACTTGGCTGCTTATGAAGAAAATTGGAATCTGGAGTCTACTGTAGCCAGCCCACTTTCTTACAAAAAATTTTTACACCTTTCATGCCTAAAATTGCTCATTCTAATAGCCTATGCTAGATATATTGTAAAATTATGAGTTTTGCTCATTTGCAAATCAAAGGCTAAATTTATAAAATTCCATGTAATGCTATGGAAAATTTAATCTAAAATATTTCAGAGTGAGTTTAGTATAAAGTAGCGAATGCTAAGGCAACTGGAATAGTAAAATCTGAGAAATGTAAATCTAGTAAATTTTGCTATTCTTTTTGACAAAGATGTAGACACTCTTTCCTGCTTGAATTTTTATATAAATGCTACTGGTTAAAATTCAGTTATTAAAATACAAGAACATTTTCAGATGAAAACAAATTTCATGATCTTATTAAACCCAGAATAAATACCTTTAGGAGTTATGCCAATTACAGTATCTGATTAAAACACTACAATGCCTGTTTGTAAGCAGACTAAATTTCCTTCCGTGAATTTGCAATCCTACTTTCAAACTGTTTCCAAATACAATCAAGTATTCTGCAGCAGGTTCTATATTTTATATGCATGTTAGATTACACATATACTTGTGTAATATATATGCTACACACTTAAAAATATAGCACAATGTTGTTAAGTAGTAAAAGTACTGGTGTCTAGGAAAAATTCTTCAATTCCCTTTAAGTTATTAGTAATAATTTATTTTCAATAAATGTGGAGTATTATTTTTCATACGCCTTATGGAACTAGTGGATAGAATATTTAAAATCTTAGTTGGGTACAATGAGAGAATGATTTTGTTCTGTCATAAAGAAAACAATGCTGGTTTTATGGATGTTATCAATTTCACTTTGTCATCACTTACTGTACATATATAACTTTATTACCTTTTATTGTCCTATACAGATCGAAACATTACCTCCCTAATGAACAATGTTGTTCTATACTATTTTCTACATACCATCTGAACCTTTTCTATTACTTTCCCACAGAACTTTTTTTGTCTTTACAAATTTATACTATCTCTATGAATAACAATTTGCTATAGATCATTTATAAACTACAAACTTGTTCAAAATAAATTTAAACCACTGAGAAAGTTTAATATTGTACCATTATTCATGGGTTTGGGACTAGAATAACTATCAAGTTATCAAGAATTAACTGTATGTTAATTGTTGTTAATATGGTTAAATTACAAGTAGTTTCTGGAACAATAATATTTGCCAACTATGTTAACACTGCAAATCAGAAGCAGTGATGTTAGTTTCAACATGTAGTATTTATTTTTTTAAAAAAGCAAATTACAGTTGAATTTCTTCAAAATAAAGATTGAAACTAATTACCAAAGCAAAAAATTTAAAAATAGTAAATCTCTTCAATCAAAGAATGCTGTATGTGTGTGTGTGTGTGTATATATATATATATATATATATATATATATATATATATATATATATAGCTTGAATGACTAATGATCTTAGTACTAATTCCTTAAAACAATTTGAAAAGGCTTTTGAGGGTTAGGTAAGCCATTGATTTGCTGGAGTGGTACAAGTAAAAGCTTATTTCTAACCTACTTGCTTAACCTAGGATTTTACAATAAAATCAATTTTCTAGAACAGAAGGAAAACATTCTAGTTTAAATGTAATTATTAACTAACTTAACCAACTAAAGAGAGAACAATATGTTGAAAATACAAACTTTTCTGAGAAATTAAGTAATATTGGGTACTATTAGTACTTAAGAACTAGCCAACTGATAAAAATGTATGTTAACAGTCATTTTGAGAGTGTCACCCCCCCATGGTAAGCACCAAAAGATCTTATGAAATTGGCTTGGGATCTATTTTTGATCAATTTAGATTAATTTTTTGCGGTACACCTCTTAACAACGCAAAAAGATGTATGCTCTTAATTAGCGGAGAATAGTGCAGTGTATTATGTCAAATGTTAACCACATATTGAAAAAAAATAGATTAAAAGGTCTAAAATTTAGTCTTCAAAATAATTATGATTTTCCTTTTTAGGAGAGCTTAGATTGTCTAAGATTTTATGGGAAGAGAAAGCCTAGTTCATGCTGTTATGCTTAAAGAAGTTCAAACTGTCTAGGTTTGCTTGCATAAATATTTCCTCACAGTACATTATGTATTAACCTATTCATGGATTGCCAATGATACACTCAACAGCATTTATCAATACCCAATACTAAAAACACATTCTTTGTTAGAGAGTGTATCAGATGATTATGCTGTTATTCAAGCTATCAACAGCAATATGATTTCCACACCAGTTATCAGTATTTAGTATTGTATAAATTACTGCCGATGAGCAAAATTCAATCAAGAATTTACCTGAATTTTTAGAAAGAAATTACAAAACACTATTGCCCCACTTTACTAAATTAGTGAAACAAGATTTGAGCACACTACACCCAATCAGAAATACACTATTTATAAATAGCAATTAGCATGACTTGCAGGACAATTCTTCATATAGAATTGTACTTTGAAGATACATGCAAATTATGTCTCTCAAAACAGGGTATATAACATGTTTCCTAAAAACACTTCAGCAGAATAATGAATTAGCAATATTGAAACATATGCATGGTGAGTTCATATTTTCATTCCAAAATAGACTATTATTACATAAACTATTTTACAGTATTAAACATTTAATTTTATCAAGCAAAACTGACTATTCAAAGTGACTTTAAAATGTACAATTTCTGTAGAGATAGGGTTAAGGTAAATTATTTTTTGCTTATGCAACTTAAACAGCTTCAAATATTGGATAAAACTTTCTATACAGTGACCTTCAGAAAAAGAATGAATAAACAGATGTCCTTTATATTGCCATCTTCAATTAAATTATGTCCATAATATTCAGTAAATATTAAGTTTTAATATCACACATTGAAGATTTTAACAGTTATTGAATGTATATTTACAATAGACAAATATACAGAAGTTGAACTATTAAAGATATGCATTGCTCCCTCATTTTCATGAATAAATAGTGGTAGTATGACAATTTGAAAGAAATGAGTGTTTCTATGAAAACCTTCTCTATAATATAAAAGAGAAATAGTAAAGCAATCTTAGACCCATGCTTGTTTCTTCATTTCACAAACTGCTGTTCTTGGTTTTCAAAATATGTATTTTTAACATATTCACTCATGCACATAGTTTTGGTAGAATTTGTACACTAAACTCTTGATTATCCATGAAAATGTTTAGCAAAAACTGATGAAAACTGTTGATTAGAAAAAGGGAATGTACAAACTACAGTTCATTTTATCAATAAGGAAAAAAAAAAAAAAAAAAAAAAAAAAAAAAAAAAAAAAAAGAGGCGTCTTACAAATTGTAAACATACTAAGTTTTGCATTTACAATGGGCACTACTACTTCAACTAGCATAGATAATCCAGAGTGAAGTGTATATTATATATCATTCAAATACGTGATATAAAACAAAAGCATAAGAAATTTTGTAAAAGAAATTGTGTATAAGTTTAAAGTTATACAGCCAATGAGTTTAAAAAGATATAATACAGAATACATACTGCCTATATAAACATGAAAAATTTGTTTGATAGATTTATTTATAAAATAAATCCTTATGCTAGTAAAATTTAAGTTTAATGTAATAAATCTATAAATGGCAAAATCTACTATTAACCTACAATTCAAAAAGTTAGCCTTGTTCCCATTATCTCACACTATAAAATCAGAAATATTAAGAAACATTATCTTAAGTTTATGAAATGACTTTTAACGATTTTTTCCCCCATTTTCAGTCATTCACACCTACTGAATTATACTGTTTGCATTTCATATATTCAGTTTCGAATAATTCTTTTGTACACAAGGTGCAAAATAAAAGTGTGAAAAAATTCCCATCAGTTTTAATGATTGAACGGCTCAACTGTAATACTTCATATACAAAAACTCAAATGCACAAGTTCATTCAAAAATCATAATGATACAACCAACATTGAGCACAAGTTCATAATATAAACATTTCAATTAGTAAACTTTCTTCAAATAATACATAGAACTATATTTGTAAATAACACATTTATCTCATTGCTTTAATTTCATTCTACATTTCATCATAGATGAAATACAAGATGTCAAAGTGTAAAAATTAACATGAAATTGCACAATAATAAGAAAATTCAAACAGTTAAACCTAACAATCATTTGACTCTAGAGAAAAACAATGTAATATATCAAAGATGAGTAATTTACTTACAAATATAAGTGCCAATTTTATATAGCATAACATTCTTATAAGACACATGACAAAATATACTCTGATAATTCAAAAGAAGGTTCTCTTTTCTGAATAAAGTACAATTCTTCTAGAACACGCTGAATAAAGAGAGCTCAAAGAATATTATTCAGCATTCTTTCTTTTGGCTAAAATTTTATTTCAAAACATGAAAAATTACATATATACTGATAACAAGAACATAAACTATCAATAAAATTTTATTTACATACAGGCACATATGCTGACAAAATTCTGCAAAACATTTATTTTTTTGTTTTTTATAAGAGAAAAACATTTTCTAAACAATTGAAAACTTAGGAAATATTCAATGAAAAAATAATACATTTGAGATATATATATATATAAAAACTAAATGCACAAGTTAAAAGCCAGCAGACATCAAAACTTTCACAAAATACAATTCAACACTTTTTCAATAAGTAACTTTACGTCATGGAATTACATAAGACAGTGAATGGCAGAAAAAAAAATAACATAGCTGCCAATACATCTCTATAATAGCAAATAGAAAATCTGTTTAATCATAGAAACATTATCTTGGTACAAAATGTCATGGGAACAAACATTTAAACTAAACAAGCCAAATATACATTACATTTTCATATTATGTATGCAAGTGTAAACATACACATGTATACATACAGCTGTAACAGTAAAAATATTTAGAAAAAATTTCAGTTTATGAGATAAAGGAAATACTGCTTAGAATATTTTATATAAACAGGAAGCATGGTATGGCCAATCACTATCTTTTATTCCCCATCTTTGTGTGTGATAAAGCAAATGTATACCCCACATTAGAGTTCCCAGCAGCATATTGGAAGAAAGCTGAAGTGACTATTCTGTTCTTTAGGCAGTTGAATACCTCACAGAAAATGCCTACAGAAACAGGTCTGCATAAATGGTGATGCAGGCCATTCAAAATAAGTCACATCCAGCACCAAGCCAAAGTGTAGTAAATAAATGTTGGCAGTTACAAGTGAAAGTTCTTACTGAAAAAGAATAAAAAAGAAATATCAAAATATAATTTCTCACAAGATGGTACAAATATATATATGTACATGATGCAATTCTGGGTTTTTTAATCTTAATATAATACATATTTATTTTCAATTTATAACCCTGAAATTTTTTTTAACTTTTAAGAGAGCTACATAATTAAATTCTACATAACTTGATATCTATAATAGACACTATGAATATAAAAATAGCTGCATAATATTTTCTGTAAGGAATATAGAAATTGAGAATTCAAAATCAAAATATTAAAAGTTCTATTCCAAATCAACTGTGAGCTTACATTTAAAGTAACATTCTAAAACAAGACATTTAGAAAATATCTGCAACACAAGTAAAGAAAAAAATTCTTAAGTTCTAAGAATTAAAGTACTTTAAGCAATAAAACCTTGTCCATTGAACCAGTTAGTTATAAGGTACTTAAGCAAAAACATCTATATTGTCTATACTAAAATACACAATATAATTATAAAAGTACTAGTCATATAGGAGCTACCCTAAACATGCATTAATAAAACATTGTAACACTTTGCAAAAGCAGAAACAGCAATAATTAAGTCCTCAGCATGCACAGCTGAAAATTTAAAAATAGAATAAAGAAAGGCTTATTAAAATAAAAGAAAATTCAAAGTTTAATATTTCATATTCAATTACACTACTTTAAAAAAAATAATCTTTGATTGAATTTTCATACAAATTAAACACTTCTTGTGGTTGTAAAACAAAAGTTAGTATTTTCAACACAGTAGAATACTTATGCCCTCAAACAAGTTATAGAAGACTTCATTACGACAAAATCCGAGTTCTTATATCTTACTTAAACCATCAAAAAGGTGAATACAAAATTGTATACCACATACCTATTATACCAGCCATGGATAATTAGAGTAGAAAACAGTACAAAAGCTTTAAAAAGTCTAGACTACTATGAACAGTTTAACCCACTGAACGGACACGTCAACGGGGTTTCGACAGCGAATTCCTGTTCGAAAACGGACCTGTCGACCCCTTCTCGTTCGCACTCGTATAACTGGTATCGCACACTTTTGAGGAAAATAAAATATTGCAAAGCAATAATAAATGAAAGAAACTAATTTTGAGTAACGGAACTCCTTTACCTTGCAGGGAAAATAATTTAAAAGTAGCCTGACAACTTTTAAACAGGCAACTAGTATGGTACAGTAAGTTCTGTCTGGAATTTACGAAAAGGGTGACTGTTTTGAAAGGGAAAAAGGTGGGGAGGGTGGCCGGTGGATGGGTTAAAATAAATTGTAAATTCTGAAAGTTTTAGCCTCCCCTTTCAGTAAATTCATATATAAAACAGATACTGTGATCATTCCAGAAACAATATATTTTCAAAACATTAAAATTAAAGAAAAATATTGCAAATTGGTAGTTTTGATGAAATTAAAATTATCAAGCAATTATGAAAATCAGTATTTATAAAAAAAAAATCTTAACTATTAAATATCTTGTGTGGGCAAAATATACTTGCCTTGGCATCATCAATTTAAGATGCTACTTTTTCTTTATCTTCTTTCTCATTCCTATGCTTCTTCTTTTTCAGGAATGATGGTGTACGAAGACCTTTCTTCTTCTTCTTATCTTTCTTGGGCGATTTATCTTCTACTTCTTTAACAGGAGAACTCTGAATAAAGAAAACCACAAAGTCATTAAGAACATAGTTACTGTATAAGCCAATTATGGCACTCCAACAACCTACATAATAGACCCTGGCCTCTGTTTTGGGGTTATATTTTAAAACTTTAAATATTCATATATTCTTTGCATAATTCTTTAAAATAAATTTTATAATATCTTAATTTATGAACATTAAAACACTAATTATTCTTTAAAATGTGCTTTGAGCATGCATTTTTGAGTTAACATTAACTGTATTTACATTGTTTTATATAGAAAATCTATATCAGTTTTTTAGCTTAATATTGGTTTCAATCACTTTCAGACTTCAGATTTTTCTTAGCTGAATTATTGCCAAACCTGATTTACCATTGTATTTTATTAGATAGCACATAAAGTACTACAACTATCATACAAAAGGTTAGAACAGCAATGAAATTGAAAAGAAACTAATAAAACAGCTATGTTCGGTAGGTAAATAATTTTTTAAGGAATTTACGATTTTTATCTTACTATTTGAAATAGCAAATTCTATGAATATGGAAAAAAGATCCCGCAATATTTACGAACTTAATATATTTAAACACAGTGATACTTATAATATCCCATTATGTAGCCTTAAAAGAATATTTTAAAGTATTGCAATATATATCAACTACCTCTTTACTACTCCTTGATGCAGCAGATACATCACCACTCTCTGCAGAACGCAGCTTTTCTTCACCATTAACAGTTACATCAGCAGCTACATAACAAATAACTTTTAAATTTTGTTATATTTTAAAAGCAAATTAACACTAAATATATGCACCCTTTTTAAAGAAAAAGGGACAGGGGTTAGAAGAAGTACAATCACATATTTATGTACATTCTAGTATCATTAACTCAAAAGAGTGTTGTCACTATTCATATTTTAAATAGAATATCAGATCTTCTGGAAAGATATTTCCCTCAACACAAATAAGAAATCTATCTTAAACATACATATATATGTAACCTTAGAAAATTAATGGCAGAGCTAGTGCAACCATGCTACATATGAATAAGCATGTGAAGTATAAGCAGCAAAATCAATAAGAATGGACACTCATAAGATGTAGAGGTGACAAAAGCATACTTTTTGAAGAAATCCAAAATTTAAAGTAAAATATCATCAATGCTAGAAACATTATTGCAAAATAAAATTCTGTGTATCGGGAAATATGAGAGCACAAAAATTTTATATTCAAAACATTTTATTAAAACAAGAATAAAACTAACAATACAGATATTAGTACCATGACACAATTTATAAGCTGCAATAATGGTTTAATTTAGTGATTTTTCCCGACTTCTTTATATTTTTAGAATATCACTAAACTGATCTCTTTCTACAAGCAGAATGTTATTTCCTCACATAACTTCACACATTTTTTTTTTTTTTAATGTACAGCAGGGGTTACCAAATGTTTTCAAACATAGGTCACGTTTCCTGGTCATTTTTAAAATCTGAGGATTGCCAAGCCACACATTATAGGAAAAACTTACAGCTAGTTTACTCAATTCTATGATAATATATTTCTGTAAAATAGGTATAACCTAATATATATATTATACATATACAATATATATATTAAACATATAAATATATTAAGCAAATTTGTTTTGGCCCCACTATGTACCATAACGTAATACTAATAACATCACTACATTTTAAACTTTTACTGAGTAAATTTATTAAAGGCTTTCAAAAAATTCTGTAGCTTTTTAGATATTTGTTTTTAATACTATTCATATATTGTGTATACTGTGTATGTTACACCTTTCTTCTGTTAAAGTGATAGTTTTCAAATTATTGTTCAACCTTTCAGAAGGATTGCAGAATAGTATACCATCATACAAGGTTTTTAAATATATTTTAGCTCATAGCAAAAATATACAATATTTTGATAGTATAAATAGCTAACTTATTAAAATATTAATATTTCTAAGCATTATATACACTTAATTTACTTAATACAAAACCTATTTTATACTCATTAATAATGTAATATTTTAACTCTTTATTTGACAACAAAATTATAATTTTAAAAAATCAATATAAACCAATACAGAACAGGAACAATTTTTAGAAGAATTTTAATTCAAAATATTCTCATGCATGAAGACAATTATTTAATTAACAAAAGTTAATATCACAAATTCATAATTATTACAAAAATACTTAAACATAAATGTAAGTTGCTCTTTCATTCCCTAATCAATTACACAATTTTAACAGAAGAAATCTAAAACTGGAAAATATTCTTCCTAGTATAGCTGTTAAACAGAAAATAATCACTGGGTTAAATTTTACTTTTTTTTTTTAAATTTTAATGGCTGCTGTAGATGGGGTGCTTGTTAGTAGGAAGTGCACCAGGTGCAAAATAAAACTCAATTTCTAGGATGGGGATGGCAACAGGTCTAGTCTACAAATAAAATTCTTAACATGCTGATAAAATATTGGTTTATTATACCTGAAATCAGAATAAACAAAAATACATTGATAACTTGAAAACAAATATTGGGTGCATATGATATCCATATTATATATCACCCCTGAATCCTGCCACTATATATCCTAGGTCAAAACCTAACCTGCGTTAATAATGCAAAAATGGCTAGTTGCAAATAGTATTAGTGATGAAATTTTTCATATAACAGCTTTTTAAAACAAAACAAAAATATTTTTAAAAAAATCTATTTTTAAAAACATTAAAAATAAAATTCCTTATAAATTACAAAGTGCTTAAAGGAAACATAAAATTGCTTATTTTTTTGGTGTAAATCCTTCATACTAGGTTCAAAAGATGTTGCGAAAGTTCAGAGAACTGACAACACATTATTTAAATTTTGTCTGCCAGTACATTGACTACATAAATATAAATTAAGTAACAACTTTAAAAACTCTATCAGAACTAATGAATAATCAAACAATATTTATATAACCAAGCAATTATTGTTCATGCAAAAAACAATCTTGTGAGCTGTACTTTGGTAACCCCTGATGTAAAATTACAAACAATTTACAACAGTATTTCAAAAGAGTACTCTGAAAAAAATTATTTAAATTACCTAATAAAAAGCTAATGAATAAAATAAAAATTACACAAAAAATTACTTTAGAGTATCTTGACACATAAGTAGAAAACAATCAGACTCGACTGTTAAAATGTGTATACATATACAAGCAGTGATTAAATATGCAAAAAACAGGTGGAGAGAGGGCGGGAAACAAAAGCTTTTTATAAAATTCTAATTACATAAAATTTCACTTTATGATTACAAATTGTTATTTGAAAATTTATTATATTTGAACCCTTTACTTGATTTTCAAAGAGAAAATTATTAAATATACCATTTTTAATAGTTTTAATAGTCAATGTCAATGTTCTTTAAAAGATATAACTATAAAAGAAAAGCAGAAATCAAGTATGAACACAGAACATAAGCCTAAACTTACATTTAAAGAGTATATATATACTATTATAACTATAACTGAATATTTACTTTTAAAATTATTTAAATATATTGTATATTATTTAAGATAAAATATACTATAATGCTAATGCAATGACAAGATAGCATAAACAGTCTAAAATTAACAATTGTATAAGAAAATATTATATATACATAGCTTTATTTTTATTCATTCTAGAAACCTTAAGTATTTAGCTTACAAAAAGGTGTTTAATGTAAATAAGGTAGATTCCTGAACTTACTGTTTTTAATTTTCGGTTTACGCTCAGATAAAGTGCGGCGTTGAAAGCTTTTTTCTCTGATTTCTTCAGCAGCTATAATTAACATGCAAACATGCATCACAAGTGAACATGCATAACAGGAAAACAGGTAAGCAAAGAAGTTTGGAAATTGTAGCAAAGCAAAAGCACTTGCATGCACCTCTTAATTCAAATTGAGATACTTCAAAATGCACTTAAGTGATATTACAAAAAGTGCTCAGTGATTACTGAATTCAAATTATCCTTTCAATTTAACTACCATTTAAATCAAATGTGAACACATTTAATTCATAGCAGTAAGTGAGATTACTTTAATAATTATAATTATGCGATACACAATAAGACAGAATTTATAATTTACAAAAATAGAAGGGTTTAGGATAAAAAATTTAATTCAAATTTAATACACTGATTAAATTACACCTGAAAAATAGTTTTTGATTAAGTTTAATACAATGAATATTTATTTCCAGACTAAAATTTATTAGTCATTAGAAATGCAAAATTGATATTTTTATTTATATTTAAACTATGTTTTTAACTTTAGAATTAAAAAAAATCTCTACAAATGTATCATAAAGATACTGCAAGCTCTGGTAAATACAAAAATACTTATTCAGTTTGTTTCAAACTAATAATCTTACTACTAAAATTACATAACAGTTAAAGCTAGATTCTTTAAGCAAAATAATGAAAAATATAATTTTAAGAATAAACGATAAATATGATAAACAGATTAACCTGTTGTAAATGTTAATTCCAGAGAGAACAGATTAAATGTAAACTAAACTCAATCAGAAAATATGAGATGCAAAGCAATAAGTAAACTGAATTTTCGTTCACTTTGAAAGAATGTTTTTAAAGTATGATTTAGCTCTAATACTCTGACTAGCAATCAATAGTTCATGCACAAAGAGAAAGAATGCATGCGTGTGTGCATAAGTATAGAACATGCTTCAAAGATAAGCTCATCAATATCCATTCATACAAAGGACATAACTTCTTGAAAATGATATTCTGAGGTTGAAGCCATATATAATTAGTTAAAAAAAAAAACTCTGTTAAAGAAGTTTTGTTTCAAACAGTTATAAGTGAAAGAAATAATTACAAAGAAGAGTATTGAAGTAACCGGTTAGTGAAAATACCTGATAAAAATATCAAAGTAATTTGAATATCTTGTTAGCACATAGCAATTTAAAGATAGATTAAAAGCAGACTGAAACACAGCTGGATGTTAAAGAAAATTTTGCATAACAGCAAAATATTTACAAAGGCAACAGTTTCATACAGACCAATTATGGTTAGTTAATATAATATAGTTTTAGAAATTAAAATCCCATGTACTTTCTACACAAATTTACCATTCTTCAAAAATCAAACTGATTACAGATTCATATAATTCGATTTTAATTTCATAGCTTTATAAAAATGCAGACACGCATGCATGCACTCAAACAATAAAAGATTTAGAACATTTTTTTTAATGATCATTAAAGGAACATCTTAAGAGTTTACTACCAATAATGAAGAGTTAGAAACCTTAATATTTACTAAGAAGTGCCAAACAATAAGTAAATTACCTTCCACACTGAGTCTTGCTGATAAAGATCTCTGTACAGAGCTACCTGTTTTGACAACTATGAATAAAATAAAATATAAAGCATGCAAAGAGAGTAAAAATTCATGCAATAAAATTACAAAATATTCATTCTTGAAAAATATCTAAGTTGGTAATTTTAAACGAACTAAAATAATTCTTATATATAATTTTTTTTTTTTTTTTTAAAGAGAGAAACTTCCTATTTAAATTAAAAAACTATTATAATATTAAAATGAAATCACATATGCTAATAACCACTATAACAATTTAATACAAGGCATTAGTTGTAACAAGTATACGCTTACTACACATGCTTTGAAAACACAAAGAAAAAATTTAATAATTGCAGTACCTTCTTCATCAGAACATGGAGATGTTGGTGACTGAGGAGGTGTATTTAGATCTTGGACAGGAGAACTGACTGTCTGCTGCTCAGGTATCAACACAGGTTCCATTAATAAAGGTTTAATATGATCTGGTATATCCTCTTCAACTATGTGTCAAATTATATTATTAAAAATAGCTCAAAAAGAGAAAAATAACTACATTTTTCATTTTAAAAAGAAACTAATTGTTAAATAATGCATGAAAAATTACCATTAAACATTTAATATTTTTCAATCCTGCAGACAATCTTAATATATACTACAGCAATTCCTAATAATCGAGAGAGCGATTCAAGTCAACACTAATTATTAAGGCAACAAAATAAGGAATTTTTACCACTACATACAAGGTTTGAATTCCCCCATCCTTAAAAAACGACAGCCCACTTAGATATACTCAATAGGTTTTAAATAAAAATTCTGTGTTTGTTTCAGTAAACAAATTTGGATTTATATGAAAATGTTTCACCGAAATGAATCTTATGATAAAGCCAAATACTTAAATATAATGTTTAATAGTTGTTTATTACCAGTAATATCACATAGGCTATGCAATTGCATCTACATTATGCTACATTATTATACCCACTATATATGTAATCTATTTGCATATATACAACCCTAGTTTGAAAAACTTAAGCTTCAAGTAATACATATTTTGTTATATACAATATCTATAAAATGTTACAGACATCACTGACTGAAAACAAACTTTATTATTTTAGGAGTTTAAACGGTATATTAACACAAGAATATTACTAGGACATGGAAAAATTAGTAAATATGAAATTTCCAGGAGAGTAGTTCAGGCTTGCAACTGCTGAGGTGCTTTCAAAAAGGTGAGAAAAGTGACAAATAATACAGAATAAGTGACTGAAAAGTGACTAAACATTGAAAAAAAAAAAGAAGAGCGATTTTTTTTCTCCTTTTGATTACAGATGCTATTATTAAGATTTTTCTTATGGATTAAAGCAAGACATGATTTTAGCGTCAAATACAAAAAAGATTAAAAATTTTGTTTAACACAACTCAACATTGTTTTTTATTCAAGAAAATCTATAATTAGATTTGAATACATACAATAGATTAATTTGATATTCACAATTTTCTACATATATTAATGATGTTTTGAAATATGTACATTGCTAGATTGAAGTATCTAAACAAAAATTGTGAAGAAAAAGAAGAAGAGAAATGTGTGCTTTGACTTAAATTACTTTAATGTATTAAATGTACATTTCAGGAACTTCTATACGACTTTTTAAAATCACTAAATTCTGGAAACCATATGACTAATTACATTTTAATGAGAAAAATAAGATTAGAGCATCACATTTTTGGTCTTTTATTAAAATATTTTGTTATTAATTCAGATTTTCTTTTTTCAACAATAGACTTTTGCTGTAATACACCATGAAAAAAGTGACTAAAAGTGATCAATTGTAAAAAAAGTGACTAAAGGTGAGAAAAGTGACGGAATTGCAAGCCTGGTAGTTTGAATATAATGATTATAAGCATTACAAATTTTATTGCTCTAAAAACTAAGTTGCTATCAAATTTAGTAAAACTAAAATTGAATACATTAACATCAAGTTTTGTACACTTAAACTTTAATACACATTGATATATACAGAGAAAATAAATTCCAAACTTAAAAGCTGTAAATGTACTTCATATTTATCTAAAACATACATTTAAAAATTATATAAAGGTATAACAATGACATCAATTATAACTATTTTGTGGATGTCAAAAAAGTAGAACATTTAAACACATGTAATATTTCACTCTCTCAAAGTGATTGCTATGGATGGATGACTTAAAAGTTCTGAAAAATTTCATATTGAAAGTTTTTGGGAGATAAAAGTGGGTCCATTTTGGCAAACCCTGACTATATATAGTAAATTTTTTTTAAATAGTAACAAATGGTTCATAACACTAACCTGGTTCTCCCCTTTGTTTCTTTTCAACTATTTTTCTGTATTCTTCTAAATCTTGATCCGATATGTTATCAAATGGATTTTTAGCATAAGCTGTTTTATAGACCATGGCATTATGTTGGAATTCTCTCTGAATAATTCCTTTCGATGCAGCACCAACAAGAACAACCTGATCTCCAGTAGCATTCAGCTGAGCCTCCTAAGAAAATTTATAGAAGAGTCATGCTAAGAAACACGCAAAAATCATTTATTTGATGATGATAAAAAAAAAAAAAAAAAAAAAAGACATACCTGCATTTTCTTGATTTCTTCCCAAGTTACACCTTCAAGGATTGAAGATTGTGGTCCAGCAGTTATCTTTGAATGCATTCTATTTTCTTTGAGCTACAGAGAGAATAAAATTTTACAGAGATCTAAACAACCAGCTTCTTAAACTCTACATCAGTGTCATAAAAAACTTAAAAGTTTGTTAACAAATTTTGTTAACTTCTAAAAAAAAGGAGAGAACAGAAGATATGACTTTACATATTCACACAAAGTTACCTCTTTCTGTTTCCTTTTAAACTCATTTGGATCTCCACTTTTTGGAATAAACTGGTGTGGGCTTTCAATTTTTACAGGTGTGCTGTGAGATGGTGAGCCTTCTTGTACCCACTAGTATAAAAAGGAAAAAACAGTTAATAAATTAATCTTTATTGTAATATTTAATTATATCAAAGTGTAGCTTCAAATGACCATGCAGCAACCATAAGACACCAACCCCAGTTAATTCAGAGCAAAGCGAATTCATGCAAACACTAGTTCTTGCAAGTACTCAAAATCAGACAATGCGCTATAATTATAATGTTAATACCATAACCAATACTTTAAGACCATTCTACCATTGAATTTCTGAAGCACCACAAAAGTTTATGCAAGTTATGAGATGTTAGAATATAATTTGATGGGTTAATCAAGTTTCCCCATGGGATGCAAGAGGCTGAGAAGATGGATGTACAGATAATTTTGGAAGCTCATATTACGAGTTTTCATGTCATGACTAGTAATGATATATGCATTTTTATTAAGAATGTTATTTATTAAACATAAAAGCAAATAGCATTATGTAGTGCAAAGAGCAATGTATTTTGTTATATGGCTGATTGTATAAAGTTCTTACGGAATCATTGTCCCCACTATCTGGCTTGACCCACTGTAGGAATAAAAAGAAAAATTTAGAAAGTTAAGTAAATAAATCAGAAAGTACATAAAACAACTCAACTTACAGATACACACATACTATAATTATTGGATACAGCAGGAAACATTTTAAACTTTGCACTTAAACACAGCTTTTCAAAATTAATTTCTACAGAAACACAATATACTTTTAACTGGAAAACATTTTTCTAGTATAGGAAGTTTTAATGAGGAACATCATATGTATACAAGTGAGTTTTAAAACCAGATAAAATTCCTTTAAAAGAAAAATGGATTTTTTTCCGACTACAATATTTAAATTAATTTTTATTCCAGCTTTAATAACCATTTTATAAATTTCAATAATCTGAGAAAATGTGACTAATGAATATTCATTGCTTCGTAAAATATTCTTTTGTGACTAAATCATGAAAATATTTTACTAGGAAGATACCAATCTCAGCATTAAAAATTGATGAATATATTTGCATCATACTTAGTCGCTGCTTCTTTGATAAATTAAAAATAAATCTGGAAGGAGAATTATTACTTAATCCTTCAATTAATACTTAATCTAAAATTTATCTAATAAAGAACGGATGGCCACAATTCGTCAAGATCCTTCACGATGGCTTAGAATGTTTATAATATATTAACTTCATTAAAGTTACACCTTGAATCAGGAAAGAAAAATTACACTGTATATAAAAATAAAACCTTTTATAATAAAGCATAGATACCAGAGAAAATTTTGTAAAGAGAAGCTTAAAATTATATTCTAGAATATATATTTCACACAATATTGTATGGATTAAACTTACTTTAGTAATCTTCTTGGGATCACTAGTTCCTGTTTCAAGAACTTCTACTTTTTGATAAACATTTGGGGAATTGACCCATCTTAATTTATCCTGTGTTTTCTTCCCTTCCATAAGTTTTTTTAATGGGCTAAATAAATACAAAATTTTTTATCTTTCATTAAACCACATTCTACTGATTCATTTTTTTCAAATTACATGAAAAAAAGATGTAAAAAACTACTTATAAGAGAAACAAAACATTCTGAACCGATTGCTGTTTTAGATTTTCAAATCTACACTGTACTGAATCATTTTTCATAAAAAAAAAACTCTATAGTACAAGTTTCACACTGGTAAAGGAACATTTAGACACTTATAAAGCTTATATGCTTAAAACACTTATATACATGAGTCTGGGATGCTTGCATATAATCTAAAACAAGATAGAAACAACTATTTAGAAGCTTAAAATAGAAATTTAAGCTATTTCTAGATTTTGGTTTAATGTATCTACCTCTAAGTTACTTAGTGAAACAAAATGTTATATTTAAGACAAACAAGGAAAATTTATCAACAAAGGTTCATATTCAAGTATAGAACAATATAAAAGATAATTAGCAGGATAATTCACTTTTAAAAATCTTTTTTCACATACAGAAAAAAAAACACAAATTTATTTCAAATTAATATATGAGTTCTTTGATAAAATCTTATTAAATAACATTTAAATTGGAGAATAACGAGTTACATACCTCAACCATTTATCTTCATCAAAGTATTGAGCAAATGATGTGGCAGTGGGTGGTACTTCAACATCATTCTTTTGCCTTGGTAATTCAACTCTAATCAAAGGATATTTATACAAATAGCCTGTTCGGAATCCCTACAATATATATATATATCTATATATATATATATATCTATACATACATATATATACATTATATATATATATATATATATATATATACATTATATATATCTATACATACATATATATACATTATATATATATATATATATATATATATATATATATACATTATATATATCTATACATATACATACATATATATACATTATATATATATATATATATATATATATATATATATATATATACATAATTGAACCAGTCAATTATACATGAAAGTGAAAAGATTAAATATGGTATTTTAGTTTTAAAAACTTACAGCATTGTCTAGCATTCTCATTTGTGCTTCAAATTCAAGGTCCCAAACTTTGAACTTCTTTAACCTTGTTTCCTTGTCCTCATCAGAGGAATCAGGTTTCCCAGTAACATCATGGTTAGAACTTACTAAGCTCCTTACTTTTTGTTTTGCGTCATCAGACATAACTTGTATATTATCCAAACCAATTGGCATTAGACGTACCTATATTTAAAATAACAAAATTTAAAGTATTAGAAAAAAACTCAAACTTAAATTAAAAAAAGAACAGATTCACAAGAGCTTAAAATAGTTTAAAAAAATAATTGGACTAAAAGTTTAAGATAACATACCTGGGCTTCACAAGCTAATACTAGATTTTGTAGATAAAATAAAGCCTCTTCTATTGATTCTCCCATAACAATGACTCCATGATTTCGAAGAATCATAACCTTTAAAAAGAAAGCAAGAAAACATTTTAAGTAAAAGCTGATAAAGATTAACTATTAAGGTGATATATGAATAATAAATTGCTTACTTTATTAACAGGTCCAAGGTCTCTAGCAATAAGTTCTCTTTCCTGTGTATCTACGACAATACCTTGATAATCATGATAACTTACTTCACCAAGTAATGCTGCCTCTTGAGAAACATACAGGAGTCCAGTTTTCATTGCAGATACCTTGTAAATGTAAAATAACCTATTAAATATTGCATTTACAGACATTTTATACAACACTAATTAGAAAATAGGACTGCTATATCTCAAAAGCAAAAATTTACATTGCTTTCAATCATATCAACAGTTAAGTAAATTTTAAGATTAAAGATAAGAAAACATTTTCTAAAATACAGCACTTGTAATAATACTAGTAGTATCTGCTTCTTAAATATTCCCTAGCATAATTCCAGACTAAGTAAAATTGTCAACACTGTCATTTAAAAAAAAGGCTATAAAATATTAAAATAGAGAAAAAATTCATTTAACATGATATTAAATATTAAAATAATAAAAGACAAATATAGAACTGCAAGCCCTGAAATAAAGTTTTACATTGGTACCCAGTAAGATACAAGTACTAGAAAGAAAACTTCAGAAACTACAAAATTATAAAATCTGGAAATAGAAAAAAGTAATTTAAAAAGAAATTTAACATTTACTTTAAAGTTCTAAGTACATAGTGAAATGCATATTTCAAACAAAACCTTATTAAACTAGAATTAAATTTATTTAATTCTAGTTAAGTGCAGATTGCATACATATTGAATGCAGTATTAACACTTTTTGCATACACACCTTTCATTCCTACTGAAGCGTATTTACCTTATAACAAACAGAGCAATGGAACTAAGAATGTATATGGTCATTTGAAATAACCCTTTAAAACAGTATGTTTCGAGTATGAGGTAAAACCTTTTCACATGTAATGAGTTCCAAAACCGAAACACTTCAAAATAAATGCAATTCAACAATGTATTACTTATGGAAATCAATCAAGATTAAATTTTTTTAATGTTTTACTGCAAATAACCCCCCAAAGTAACAGCATTAACTTACAGCAACAACAGGAGGATGATGAATATGAATGACACATCTAATGTCTGGTCGAGCAGAATGAACTGCAGAATGAAGAACAAATCCAGCACGATTAAATGTGAAAGATGTTGATCCTGGATCTACAACATTTCCTTGCATATCAACCTTTAATAGAGATGAAGCTGTCACTTCTGGGTATTGTAAACCAAAAGGATTCAATAGGAAATGCTCCAAATCTTGGTTTACACGAACCTAAAATGAAATAATTCAATTATATTCAAATATTTGAAAATGGACAAAAATTATAAACATATTTGAAGCAAACTTACAGTGACATGGTTATAAATGTTTTCTGACCAACCATATAGATCTATTAATCTGTAAACAGCAGCTAACTTGCACCTCAAAAGTTTTTCTTGTTTTGTGTACCGAATACCATCAACTCCTCTAATATCATTTATAGGAATCACACATTGGCCAGATCGAAATCCAGATGAACGTCTGTTAGGGAGCAGAAGTTCTGTTACTTGTTGCAGTGCAGCTAAATTTGCAGGTAAATATCCTTCAGAAATTTGAGACTCAATTATTCTTTCCAGTTCTTCTCTAAACACTTGACTAAAGAGAAAAAAGAATTATAGATAAAGAATCTTATACATTCATTTTAATAACAGATTTATAGCAATATATTTAGCAAATATCTAGGTCAATGGTCAAGATTTCATATAGCTTTCAGTATACAGTATGAAACTGTTTTAAAATATTTAAAAGTTGCCTAATTTATCAATGCCTCTTTGGCAAAGTAAAAACAAGATTTTCAGATTTTTGGTTGATTAATTTCTGATAGAAGCATTACAGCTCTTAGTCTCATTAGCTCTCACGTAGCAAAAGTAGATCAGTGTTCCAAACCATTACAACAGAAAGACTGTTTCAGAACCTGTTAAAAGTATTTTATTTATTTAAATTAAGAGTAGACATTTAACCTGTCTACTGTAGTGCCTGTTAACTCAGCAATAAAAAAATTCGATAAGCATTCTTCATACCACAGAAAAGTTTCACATATCCCATTTATCATGATAGGAAAACATTTATCAAATATTTGCAAAGATGCATAAATTTAATGTAGTTACAGATAAGATTAACTGAGTTATCAAGGAATGCTGATGAAAATAATATAAATATGGCACACTTCGTTAGATTGTTTTATTTTAATCTTATGCCTGACCTAGACATGTATGACAAGCAGCCATATACAGTTCAGAAATACAAATGTTACAGTAATTTTTAACAGTATTAACAGCAGCTACATCAACATAGTTAAAAATAAGAGCTTAAAGTCTCCACACACATGGACATCATTAGCAAAACAAAATAGGTGTTAGATTGTTACAGATCAGTTACCTTAATAAATGTTGAAAGAAAGCCCTTCATGAACTACTAATAAAAAAATGTTAACTCTAGAAATGAAATACAGACAACTTCCAGAAGGAATTACAAAACAAGAACAAGTCTAATTACTTACCTACCTACCTACTAATAAACTAAAAGAACAGAGGTGGTAGAATGCGAAGAAATATTTACGTAAATCTTTTTTTTTAAATAAATAAAAAATAAAATTAAAAAATAGACAAGAAAAAAATGTATGCATGAATTTTGAATACTTTACACAATCTATACAAGTCAAATTATAAAATGATTTTAAAACAGAATATTAAGATTCAAATTAATCATTAATTTTTTAAAATTTACGTATTGTATACAAATATATAGGGTTCTCAGGAAAGTATAATCTGATTACAAATTTATAATTCCAAACAGTACAAAATTATAATCAGTATGTCATAGTAATGAAAAACTTTTTGATCATAACATTTTCTCTTTATAGTACGTGGTACCATTGTTGTCATTAAGCTGTTTTTGATATTTTCAAAGTAGGGGGGGGGGAGAAAAAGAACTGGTTTCTAAGCAGAAGGAGGCTTTATTTTTTTCATGTGTGTATGTTCTCATTTTCAAGAAGTCAGTCAGTATTCAATCTTCAGCTTGAACTTAGGAGAAAGTACCATACAATTAAAGCATCAACATCTCAAAGTATAAGTAGTGGTTTTACTAACTCTGTGAAAACTGGATGCCTGTGCAAAGGCAAAGGTTACTACAACATGCTTGGCAAGAAACAGCATATTGCATTGATATTATGCAGGTAAAAATAAGAAGTCATATTGAATATTAGTGAATCAAAATTCCTTTATTATTAAGTTTTTCCTTTATAATGATACATCTATAATTTTTCGTTTGTGTCTATTCAAAATATAAGCTTGTAATTAAATGATTTTTTCCTGATAACCTGGTATTATGCAGCTTAATTATACAGTATTCTACAGTATTAGTAATAATCTGGTATTATACAGTAATTTAGTAATAACCTGATTTGTAATGGCAAAAAGCTTACTACTGAATCTATTTTCAAGTTAAAATATTTGTATAAGAAGTCAACAATTATTCAAATTAAAGATCTATCTGTTTGTGTGTGTGTACATAGCTTTATAATGAATGTTTTAGATCCACCACAAATGAAAAATAATACCCAGGCTGGATAATTACAGTCATAGGTATAGAAGACAACAATTAAAATTTCAAATTAAAAATAATAGTTTATTGAGATGCCTCATCTTGGCATTTCTGTTCCAAAGCATGTAATGTAAACAAGGGTTTTATAGTGGTGTAAGGCACTAGTGAGCAAGCCAATGAGAATGTTAAGAATTAGTCACAAGGAAAGGTATGGGATTGAAACCAAGTTATATAAACAAGTTAAATAAGAATAGTTGAGCTAAGCAGGAATTAATTTTGGTATACCCAAAGTCAAAGGTTACCACCATGAGAAGAGAAATGAAAAAGGCATCTTGCCAAATGGTTATAATTTTAGGGATAGATTCGCCAGAAATTTATTTTTGAATACAATTATAATTCAGTTAGTTTTGGGTTAAAAATTATTACATATATATATATATATATTTGCAATAGAACAAATACAAGAATATTCTCTATGTTATAGCTGACACCTGAAGAAAAAATCCTTTGAAGCAAATTATACTTAAATTGAACTTAGATGACATCTCAAACATATTATGGCAACATCTCCAAAAGTTATAAAGATATGAAAATTTAAAAATATAGAACAAACCTGTTCATTATCATATCGACTCTCTTTCTCCTTTCCATTTCTTTCATGTCTTGGTCAATATCTGGGGGCCGCCACATCTGTTTCTGGCTTTCAGGGTCATCAGGATCATATTTCGCCACTGGCCCATTTTCCTCAATATTACCATTGGGTTTGTTTTCAGTATCTGCCATATTTTCAGGTATATTTGAAGCAAAACTGAAATAAAAGGTGAAAATAATGAAATAATGCACATTTATGAATTTATATCCAACTAAATAAGAACTCTAAAAATATGAGAGAAAGTATTATTTATAAAAAAAAAAAAAAAAAAAAAAAAAAGTAATTATAAATACTCAAAACATGCAAACCTTTGTGAAAAAAAAGAGGTATTTTTAAAAGATTAGATGTTATTTTGAAAATGAAAATACTTAAAATAAATTTTTTACATTAAACTTTATTGTCCAATATTGATTCCTTCAACAATGTTGACTCAAGTTCAACATTGAATGTGGCTCAGTTTTTAAATTTAAGAATTATTATTAACACTCATTTGATTCAAAAAATAATCTGACTGTAAAAGTTTAATAAGCTTTTTGTTCAAATTTTAACAATGGTCAAATAATTTTTTCTTTTCTTTTGCCAAACAAGGAGCTGAAGTTCATGGGTTTAAATCCCACTTCTGGAGAGAGAGAGAGAGAGAGGGGGGGGGAGTGCCTCCTATCTCTGAAAATATTTGCTTTAAAGTCATTACCACATACATTTCCACTGTAATAACAGATGAAAAAACTTCTTACCCATTTTACATAAAAAAAAACTATCAGCTAAATCTATTAGTCATCAGCATATTAATTATTAAATATATTCCAAAAAAGTTTTTTAAACAAAATCATAACATACCAAAATCAAATATATAATTGATGTTAGATTCTAATGCTAACAAAGTAAGGATGATAATTTCGATTCGATAACGAATGCTCTTAGGGGAGAGTTAACTCATTTCAATGCAGAGAAATATTTTTCTCCTGTACAGTTAGAGTATTTAACATTGTTTAAGCACTTCCTTTTATAAAAAAAATTCTTGTCCTGACATGCACCCCAAATTCGCTGACATAAATCAGGCCCTGTATGTATGTGTGCACATACACAGTATTTTATTTACTGATTTATTAAACTTATTATCCAAGGGTCAGGTATTAATTTTTTAATTGTAAATAACATGCATGTCTTTCCGAAATCGAGTAATTTTACTGTAATAACACTCCTTAATGTTTTCAAATGTTTCTTGAAATATATATGTGTAATGACTGAACAGAGGAAAATAGCAATTCTCTACACACCAAAAACATCTCTTGAAATTGCTTATTGTTTGGAACCAATGCCGAATGCGCATAAATAAGAACATTAACCTACTTTTCAATCACACAAGGTAATACGATATATTAAGAGGTCAAACTCTCAAATGACAGTTTTTTTTTTTTTTTTCCTAAATATGAAAGTGAGGCAAGTTTTGTAGAGTATGTGTACTCACTATATAAAATGAAAACCACGAATCGTATGTAGCTTATAACAATGTTGTTATGCTTATAACAACTTGTTATGCGTCTTATGAACATTTATAAGCAAACTTTTTTTTTCTTTTGTTACTTACAAGAAACGTAAAAATAAGGATGAGAACTGAAGTGTAGAGAAAATTTGTTAAGGAAATATTTTGAAAAAAAATTTTAGTTTAAGAAAAAGTGACCTACGATTCTGTGAATATTTTATTTTGCCGTAACACGGTCATCCGGAATCCTAAAGCTGCAATGTCTGGGATGCAGGCAAAAATAAAACTTACTTCCGCATTAAAAGAAACGAGCACGAACACGGAAACGGAGATAATGTGAACCCATGATTGTGTTTTGAAGTAAAATACAACGTCTGACGTTATAAAAGTTCTTATAAAATTTATCAAAAGATAATGCTTTTCTTTAATAAAATTCCAATAATTCAACAAATAACTAAGTCAGAAGACCATTGCAAGCGTGTACACACAATTAAAAAATAAATAAATAAATACGTGACCAAAGAGCAACACATTTTACGTCAAATGACATTTTCTGCTAACAAACTACAAGTCAACTTTCACAGAATTGTTTCTAGAAAAGAACCTAATTTATGTACAACAGCCAACATTGAATAAGTTATTAAAAATAAATGGCTACAGTGAATTATATATGCAATCCTTTAATTTCTCTGTCTAAAAGTCTAATTTGTGTATTTACTAGTATATAAATATCTTGAAATTAAATACAAGTTTAAACGTTCAAGTTCACTTCTGTGTAATGACTTCGAGAGAGTCTGCGTATGGATCATATGTAGTCATATGCACAAATATGTAGTCTACATCTAGCACAGTTTTTATGTCTATACTTCCAAAAGAAATAGAAAAAAAACGACCGCAACAAAAGTTCCCAAAGATGACGCTCATAGCAAACCCCTAAATGGTAAGAAAATTAATTTTTCAAGCGAATTCAACACATAAGCTTTAATAACCACAAAACTTTTTTTTTTTTTTTTTTTTTTTTTTTTTTAATTCATCTGCACTTCTGGAGGCGTTAATTGCTCAACGAATCACATGCGGTTCCGTATTAAAAGAATTATTTCACTACCAAAGCATGCGATCCTAGAGGATTACATTCCGGTGCGAAAATGTAAACTGTATAATTGATTTAACACGGTAAATGTACGCAGAGTACCTATAACTCTATAAAACTGAAAAGGAGCTGAAATGTCCACCAGTATTTACTGAGTAATGCACCGCCAGAAAAGAACATTGATAAATAGTGTAGCAAAGATATATCTGTTACTGTAGGGATGTCCATGACCAAAAAATATTTTTGTGTTTTCTATCCTTAAGCTTTCTTCTCTTTAGTTATTGTGTTATGGACTCACGATCCACTTTCCTATTCCCTTATTCCATCTTTTAATTGTTTTTTATGCCCTGCTCGTTGTCAATTTCTCTGCCTAATGTAACAAATCTCTGGATTAGAGGGTCAGCGCAGGCAATCCAGTTGCACCATTGCCTTGTATAGCAAAGCATCTGGTGTTCTAAAACCTTAATCATTACTGCCAAACGCCGGTTCTCACTAGTATCTACATAGATTTAAACACTTGTTATCCATAGAAAAGGAGTGAAAGAAAATATTTAAGCTCAATAGAATTGAAAATCTATAAACATTCCATGTTATCGAATTGCTTTGAAAATTCGCACTCCCAAATGACATCATATGGCAAGAATGTGATTTAACATAAGTAAACTAATCTAGGAGGAGGTATCTTGATATTTCGCTTACAGCTTTTTCCGTAAACGTAACTGACATTCTAAACTCCCGATATCCGATGCAGTAGAATCAACAAGTCACGAATCAGACACATTTTCTTCTTAGATGACTCATACTTCAATGCTTGTTGTGTCTCATATCTGACTAATCTGTAGGAGAGCGTAATCGGATTGACGTGGAAACCTTATCGTTCTCTTCCATCCCAAGGTCACTGTCCTTGAATGAACTACCCGAAAATCACTAACCAGACCGATTTTTCACCATTCAGATTATTATTCCAAAGTAGAGCCGCACAGGGTTCACTCTGTATACAACATAAGTGGTATACATTACGTGGAACGATAAGAATTAAGTATGCTGCGAATTATAAATAACATACAGTTCATATTTTGTACTACTCACGTAAACATGTTTTAATATTTATTTACATTTTCTTTAACTTTTAGAGGATATTTAAAAATTTTCGATATATCATAACTCAAAGGAGTATCACTGGCGGAAACAATCCCGTAATCAGCGGTTCTCAACAAGCGTTTAATCTCAACTTTCCTCCAATTTATCTTATTTGATCAATTAAAAAGTTTGAAAAAGATTTTAGGACTCAAAGACTCTCCGTCTGTTTCTGATTATATATATTTAATAAGCATTAAGTAATAGAGAATTCTAAGTAGAGGTGTGTGCACCAACCGTCCATTGATAACGTCGTATACCTGACAAATCAAGCACAAACTAATATTTTATCCCCGACCGTTATAAGTCTTAAATTATTAACCAGCGACTTCCCCCTTGCACATAAAACCTTACACATTGTCGGTCATTTTTCTGATTGGGAACTAATGCCATTTCCCAAACTTTCGATAACTGTGTACCCTTTCTATAACTTTCGTAACACTGAGTATCATACCTCGTTTAAAAACTTAAGATACTTCAATATTCTCAATGAAAATTTTCCCCCTTTTTAGAAAATAAAATATTAATAGACGAGAAATAAAATTCATTTATAATAAAATAAGTTAAACCACATTCATTATAACAGCGATTTTCAGCCTTTATGCTATTACCTATTATTTTTATTATTTTGGTTTGTCTCTCTATCTTTTATTTTTAAGGAGGTGTTATAATAATGGACACATTTTAAACAATACCAACTTTATTATGAAAAAATTACTGAGCTACAAGTAAAAATAATTACAAGGTTTTACTGTACCATACACAAACATGCAAAATTTTTTAATTAAATTATAAATTAAAACTACATTAAACGCATCAAAATTTAATGCGATGTTGTTTATTGGCCCAAGTTAATCAAATCTTGAGGGGAAAAGAGGAGAGTCCCACCAGTTTTCAACTATAATCTGGTTCGATGTTTCGTTTTCATCGCGTCGAAAAGCCCATTTCGCCTAATTAAGACTTTACAAACGGTTGAAGCATTTTTGTTTTGCACTTGAAAGATTCATATTCTCCATTTAACATTCATTCAAAATTTAATTATGGATTCATTTTGAAATTTCTGTTTAAGTAAGCCCATGGGCGATCCTAAGTAAAAAAAAAGATTCTGAACAAATTACAAAATTTTCTGAAAAAGTATACGCTACTAATTGAAAATAAAAACAATATTAAGGTTAATTTCTGGATGTCAAGTCTAGAGGTAAATGATATTTGAATTTTAATATTGTGATTTGTTTACCAAATATCAATATATTGATATCTTCTACTAAATATCTTATTATAGAGTTGCAAATATAAGTGTTCTGTATAAAATACAAAAATATATATAGCAATGTGTGGTGGTTATGTATAAAACAAAAAATCAATTTCTAAATCAGAATACATAAATTTAAATTTTAACATTGCTTCAAAAAAGAAAGTCACATAACATTACTGTTCTTCGGCAGAAAAAAGATTTGTGGACGCAGAAAAGAAAAAAGGGTGAGAAAAGATAACTTTCTGATTATCTTCAAAATTCATTTATATATTTTTATTTGGAGTGGAAGATGGTTTTAAAAAAAACTTTCTTTTTAATTTTCAAAAACAGATTTTTTTTCAGGAAATTCTTTTCAAATTTTCGAGAAAAAAAAAAATCTGTCTTATAATTTTCGTAACAGATACGTACAAAATGTCCGAAAATTTCCAATCAGAATTACCCCTGAGTAAGCCATCTAAGCTCTATTGCTCAGATTAATAAATTGACAATTCCTACCAGTTACTTATTTTAATCTAAGATGCAGTTCCACATACAAACATCTGTTCATTTCTTTTAGACAATGCCAACAAATGTTGAAAAAGCAACTTCACACAGATATGAAGTTAGAAACGGAAAGACATATTTCTGGCTTTCGCTGGATACACATGTTCCATTTGAACACAGAAGTATGTTAAAATACATCCCTTATGCTTATTTTGCAAGAATACGCCAAAAGCCAATAACAAGAATCGCTCTTCTCCCGCATGCTATAAGATTAAGAAGGATGTTGTATTAATGTCAAACAGATATTTTTTACATTCACTATTTTTGTAGAAAACCAGGAAAAAGAATTTTACACGCCTACTTGTAAATTCTCTGAATGCTATGCCATGCATTTCAGGGTATCGTCATCAATTTTACGAGCCGAACGTGTTATAAACGTTTGAAGAGAAGAAAACTAGTTCAGTTCTCCATTATCAGCTAGCTCTCTTTTGTTACAAACTTCTTTGCCTTGCAACGATTAGTTGAATCAATTTAAAACAGATAATATCTGCTCAGTATTTCACAATATAGAGCCAACTTTCAGTGCAGCGCATAACCTTCTCAATTTCTTCTTGCTCCTTCGAAAATAGTACGCGTAAAAAATAAATGGAAAGATTAAAAAAAAATTAATTAAACATTACAAGTGAAGTTATTTAAATTTATTATGATTAATGATTCAGTTTGCATTATTCCATTTATTTTCTTATGTGTGTACATTAAACGCATGAAGTATGATTTTTTCTCATACATTCTCAACAATGGGGGAAAAGGGGGAAACAGTAAGCTTGTTACAAACTTTTATTTTCATTGTTTAGAAACATAGAAGCCATTTATTTATCAAATGAGTTTTTATAGCATTGCTATTTTAAATAAACACAAAAACACGTGAAAACATTCATTTGATGTCTGATTCAACAAGAAAGGCCTGAAAGTCTGATTTGGCAGAAATTTCATTACTAAAAGGAAGATTGTAATTTTAACCGGTTAAAACAAACGGGTTTTGATCAGGACACTGGATAAAAATGGTTTTAATCGACAATAATTGTTTTAAACGGATTTAAGAATAATATAATAAGAATGCTATAAGTTTAAAAAAGGATTATACAAATGTAAAAGCATAAAACAGTTGCAGTTAACATGAAAAATGTAAACATGAAACAATAAAAACATAAGTTAAAGAAGTTAGTGAAATTGATAAAAAATTTGTTGAAATTCACATTACAGCTAACTATAGTGATTCTTCTTCATCGATTAGAAAGATTATTTTCTAAGCTTTGGAATAATCCAAAATAATTACGGAACAGTCTAAATTTAGATATAACTACAAAATTTTCAATTGTAATTATTTAAATTCAACACAAATTAATATAAACAAGATTGTGCAAAGAAAATAAACATTTGCATTGTATCTGGTGTTATGTCATTAATGATATGGTTTTTTTTATTTGATGTTTGCTGATGTTATGACATTTTTAACAAATGTTAACTTAGTTTTAGCATATCCTGGTAAAATATATTTAATTAGTGCACAATAAATTGAATAGCGAATATCAGAAGCCAAAATTAGACAAAAAAGATATCGAATAGGATGGTTTCGGCTGAAACTACTGGTTTAAACCTCTACGGTAAAATTGAAAGGAAAAAAAAAAACCATTAAATCCATTTTATTTGTAAATGCTATGGTAAGAATTACTGTGCCTTGTAATGCTGCTGGTGAAGCTCTCTGTGCAATAAAAATAATGCTTAAAAAATTCCTAAAGGGTAAAAATATTGATTTAAATAATAATTTTTTTAAATAGCTATTTAAATCATGATTTGTGTTAAAGCCAGGGTTGGAAAAAAATCATGATTTAAAAAAAATTTTTTTTTTTAATCAGATGAGATTTAAATCATATTTTTTTAAATTTATGTCCGATTTCTTTGATTTTTTTCTGAATACTAATTTTAATTGTTTTTAAGTTTTTTGCAATATACATACTATTGCAATATACATTGCAATAGTTTGTTATAAGAAGTAACATCTTATCTATCTAGTATATTCGATACACCGATTACCTAAATTTAAATATATAAATTTTAATCTAAATACATTTCATTATTTTGTAATTGGATAGTGCAAACTAAATAAGATGTACATTTAAATAAATTAAAAATTCTTTTAATGCAAACTATTTATTTAAAAAAACAAATCACAATTATTTCAATATTTTTTAAGCTTCGAATTATGGATTTAATTGTTTCAATAAAAACACTAGCTTTAATGTTTTATCCACTTCTAATTGGTTATGAAGGCTAGAATGAACAATAGCAAAAGAAGAAAACTGTCTTTCCATTCCAGCAGATGAAGTCACGGCTGTTGTTATTTGGTAGACAAACTGGATTTCAAGTTCTGTAATACTCTCTTTGCCTCCCATTACATAAAATGAATTCCACCAGTCATAATCAATCTTTGTACTACCTCTACTACATACTTTCTAAAAACAACCCTAAATTCTTGGAAAGCACATGCTATCTATTTACACATATTTACATATTGGTATTATTGAGCTGACTGATTCCCAATTCTCCTGTCTTTAGAATATCGGTTTTAACCCTCCTAGTGGAACCATCGAGGAAAAAAAGTCCAAAAATACGCTGAAGGTTTATGCGTCAGTGGCTAAAGCGTTCTATAATTTTTAATTCACCCTTTGTCGACTAGAACGGAATACGGGAAACCCACACATCGTCGTTAGTGTCCGTTTACTTCCGATTATAAATAGATATATAAATAGATATTATAGATTGTTAATTTTTAATGCGCATAAAGCTCGTCAAGTATCGAAGATCATCCCATAAGAAATAATGGATTCTAAAAGTACAAATAAAAATAATCTTTGAGAGACTTATTTATATATTTTTACGAAAGACATCCAAGATATTTAAGTTTTTCAGTTAGAGATAGATCTGTTACCGCAAATGAAATACTTCGAAATAGAGATTTACAAAACAATGAAAAGCTATCAGCGTCTCTCTGCCTCAAGGTGTAGGGGGGCATCCCTCAATAAATGTTAGCCAAAGAGGGTTGCAATTCCCAAACAGTCGACCTGACCCTCCTACCAAAAAACTCCATGGGGGAAAGCACTGGCAGAAATGTACATTACATCCATTTTCAGAACGTTTTTAGAGGTCGAAAATTGTACGCTTTGAAGACATCATCGGTTTGGCAGAATTGTACGTGCGAACCGCTTAGAGGGTTAAAAGTGTAAAAAATGATTTAAATCGATGATTTTTTTTTTAAATCAACTGATTTAAATCATGCCAACCCTGGTAAGCGTACCAAAACCTATAACAATGCCGCGGATGGCAGATGCAGTGCAAAATGAATTTAATTATAAACCTGATATATCAGCGAAGTAAACAATCACATTTACATACAAAGAACCATTACAAGTGCAAAAATTGGCCGTGATCTCATAGATTGAGCACAGATCGTTTCGAATTTTAAATTATAAATAAAACTAAAAAATTGTCAGTGTTGGGTAATATGAATAAATATTCCACCAGTTTTAAAAGAAAGAGGAAAAAAGCTGCGTCCGGGTATCATGTAGGCTAATGCGTGGTTTTCAATTGGTAAGCAGAAAAGACCAGTTTTGTGAGTGGGGGAAAATAGCAAGAAAGTTTGAATAGGATGTTACCACGAGCAGACGTGACTAGACTTCAGATATATCACCTGAAAGTGAAGCAAGAAATAAAAAGTGAAGTGCATAGTAATCGAACTTAAGTGTTCACTTAATGAAACAGCGGAAAGGAAATTTTAAAGAGAGTAATCCTACACTTAATTCATATCGAGATATTACCTCTGATATTTAGTACAGCTAATTTTTTCATTTGCATAAAATGGAGTAAAAAAACTAAATTCTAAGCTTTTTTCTTTTTCTCTCTTTTCAATAGAAACTTCACACCAAGTTCCACTTAATTCGATAATAAGATATCGTAGATTAAGAATGCAAAAATTATCTTTAATAAATTTTATTATCAGGAATTATTCCAAGTGTTTAGTATACTACGGTCAAATTTTTGCGACACAAGAGCTAACGAAACCGTAACTTACTGCTTAAAGTCGATTCCGAAAGGCAACAACAACACATATCGGTAGCGGAATCCGAACCCGCGAACTTAACTAAAGACAACGAGCGCCCTAGTAATCCGGCCCAGCTTCAAATGGTTTAAATAAAAGACAAATTATTTTATTTAGTTTGGTTTGAAGCGCTAGGGTCTACTGTTTTGCTACTCGTGGGCTAATGAGATCGAAACCTACTTCTTAAAGCCGATTCCGAACGGTTACGACCATCCATCCGAGCAGTGAAAATCGAACCTATGAACCGGTTTCGAAGAGCAGCACCCTACCCATTCAGTCATCGTTTGGTTATTTTTATTTGAGAACAATACTATGTATAGAAAACTGTCTAAGCGAAACGTTCGTTTTTAGACACTACGGCAATAGCGGCACACGTGTATTTACCAGCGTACAAGTAGAAGTCTAGTGTCATGTTTTGGAAACAATTTTTTAGGTTGAATTTCGTTTTCCACCTGTTACACGACTTGCAGCTTCAGTATGCACGTGGTTGTGAAGGAAGTGCGATCGTGTTTTCTCTTGAATTTATTTTTTTGTCATTTATTTTTGTTCGATTATGAACTAACATTTCATACTTTGTTGCGCACAAAAAATTGCTCTTTTAAGTCACCAAACCTGCCATTTATGTTTTTTTATTTTTGCTGTTATAGCCGCCATCGTCCCATTACTTAGTGTCTAGAGTCAACTGACGCCATGACGGTTATAGCGGCAACCTAATTTAAGGCGCTGAATTAATCAAAATTAAGTTTAAGCAGAAAGAGTAAAACTATACTTCTAATATTCTAAAAATTACAAAAACATAGTGTTAATTTTCGAACGTCACTTGTTCCTACTGTTCGTCAAGGTGTTAATAAAATCCAAAGTTCTAGGATCGAATTCACAATTTCTTTTTCATGAAGCCACAACTGAAATTTACTTAGGTTTTACCATAGCCCAGTAAACCCGGGTAATACGAAATAATAGGGCTTCTACTGTGACGCGAATAAAATTCGAATGCTACATACGATATATATTATGCATACACACATACATACATGTCATATGTCTGTTGCAGAGAAGCAATGAATGAACTAAACTTTTATTGAAGACATGAAAAGATTCAAATTATTCAAAGTTAAAAAACAAAATAAATTTAAAACACAAGATTTTCCTTGTAGAAAATACTATGACACACAGAGTGGGTTAGAACAGTAAATTACCAATACTTTAATTATTTCCTTTCATACATCTTTCTTTCTCTGCGCTCTAAATTGACGTTCCACATTCACAGTCTGGT
>CM063503.1:96182869-96292869 GCA_032207245.1 Pardosa pseudoannulata | reverse complement strand
TTTAGATTATTTTATAGAATATTAATTTCAATGGAAGTAAAATATATTTGAAAACATTTTCTAAACATGTTTTTATTTTTGGCATATTGTATAGTGATATAACGCAAAAGTTCAAAACATGCTTAAAAATTTATCAAATTGCAATCTCTTATATCGCTATATTGTTAAATCGCGATATAAAGCTGGTTATATATCGCGATGTAAAATTTTCACTATCGCCCAGTCCTGCTGGGCGTATATTGAAGTTTTGTAAACTCTGCAGGATATCAATGTTTAATAGTATTTGAGAGCTTTCTACGACAATGATTGTATGCATGAAATTTCATTCTTCCCATTTAAAGATAGGCAGCATCTTAGTCTGGCAAAATATATTTAGATTTTGTAAAATCACTTATGCAGTGCTCTTCTGTTTAGTGTAATTAGTTTCCATTTGTTTGGTATAAAAGTGCGAAAACTTTACATGGGTTTCCTAGCTAATATATATGGTTTGGACTACAACGGTCAATTTATACAACTATGGCTAATTATAATACTTTATAATGTATTTTATATTAACATACAAATAAAGCATAAATAATTTTTTTTATTCACCACGATTTTTTAGTGAAAATTTTTGCTACACTCGTGTTTATGCTATTGACGCCTACTGCTTACAATTGACTGAACCATCTACCAAAAAAAAAAAAAAAAAAAAAAAAAAAAAATGCAAAAAATGGAAGCAATAGATTAATATACTAAAAAGCTCGACAAGTAGGAAGACGGTACTAAAAAAAGATGTCAGCAAGCAATAAAACTGCAATACCAAAAAAGTTATGCTGATATCTACTGAAATTTAAGATATTAGTTTTTGAGAACAATTTGCATTATTCTTAAACTAAAATTAATTACTGAAAGTCCATCGTAACTGCTTTAAACATTTCGATCCTTGATTGTTTTAAGAAACCACCTTTCACCTTGCATTTGTCTTGCACACGTAAGTTCTCAACCAGCTCTTTATGGAAATTCAGATAATGAATAGTACTTCCCAGAGCATCCAGATATAACAGCACATTATGAATTAAAATCTAAAACAGGGATAAGCCGCCAATTGTGGAGATCCTGTTTAGGTCGACCTTGGTCAGATCAACTCTATCCAGTCGGTGGACTCCAAGACAGAGAAACCCGTACATTTAGAAACAAACCTTGGGTGCATTCGCACCAGAACCTTCCACGCAGGAAAGCTACATGAAATGTTTTACACGGTGCAACAATTGGAGATGATGAAATACAACAAACGTAATAACTGGCGAAACCTATTTCTACATAACCGGATAACATAATCGTTCAACAATAAGATGTAGACCTGTTCAAACGGCTTTGAATGCCATTAACACCCAACACGACTGGCTTATTTTTTTCACTTACTGAAAAATCCTAACTCATCGAAATTCTACCACACTAAAAAGGCATTGATATGCGACACATAAATAAGCCAATTTTCACCCTCCCCCTTTCTTTGCTAGGCAACATTCACCTGCAAAGGACATTATAGTTTTTCAAAGCCGTTTTGAATAATACTATATCTTTTATATAATGTTTTCTTAGAGCGGTACTCCACAACTTTTTATCTTCCACACCAAGCTACAAGTAAATGCGTGCAATTACAAAAATGACATTTACGTGTTTATTTGATAAATACAAGCAATATAAAACACTACGTGTGCGGGCGTATATAGGTGTGTGTGTGTGTGTGTATATATATATATGTTTTATATAGCACTGCGTAAATGACACTAACACATGTGATAACATAGATACACACATTACATATACATGTTATGCACACAGACATATCTATCTATATCTATCTCTCTATTATCTATTTATATATCTATCTATCTCTTTATTATCTATCTATATCTATCTATCTATATTTATCTCTATATCTATATATCTATATAGCTTTAAATTACAAGTAAATAAGATTCTCTGAGATAAAATTTTGAATTATTTCTGCAGCATGTATCACGCCTATTTCACCAATAAATATATATCAAAAGTGTAAAATACGAATAGTAAAATGCATAGCATACGTTGTTTATGCCGTTTCTTTAAGCATCTACTAAGTGTTTTATAATAAAAAATTAGGACGATTTTAACATTCTACAGTGAAAATTCACCGTGACACAGTGATCGTGGAGAACTATCTTAGAGAAACTATTTTCACAATACCACCCTCGCCAAAAGACAAGTTATTGGCGAGTTTGTAAGCCCGCCTTCAGACGAGGACGGAATGTCAGTTTAACCCTTTCTAAGGATGTGGTAATTATACCACCCAAGTGGTAAAATAGCTTACCACAGACATTTAAAAATTTGACTTTTCATTATTTGTTTAAATGTCCATGGTAAACTGATATATTTAAACTCCTCGCTTTTAAAATTTCATGGAAAATATCAGGATTTCAGTTATCAATGTATTAAAAAATTCCAATATACAATTCCTCTTGTATGATACAGAGGTACTAACAAAACAACTAGCTAAACTAACATTAGTTTGCATTTCTAATAAAATATATTTAAAATATATAAACATAAAAAGAAATAAATAGCATTACATTTCCTACTTACTTTTTAAAATAGCCCTCAAGCGGCGACGGTATATTAAATATATTAATAAAACAAAGTCGTGTTAAAAACGAATTTAAATGAATAAGCACAGTGAATTTCTTCGGTTAAGTCAATCTCAACCCCAAAAATATTTCAATATACCGTTAATACAAATAAATAGTCAGTTAAAGGAATAAAAACCACTATTTAATTCCCTTATAATGGAGATTATAATAACACAGAGGGGAAAAAATCATATGGTATATGTTTTTTGAAAAATATACATGCGACCCGCAATGATACTCTAAAATTTATTGAATAAAAAAGTCATAATGGGATTCTTAAAATCAGTTTCATTAAAGTTAGTGATAAGATAAAATCTAACTAGACGAGATATCGCTGATCCAAAATCTGTGGGTTCGAATGACTACTGCCATGGGTATTCATAATAGTTTGGAATCGACTTTAAGCCATAAGCCTCGGTGAAATTGCTATCTTCTAGCAAAAGAATTATACCTGTCCAAACCAAGATAAAATACAAAAAAAAAAGCTATTATCTAGACGAATAGTGTGTCGACATATGCATAACTTAAAAAGTTTAGGCTTTTAAAAGTAAAAACAGAAAAAGTAGTAATGGTTTAAACGGTGAATTTATTTAAGACACTTTTCTTTCTGTGTATATACCTATAATTATAGTAACATTTGTATGACTATTTGATAATGTATTAAAAAAATGTATGTCGTATGTTAGGAAATTTCTGAAAACGAAAGTCACGATTTCTTTTCCTTTGCAGGCGAAAGAACTACCAGTTGTCTTTTAGTTATGAGTAACACAATAAAAATTATGAATAACGACGATTTTAAAACATAACGGTTCAACAGCATTGGAAGAGAAAAAAATCGCAGAAGAAAAAGCACTTGCAATACGATACGGTCGGTGGAAAATAATTATTTTGAAATTGTTTAAAAACAAGAATCCATTATACATAATGATTCTTTCACAATGCGTATTAAGTATCGCTGAAAGAGCACAAATATTTAGGTGCTATGAGCTTCCGTAACTGATATTACCGACTGAGGAAAACAAAACAAATTTTCAGCGAAGATACAGGAAAATAATGGAAAATGCGCAGACCATGGCATACATAGAGGTGACAAAACACAAAGACAGGCTCAAACAATTTAACGTTGCCGTATACCACACCGCCTATTTCCTTCAACAATTCTTAAATGCAGGGTGGTATATAAATTTAAAAATGAGCCTTTTTTCCCCCCTCACATCTGTATCAAATGTCATAGCAAACATTTGATACAGGAACTGACGGTAAATATAAATGTTAAGTTACAGGCAACGTTGTCAGTTTTATGTTTATGGTGCGATAAATGTATTTAATCAAGGTTTTCTTTTGTTTTTAATCTTATTTATGCAAAAGATTTCAGAATCACAATAGAGATTAACAGAAAGTTTTTAGATAATAGCTTCTTTAGTTAAAAATGTTTAGAGGACATTAGTTGCCTACGGCTAATGAGACACGTGTCGCAAAGTTATTAAATGAATCAAGGTTTTTTTAATATTTAAATTATATTAAAACATTTCCAAGGACTCGTTCTTGAACCGATTGAAAAAAAGGACCCATTTTTTAGATTTTTCAATATAAAGAAAAACCAATGTCATTAATCCTACTTAATTAGGATATTTAACATTTCTGAACAGTTTTATAACAATTGTGTAATTTTGTCCTAAATAACGAAGGTTCATTTACATAGATGGGATAAATTTATTGTAAATAGAAATGATTCCAAGTTGGAAAATATTCGCATACATCAAAAGCTATACATGTAGCAACGATTCTACAAACCGATTAAGATTAAATAACCATGCATATCAGTTACAGAGGTCGTTGATTTCAGATTATTATTATTTTTTTCAAGCTTCGTTCTGCCGTAATCCTGCTTTCCTTGCAGCGAGGTCAGGCTATTTGACAGCGTATGGGCTAGTTTCCTAGACCCACGGTTGTCAAACTAGGTGCCGCGGCAACAATCAAGAAAATAAGGCTAAAAATTGAAAAATTAAAAAGACAAAGATACTTAAGTTGTCTTTCACTGCAAGTGTCGTAAAGTGCTACGTTTATTTCGAGGTGGGACAATTTCTCTTCCTTTCTCAAATTGGGTGTTGCAGCGAATAAAGTTTGAGTATCACTGCCTCTCAGTAGCTCTCAAATCAGTTCGTGTTTTTAAGACAATCGGTAGTCATAAAAAGTTGACCGGTCCGCAAAGAAAGAATTATAATTTTGTTAACTGAACAACTAACATTTCAAATTATGACACTGAATTTTCACATTGAAAATGTTACTACCATTTTTAACAACGTATTTATGGAAATCTGCATACTCTGCAATAATGCTTTTAAATCCAAGCAAAACTTGAAAAATAGTCTAGGTGTAAGACTAGTTATAACAAATAAATCTCCCAGAAATTTAAAAAAAATTGCAATTGCATTGATGACATTGCGTAGTTTCTCCACTTGTTTTCTAACTGATCAAGATCTTTTTTAGTTAAGGTGATATTATTAATAAATTTATTCATTTTAATATTTTTCCGACTGCAATAAACAGTATTAATCAAGCGTATTTTTCTATGCATATTTTTAATTAGATGTTGCTAATATTTTGCTTATTTTCTGTAAACTTTCCTTGGTTTACCATGAATAGAAATTTTTTGTAGCAATATTTGTTTTCTTGCAATAAATAAAATAACCAACAATTATTATTGTTGTTCTTCGTTAGACAATTATATATTTTACACAGGTCCACGATGAGTTTTTTGCTGAGAAACACTGTTGTAAACTACATGCTGATTGTGCAAACTACGATTTGTTTGTTGAGCTAAGGTCATTTTATTTTTCAATAAGAGGACTAATTAGATTGGTTGGTTGGTCAGGTTCGTTACTGTACACGAGAGCTAATAATACCAGATTCCAACTTCCGACGCCAAAGTCGATTCTGAACAACCATTCCAACAGAGGGATTGGATTTCGCGAAATTTGGTACCAAAAGGCAGCGCCCTGTCATATCGGACTCGTAAACTACGGAGTTGATGGTCTAGATTGATACAAAAGGAATAAATTGAATCAGACTTTCGTTCATCTCCGACCTACAATAAATGATCTAAAAAATAGAATGAATCCATTTCAACGTTCGTATAAACTTAAGAATTTTAATGAAACATGCAGAAGGCGAAATACTTTCTAACTACTACTAACAACTTAAAATTTTAGCCCTTTGGGGCCGTCCAAGTATTCAATTGTTTAAGTGCTGACGAGACAGTTCATTTAGATTCAATGTAAGACCTGTTTACAAATGGGTGACATACTTGTTCACATACTGCTGTGAAAATTTATTAGACAGTTAAGTCGCACCTCTATTTTGAAGACATTTCCTTGAACCAAGAACATTTTGTGAATATTTCTGTAAAATAACTTCCAAACAGCTAAGAACATTGTCTATTCCATCAACTTTTTCACAATAATCTAACTTTTTTTTCTCACTATTTTTTAAAATACTCTGCACATTTCAAACATTTTTAAAGCACATTTTAACTAAATCACGGAACTATGTTGCCACAGATCGTACTATTGGCATCAGTGTCGCCAAAGCTGGATTCTTTATCAGCATTCCGAATTCCGTAAGAATAAAGGCCGAATACAGTATTGTTTTAGAAGGAATTTTTTTTTAAATGTGGATACAACTGAGAGGAAAAAAAAAAGAAATTAGTGATAATGTGCTGAATGATGATTTTCTTTCACTTGATTCTGAAGCTGGGACATCGGGAACATTAACTCAATTGGATATTTAGGACAGCATGAAAAATAAAAACAATACAGCAATAAGTTGCTATGACGATGACAATGAAAATGGAAATGACCATGATGCAAAAATGAACAAACCTTCAAATAATGAAATGCTAAAATCATTTTAAATAATCGACGGAGATTAAATTTGAAAAAAATAAAATACACTCGAAGGAATATTTGATGCACTGCATAAACATAAGACTTATGAGAATTTTTATCAAACAAAACAAACCTTTACAAAATTAAGACTATTAGTCCTTAAATTTGATGACGTATGTGGTAATTACGCTTAAAACTGACGTGTTATAATAAAATATGATGACTAAAACAAATTTTTTTTAACTGAAAACCGCATATTTCCTTGCAACATTTTGCATTTTACTCGCAGATCTCATTTTTGTCGGGTAAAATAAAACTTATGCAAAAAGTGTGATTAATTACTTTTAAAAACATTTAGTATTTATGAATTTAAAATTTGTTTATGTACTTTAAAAAGGTGATACTCTTTAACGAATTTTCCATTTAACGAACTATTTTATTAAGGGATTTAGGATATTTGTTAGAGGTTCGAAGTACATTTGATCAATACTTCACATTTCATAGCGACAAAATTTATCTATAATTCAGTGTTACAGTACATCTATCAAAGCAATCTCTTTACAGACAATTGAAGATAAGTGAAAAGAGTGCAGATCCGAGTTCGATATCGCCTGTTTGGAATTAATACTTACAGATATCGAATCACCAAGAGACATAGCAATCGTGCATATGTACCTCAAAAAATTATAACCCGGTAATACATGACAACGTCGTAATATTTTATGTCCCGCTCATAAATATGGATACTATCTCGCCGAAGAAAGTTTACTGTCCGCAAGAGCCTATCAGAAGTGAAAAGAAAAAAAAAAAGACATAACATCGAGTGTCCTAAATGCCCCGAAAGAAACCAGTTTGTTGAGTTCAGGATAACGTAATCGCTATTTTTAATAACGTGGTAGAGTAAAGCGGAAAGGATACACTATCATTCGGTATAAAATAGCAAGAAGACGTACCAAGGAAGGAAGCGGTTCAGAACAGCTCTTCTTTGACCGATCGACCGACCTACATCGTAATCTACCGGCCCGTCGCTTCAACCTTCCGTCTAAAATAATCATAATAAACAACACTACAAACAATTCACACCCAGTATTCGATACAATTTTACACGTGTACAGCCATATCCGTACACCAAAATTAGCATTAAAACACTACAGAACATCCTGTAATCGAAAGCAATAACTGAGTCACATTAAACGGAAAATTTCCCCTATGGCGGATATTCTTTGCTTGTATTAGCAATTCAATTATTAAGAAGGTCAAGTAAATCCTCCGTAGCATTATTTAAAATGTGCATTGAATGACTAGCCCGGTTTGGTCTGTCAACCGCTACTAACGAGCCGTAACTTAAGCTAACTTTTAAAGAGCAAACTGCCTCTTTAATTAGAAGCTGCACACACAAACGGGGAAAAGAAAAAAAGAAAAGTTAACTAGTTTAATTGATATTAATGGCACTCAAGCCGGCTGTCACCGACTAGCTCTAAAAGATAAAAGCAAATAATTCTTTAAAGCAAAAAGAAATATATTAACTATTACATCTAAAGCTTATGCCTAATGTTATATATATGAACATTAAGACGAGGAACTTTCAAGAAATTTAATTAAAACAGTTTTTAACATTAAAAGCCATACTGCATGCCGATTGCCAGCAAAAGACTAAACCCGAATGAACTATTTACTATTTAAAATTTCCTAAAACACTAAATAATCCATATAATTCAATTTCATACAAAATTTTAAAAGGCTTTCTTTTTGTCCCAGACACGCAACAAATCAATTATACAGACAGCAGATAATGTGTTAAAAGAGTCATTTAATCGCCCCATACTTGACGTCACAATGTGCTAATTGCATTCATTTCAAGGAATACGATAAATGGATTGGACTGTTATATCACACTACCTTCGCTTTTCGATCAGAAAAAGAGTACTCTGTCGTCAAATTACCAGCTTTCGACAGCATGTTCACAGAAACGAAAAACCCATTACCCTTAAAATTGCAATTATCTGAAAGAAAGATAATTTTGTCCGCAAAAAAAGATTGAAATTAATAAAACATATCGAGATTTAACAGCATCTTTCTCGGATATTACCAAAATATTGACAGAATACATTCATGAGCAACACTTTGGAGATTTAAAAAAAATTGTTCTGCTTATATATAATTTTCTTTTGTAATATGACAGTCTTTAGGAGATATTAATAATCGAGGATAATCACTTGGGAGGAATATCTAAAATGCGGCTTTCAGTGAATGTAATTAAAAAGTTTACAAATTCCGGTATAAAATACCAGTAACGACAAAGAAAAAAACTAATCCATTAAACAGACTAAACTTTTATTAATATAAATCACTTGCTAATATTTTATATTTATTTCTGTCAAAACACAGAAAATTAAACAATGCAAAAGCGAACAGTATTTCTAATGAAATAGGACAAGAAATAAACCAATATAAATAAACATTGATAGGATACAATTTATGCCGCAAATAGTTTCCCGTCAGTTTTAATTTCAGTTTAAACAGGATTGTAATTTTGACCAGGACACTGGATAAAAATATGGTTTTAACTGTCCAAAAGTGGTCAAAAATGGTCAGAATCGTTAAAATAGTTTTAAATTGTCTTAATTTTAATATATAATATCTTTTGTTATTAGAAGTGACTTAATAAGCAACAAAAATAGTAGTGCAATTAAACAAAACATTACACTAACAAGTTCATGAGATTTAACGTGCTTATACAGTATAATAAGTATGTTTGAATTTTAAAAAAGAACCGTGCCCATGCAATTGTAAAAATGTAATTCAGTTGCAGTAAAAAACATAAGTTGCTCTTCATCAGTTGCTAACCAGTCTATCTATAGAAAGGTTATTTTCAAAGTTTGGAGTAATCCAAAATTACGAAATCGTTTAAATTTAGAGACAACTACAAAACTTGTTACTTGTAACCGTTTTTTTTTTTATTCTACATAAATTACATAAAAAACAGCTTGTATAAAAAAAAGTAAAACTTTTTTTTTTGTATCGATGTTATGTTATATTTGTTTTTGCTGGTGTTATTTATATTATGACATTTTTAACAAATGTAAATTTGCCTTTATCATATGCTAGTAAACTATGTTCGATTAGTATTAAATATATTGAAAAATGAATTTCAGTGGTCAAAACTGGTTATTATTGATATTGACCAGACTGGTTTAAATCCCCATGGTTAAAACCAATACAACCCTGCGTTTAAATACATTAAAACATTAAATCATATCAGGAGTGTGTCAACTTGATTTTAATAACTTCGTGTCTCAAACAATTTTTTTTTAAAATTAAAACCTGAAATTGAGTAATTTATGCTCTTCTACAGTATTAATTTCAAACATGAATAATCTAATCATATATCCGGTCTTAACAGTTTATTTAACAATTCTGGGTGTAAAATGGGCGTTTGAGTCAAAGCTAAGCATCTTGTGATAACAATTAAACATTAAATCTAATACTTCCTAACATCAAGTAATTTGTTATATTTAGTCCTTATGAATTCCACATTTTATTAAATAATTCCACCCATACATAATATACAAGTAAATAAGACTTACCCGTCGTTCTCCAAAATCTTCATAGCGCAAGCAACAAACACTTTCACTCGTAACAGGTGAAATACTTAAAATGCTGTCTACACCTATTTTTTAACGCGAGACTGACACACTAGATCGGCGAATGGCGTTCGAGGTTCCATATCAAAACGGTAGTTGCGTAGCGTAGGCAAGGACAGCATCCCATTCGCTGAAGCATGCAGAGCTGAGATAGACGGCTGACGGGACGGAGAAAGTGTTCGTAGATACAGTTATGAGCGTCTGACATAAGACATTTTTAGGGTGTTTCCTACACGGTCGTTTGTTTGTTAAAAGCTAAAATTAAGAATCATTAGCACAATGGCCATTTTTAATTAGTCGATGTTAAAAAAATACAATAATTTGACTTCTGATATTATTGCTTTCATTAGTTGTAATAGGAGGTAAGAAAAAAATTCAATGTTCAGCTCTGATATTTTCATATTTAAAAAAAAAAAAAGGCATGTAATGAAAAAGTTGCTCAGACCTATCGGAGCGATACATTAAAAAAAAGTTACTTAAACTGACAAGTTTCCTTTCTCTACACTTCAATGCAAGTAAAATATTTTTTTTTCCATTCGAAATTTCTGGGTGTTGTAACGAAATTAAACTTTTTTAAACCCTAATTTCCACCAAAATTTCTTTACGTTTATCCTATTGGGGCAATTACGTACAAAACTCCAGAAAGCATTTATAAACAATGTACACTTCAAAAATATTTTTAATATCTATTAATATTTTCCATCTTTCAAGTGTACATAATTGTGGCTCATTTTTGCTTTCACTGGCGATAAGAACTGGATTTGTTACTCATTAAAAAATTGCAACATGATCACATGCTTAAGAAGTTTTAATAGTTCATCAACCTCCAACGAAAAATATCTTGTATAATAAAAATAAAAACAATGACATGTTAATATCAAATAAAAATAAAAACGCATGCATTGTTCCCTAGTAACTAAATCGCAAACGTTATCTAAAGATGAAATAAGTTTTTCACTAACTACAGTAAAACAGATATTAATTAGAAATATTACGACATTGTAAAAATTAGCCATTTGCTAATCAAGGAAAAATAGGCAATAGGAATGAATATTCCATTATTTTTTGTTGCAATATCAGATGCTTGTAATACACATGCAGAGAATGTAAAATTCAAATGATAAAAATTAGATAATTTTATTTCCCCCTCAGAGACGTTTTAAACATCAAAAATATACAAAATATTTTACTTATTTGCTGAAGGCAAAGGAAAAAGAACAATTGTAATTAACTAATCAAATAATGTAGTTATAAATATTTGTTTACGACTGAATTTTATATAAACTGAATAAAAAAAACATTTTTATACAAATTTGTATTTTTTACCCCTTTCCCAAAGAAATTCTTGTAGCATAGATTTTAAACTTTAAAGCATAACATTTGTCAGGGAAAAAACCATGGGTTTTTTTTTTTTTTCCTCTCAAGCTTAGTTAAGAATTATTTAGGTAAATGGTATATAATGTGCAATGGTTAGGGCATCATTTTAACATTCGATTTCTAACTTTACAAATCCTGTTTAAAATCAGTGGCAGCAGTTGTTAGAATATTTTATCTCCATTGCCACTACACTTTATAGAGTTGATAAGAATACACAATTTTTTCTTCTCTACGGCATTCCTTGAATATTGCAGTGAACTATTTCATGGGAATGATTAAGCAGATGTCTTCTCTAAACCTTTTGTAAGAGCAAAATAGTGAAATTTAATCACGAGATAAATGGCTTAATGTGAGCAAATTGGACGATATTAAGGTTATTAGTTTAAGTACGTAGTAATCGACCATTCTCCGACAACATTCTGCTGAATTTCATTCTTCGCGAAGGAATGAATATGCATAAAGAGAAATGCAGATGATTTTTATAGGGAGAGATCAGGGCTGCCAAAATGGGAATCATGAGCGGGTTATAAAATTGGATCGTCAACAAATTAAAGTTTAGCAAATTTAATTTTATTATATGAAGTACGTAGTAATCGATCATTTTCTGACAAGTACGCTATATCAATATTGCATTCTTCGCGAAAGACAATATATGAAGAAAACATGAATGGTAATCCCTGATCTCTCCAATTAAGTGAAAAGGACTAAAAATTCGAATAGAATACTAAAAATGTCGATAACTCTATACATAAAATGGCTGTCTCATATAAATGTAATATATCAAAAACTGTCACGTAACGTTCAACATTCTCCCCACACACGTTCCAGTTTTCTTGATATTAACTTTCCCAACCACCCCAAATAAGTCAAAGATATGCATCAGGGATATTGACTTTTCTTCCACACTTCCCAAAACTATAGGTTGAATTAAAATTTACCACATGTAACCCATTCTTTCCCTTCTCTTACCCAGCTGTCCATTCTACTAGGAAGAACTGAGATCTTTACAATTTTAATTCCGTTGTTTGCACTCTTACTAATAATGTTTTAAGCCATAAAATAAATGTTGATCTAAAACTTTCATGAGAAGTCGTCCACGTAATTTTTCTCTCCTCGGGGACGTGCTTTATACAAATCAAACAGATGCACGTTTGTGTCTTGTCTATGTAAGATGAGTGCGTAGATTCTTCATCATTAACACGAAAAAAGATTTTGACTAAGTATTCCGCCTTGTCTTAAATTCTGAGTGAGATCCACGATGTCACGGATAACCATCAGAATTACAGTGCAAAGCAAGCGTTGTCAATACAAAGTCTAGTTTTGCTGTAGACTATAGATAAAAAGGTATATGTGTACAAATAAATCTCTTAATCCACAAACATAAAAATGAATGGACTTTCAATAAATATACAAATAAAATACTTACGTTTCGCTTTTTTTTCACAGTTCTTAGTAATAGGTGGGTCGTTACAAAGGGTCCTTTGTTCCCAACCGTTTGTGAAACCCTGTCATACAGGATACACCAAATTAAACTACATATCTCCGATTCAAATCGGATATAACTATTTTTACTTCAAATTTCAGCAACGATATGTGATGTAACCGCGACGGGAAATTGCATTTAAGGCTTGAGATACCTGACTCATACTAACACAGCCAGGAATTGACACCTATAAAACTTTTACAAACGAGGAGTGTTCAAAAGCGATAAAATTTTACGTCAGCATTATTGGACATGAAAGATGCCGACTGTTATGACTGGGGTCTCAGAAAGAAATACCTTTTTACATATTTCACATTAACTAAAATTCTAAAAAAGGTTTTTTTATTTTTTATTTATTTATTTTTTTTTTTAAGAATACGCATTGTAACAACCCTCACTGTGAAACATTTTACAAATGTTACCCCTCCTTTAGTCGGAGGAGGAATATGTGTCACCCAGAAACTTTTAACGTACGCATCAAATAAAATATTAAACTCAATGACTACAAAAAATTAATACTTGAAAGATTAAAGAAGGGCAACAAACTTAAAATTTGTCACCTTAACGGGCAAAATTTGGGTTTAATATTGAATGAAACACCTCAAAAGTAAGAACGAAGACTAATTTTTATGATTTTACTTATTCCCATTATTTAATTTGTAAAACATTTACCAATAACTTTAAATGCCCTCTTAATATATATTATTTTATATATACGAACACTGACTATTATATATCGAAACATTGCGTTCATTTTTTATAATCGGGTCATCTGGCCTTTCCCTGTTTAGAGTGAAAGCTTATAACAATTATCTATGTTTAGGTAAAAGTTGAGTTGTTCAAAAATTTAGTGGAACCAGGGGACATTATCCAAGCATAGACTAAACGGTTACGAGATGCGGCGAGTATTAGAAATGAGAGCAGCTGAATCTGATGTAATATATTATTATAGATTTAAATAATGCAATTAATGTAACTCAAATTTATGATTGGGTTTTAAAATAGCAGTTTAGTGCCATAGTATAATACTTATTATTTGGCTTTTTGATGTTCCTCGTATTTTAACGCTTTGGTTTTATTTTTTCAATCTTTTGACAGCACTATCTGATAGCTTCATTGTTAGCTTCACCTTATCTAGTACATCTTTACTTAGGTTGTAGCATGAACTGTGGCTATTTTTTTTCTTTTTCAAGTAACTAGTACAAAGACACTTTTACTGTACAGATCACATCTTTCAGAGAATAGTTTTGTTTGATGATAATTTCAGGTATTGTTAAGGAGACAATATCATTAAATCTTTGTTCTCTTACCTAATTTTGAAAAAAAAAAAAAAAAAAAAAAAATCAGCAAGTGATAACTTCAAAACCAACATTTTACCCAGAACTTTAAATAAAATTCATGTAAATTACTAATAACACGAAATGTTTTAAACGATTCAATACAAAATGAATTAGATGTAAGTCCACTGCTGCCATACAGAAAAATTAAAAAATGTTAAAATCTAATTATTTAAGTATTTTCGGAAGAAAAAAAGGGGGCAAACAGCCCGGTCTACCCTATGTGAACAAGTAATGCGCTTAGAGCATTCCTAGTTACGTTCGTTTTGAAACTAACCTCCAAAACAATGTTTTGTTTTTTCAGTTTTAACAACTTTCAGTTATAGGCCTGATTAGTTTTGAACTTCTAAGGAGCAGTAAAGGTTTTTATCCCCTAGCAAGTAATATTAGATATGTAGTAAAATTATTATTATTAGATTAATCCATTAATTTAATGGTAGAAAAATAAATACAAATACTAAAAATAGAGAAATCAAAATTATCAAATAAATCTTTAAAATATTAGTACGATTTTTATAAGACATGCACACATTTACTACTAAAAGTTTATTCTAAAAATTTCAAAAGCTATAATATGGAATCTGTGCTAATTAAACAATCTAAGAGAAAAGAGTGGACAGAGTTTCAGTTAACGACCTTAAAATTTTCGAGCAAACATTAAATACGACAGCAAACAAATATGAAAGTCCACTGTCGTCAGAGCCGTTTCATGCATTGAATAGGCCCCCTTTAATCCTCTATCTCCACCGAATGTAGGATGGTCGAAAAATGCTTAGTTTGAGTGGCACTCCCTTCCTAAATGACTCCAAAAATGTGTGCTGAGAGGGGGGAGGGGGGGGGAGAGATCTGTTGACAAAGGCATACCGCATAGGCCTTATAGCTATGCTGCGCACTGTCTGGCTTGTGCATTGACTTAGTGAGGTCAAAAGCGTAAGAACTTGAACCTGAACTATCAGTTCAGTACTTGTGACGGTACAGGTCTTGTTTACATTAAGTTATGCTTAGTTATATTTAGGTATTCTGATGTTTCTGATTTTCAATTTGCATATGATTTGAAGGCCAGGTGTTTGGATTGTTGCCCCGTATTACTGCGCTGGTGCAATTGTACAAGTGTCTGGCAACAGGTGAAAGAAGCAATTCGAAATACTAATGACTTGGCAGATGCTTGCCACCGTTGTTTCTTTTTAAACATGGAGTAAAATCCAAGCTTGTCTTTTTATCATTTGTTATAAATGTTTTAAAACAACGAATTATTAAAATGTTTTAAGTTTATATATATATATATATATATATATATATATATATATATATATATATATATATATATATATATATATATATATATATATAGTCGAAAACACACACGATTTTTATTTTATGAATTTTTTTGAATCTCTAACTAGGGAATATTAACAAAGTCGATACTTATCAAAAATATCCAGGTCGAGTATTCTTAAGACAACATTCAGTTTATATATTCATGTAAGAAACTGTAAAATACACATCGAAATAAGGCCACTACATGATACCATTCACGGCAGAAGTTATCGCAGAACGTAATTTTATTTTAATTTGAACCAACGTTTGGGATAGGAAAGAAGGGGAGGGGGGAGATAAAGAAAGGACGCTGGTAAAATAATCAACAAGACTGCCCAATCGACTGGGTGATATTCTGCCCATGTATCGTGTAACCGAATAATCTACAATGCCTCTACATATCGGGTCCCAAGTCGAATAAAGAGCTACCATTTTGTTATCAAATTTCATTTGTCAAGCTCATTGGATTTTAGAATGATCGTGTTCACACACACATTCTAAAAATCATCTCTATTTTTTAACCTCTAACTTGGGGGAGGATTTAAAACGTCGATATTATCAAAATATGGATGTCGAGTTTTTTTGACAATAACATTACTTTATATATTCATATAAGAGAAAGTAATGGGCGCATCAAAATAAGACCTTCCCGATCCCATACAAGATAGCATTCAAAGCTTAGAGCGTTATCGTAGAATGGAGTTTTATTTTAATATGGCTCAACGTTTGGGGTACGAGAGAAGGGGGAAAATAAAGAAAGGGCGTTGGTTGATTTAAAGTCTAGCTTGCGAAACAACTACATTACGCACAGACATACGATTTTTTTTTTAACTCTCTTTCAAAGAACTTTCTGAAGCGAAAAAGATTACTTTCCTACCTAACTGGAACTATCAAGAAATCTGAATTACTGTTCCTTTCTTTTCATTCAAGAATTTTATTTGTTGTAAACGGTAGAAAAGAATCGCGAGCCGGCGATCCTAATGCATTTTGGGAAGATACACAGAAAAACAGGGGAGTATTAGAGAAACTATACCACAAAATTTTCTAGACTAGCGTTTCTAAGACTTTTTTTGCATTGATACCCCTACGTCATCTTGTTTAAGAACCGCGGAGATTATCGATAGCATAAATAGAATGAGAATTCTTAACACATTTTGACAGTGGCGCAGTGGCAAGACAACTTAACTTTAATCTTATCTTTCATAATTTCACCAATTTTTCTTGATTATTGCACGGCCCCTTAAGTATACGCTCGAGACACCCCCGACACAACTAGTTTGAGATCCGAGGACCTAGACTATAATGAAAGATTCCAGAGGTCCTCAAATGGGTGTGGTGAAGCGATCCAAGGGAATTGATTTGGGGTTCGGAGACAAATTAAGAAGCAAACTGGATAAACCACCGACACCTGGTCCTAACCCACAAGAATGTACTGAAGAGTTTGTCATTAATATATAAAATAACCAACCGTATTGTTCAAAATAGTTAGTGTTTTTAGCAATGATGCAACGCGTCGCTTAGAGGTTGTTGATGACAAACACAGCACCGAATGTCGAAAAATTATAATCACATCAAGTTGCCGCTTTACTAATATATACATTTACTAAAATTTCAAGCAATACAGCAATATTGTTCAATACTTTTAATAAAGTCAATTGACCTGTCCTGGTTTTTCAATATATAATATAGAACATTTGCCGTAATTAGAGCCATAATCGTACTGACTTAAAATTATGAGTTACTACATAAGTTTTGAAATAATCCACAATTAAATTATGCTATATTTTGTCACAAACTGAACGACACGTTATTTAATGGTCATTTCAAAAAGTCCCCAAAAATATGCTCATTCAACAGCGCCCTATACTGCCTATGATCATGCAGCAATAAATTTGTAGTACTTTTTCTGATAGATGGTATCCAGATTGGGATACAGGTTCATCTTTTTGCTGTAAAATCTACCAAAACCATTCAGCTGGTTCTTTGCGTTTTTAAAGTAAGTTCTCTTTTAGAAATACCCAACTATGAAATTTACTTTTCGGATCCCACTTATAACACACCAAAATATTCTATATAATCCACACAATCAGTGATGTCAGCAATTATGGAAAATTGGAACAACCATTGGCAAAACACTATACTGAAAATTTGCATTTCTTGCAGAGTACCAGTACCTTCATGCACGCCACAAAATTACCTTCAATTATTAATTCCCTCTTATTAAAAATACTTTTTTTTTCAGTTCCTTTTATAACGCAGTCGTTTCCAGAAAACAGTGATCTAGCAGCCCGTGAATTCCTTTAAGAACATAGATTTAATCGTTCAATTGTTTGCTACATGTGCCTTTTTTTAGCTTGAAATTACATTTTGTTCTACAGTGATCAAGTAAACACCATTAGATGAAAAACTAACGTTTGTAGACCATATTTACGACTTTTTTGGGATATTTAAGTGTAAAATATTTGTTGTAACCAGATTTTTCTTTGTTGCCAATTGGCAACAATAGGAATAAAAGTTCCATTGAACTTAGAGAATAAGCAGTGTCGGTTCTGTTTTCTTCTACATTCAATAGAAGTAGTTTATTTTTGTAGTATATTTTTTTAATGTATATACAGCAGCTTTATGCCATCCGCAAAGATTTTGACAAAGACTTTTGTAGATAATTTGTACTCATTGTAAAGTATCATAAAGTAAACATTTTTTTCATTGTTTGGCGATAAAATTTGTATTTTTAATAAGAATTAATTACTTTTAAAAATACATAGTGGAAATTCCTTATAGTTATTAAAGTTCATGTGTATTTATTATAAAATTTTAATCAAGAAGAATTAATTTTTCAATTAAAGACCAATGTTGCTAATTGGCAACAAACCATTTTTTAAACCGTAAACTACACTTTAAGCAAAATATGATTTTTTAAGGATTTTTCCCATTATTTATATAAGAAAGGAAAGAAAAAAATTATTAGTTTTTTAAAATAGGGAATTTAAGGGTTAAGGAAACTGTAGACATTGCAAAGCGTTTTTGTAAAAGTTATAAAACTGTTCGTTTTATAACTTTTACAAAACACACGTTTACCCCTTCATTTGGCTAAGTCTGGCGGCTACACTGGACATGTATATTTATAACTACTATATAACATAATTGTCAGTGTTCGCCACAGCGGACATTATCTCAAAAATGGAAAATATATTTCTTTTTTGTTGTTGTTGTTGTTTATTTTACAGAGATCCTAATGTTTATACAGAATGGAAAAATAACAGAAATTAAAAAATATTTGAAAAAACATCTTGTCAAATTAAGGGTTAAGTAATTTAATTAAAAAAATTTGATTAAAAATAAGATTTTTTTTAAATTCGATTCAACTACCAAAATAATACAGAGATTCTAAAATATATTTCAAAGAAAAAATATCGCAAAATTAGGAGGAAAAATTTAAAGCGAGGAACTATTAATAATTTTCGGTTTTTTAACGAAAATTTTTGTATTATACGAATAATTTAAATATTCCAAATAATTCAAACAGGAGTATTGACAACCTTTAACAGTCATATTTCTTTCAGTTTTATCAATTTACCCTGCATAGTAAACAGTAAAAGCAATTTGAATTAACATTTTTATAAGAACTTTTATAAACATGTACGAGAAAAATAGATATTTAAACTACTGGTCTTTCTCTTTTCTTTTTATGAGAACTTTTATAAAGATGTACAAGAAAAATATTTAAACTACTAGTCTTTCTTTTCTCTTTATATTCTCCTCAAATGCTTAATAAGTAAGAATTGAATTTTAACTTTAAGACCTAAAATGCAGGCTATAAATAACAATGGCTATATTATGCGCAAAGAAATACACAAGGAACATTTTCAATTAAGCTTATCAATAAATAGTTACTTTCTAATTTAACCATTTTTACATAAACACATCTCCAATGACATTACAATTTCAAGTAAATTGATTTTAAACAATAAACCTTAACTTTAAGAGTCCACTGTCACCTTAAAAAAAATTAACTCCACTACCGCCTTAAGTTCCACTGATATTACGTTTAGGATTTTAGTCAGAGATGAAGTCATCAAATGCTACTACTCGAATTATGAAGTTGTAAACTACCTTAGCACTCATTGAAAACAGAAGTTGATTTGTACGACGAGCCAGAAGATTTCTTTTCTAGCTGAGATAATCAGACAGCTAGACAAGAATGCCGAGACAGCCTACGCAATTGGTGCGATCCACCTACGAAATCCAACACCCACGTTAAAAGGAACAATAAATTTTATGACGAGTTAAGGTTCGACCATTAGAAATTAAAATAAGTATTCAATATCTATAGCGAAGTACCGATTTTGTCGGCTGCCCATTTACATTCCCATATCCCTCATTAAAATAAAACTCGAGTCCGATTCGTCAATAATATCCCAGAAAAAAAGATAAGATTCGGGTTTCCACAATTACCTTTCTCGTCGCGGTATATAATTATACAGAATGCTTACATAGGCCTTTTGCTTACTTTAAAATCTTAATATCAGTGGCACATCTCACACATCAAATGTCACGATTTACTGAAACCTGAAAATTTAACATTCATCATATGCTAATATATTTAAAAAGCACCTGACATGCTTTACCCAAGTCACAGGAACAAGAGATTTTTATGACAAGTCAAAGCCAGCCATTAGAAATTAAAATAAATATTCAATATCTATAACCAAATACTGATTTTTTTCGGTCCCTCATTTACATTCCTATGGACATTAATAGTTTTCGGGTTCATTAGTACACTGGAGCTCTTTATCCCCCCCGTAATCATTATTAGATATGTGGCAAAATTACTACTATCATGATTGACCCATTAAATAAGCAAATACATAAAATAGAAAGCAAAACCATAATTAAATAAAAATTGAAAATTTTTTTTTATATCTCAAGAAGAAAATATATAACAGTTGAACTTTACTTTTTACAGTGAAAATTAAAAAATTAATTAGAAAAAGTAAAAGACATTAAGTAAAAGATAGGCAAAAAAAAAGAAAAACAAAAAGAAAAGGTTGGAGAGCTGGAGCCAAGAGCGGACTTTTCCATATCCCTAATTAAAATAGAAGTTTGGTCTAATTCCTGGATATTCCCGGGAGGAGGGGGGGGGGTGGAATTCTGGTTGCCACGATCACCGCTCTCGTTGCGGTGCATAATTATAGGGTTACACTAAAAGAATGCTTACATATGCCTTTTGCTTACCTTAATACCAGTAGCATATCTCAAACGATTCTATTTATTCATAATCAAACAAAATGATGGAAAAATTATTAAAGTTATAAAAATAGTTATATTTCAAACGTATATCTGTACAAAATCGCAGTACAAAAACAAAGATGCTTTTCATCTTTTTTTTTTAATTTGTTAATTTTTAAATGCTAATTGCGACTTCAGATTCTACATATTTTTTTAATCACACTCTTAATAAAATTTAAATAAATTATGTATCCAATTTAAATTACAACTTCATTTAAATTATTAAAATTGAATTTAAAATTTAAAAATTTTTTAATGTCTGATTTTTCTTAGATTTTTTAAAATTTTTTTTCTTAAATTTTTTTTTTTTATAAATTAACTCAAATTAACAAAACACCGAAATATATTCAGAATATTTAACTATTAGGCAAGGTAAGAAAAATTTAAAATTAATACGAAATGAACATTTTAAAAAGATAAAAAGAAATTACTAATGAGATTTAGTTATACTTCAATTTGTATGTGTAGAAACTAATTCAATAAACTAATTCACAAAACCGCTTCGTAACGTCCATCTGACGCTAGTTTACGAGAGTGAGTTATATCGAAATGTATCAGTAGCATCTATATTTTGACGTTCAGATACCTTTTAAACATAGCATTTAATAATTTTCTTTAAAAGGCATGGTACCTTTTAACTCATAATATAAATCTTATTTTCATCCTTTCCTCACAAATTCCTCACAAATTCCTCACAAATCTTATTTTCCTCACAAATTTTATACTTAGAAAAAGGATTTTTTTTTTTCTGTTTACAGACTTTTTTCTTGTGCTTTATAGAGGTTCCCAAATTGTGCATCACGGCGCCCTGATGTGTTGTGAAGGAAAGCCAGGGGGGCAAACCGGGGAAGGCGCACTCGAAGGTTGAAACCCGAATGATCTCGTGTTGTTCGGCAAGGAAATCGTACAGGAGTCACCGGCTGTTAGATCAACACCTGCTGGTGTTTTAATATATGACTATGCCTCAGCGTAGTGACGTCAAAGCGCGGGAGCTATAAATCACACACCTGCTCTAACGAATATTAGATTCGGTCGAATTAATGTTCAACGCTGTTTTCGGCTATCTAACAGAAAATTTAATCGGGAACATAATAAAAAAATTAAATGTGTAGTATTAGCATATACGACAAAGATAACCTACAAGGAATATTTAAAAACCGATATGTGAAATATACAAAACATTAAAAACAAAATGAAAACACAACTTAAGTGGAATGAAAAAGCTGAATCTGTGCAACAGCTTGTAAAGCTGTTTTTCTAACAATGTTCTTGGAGATTACTTGCGTGTTGACACTATCTCTGCGGCGCCTTCCCTTCTTCGTGTGTCTGTATTCTTTGTATTGGACGCGAAACGATCTTTGCCTTTTCTTTTAACCCTGGAGAATCGAGATTTGCATTGACTTTTCGATCATGTTTTTTATTAATTAGGGTTTTATTTGTCAATTTTTATTCTTTTATTAAATATTTATATTTCCTTTATTTTTATAACGAAAACAGCTATGTTGAATTCTATTGCAACAACAGCTTCGAAAAATTGGCCTGCTAAGAACTAATAAAGTTTTGATTTCAATCAAAACCGAATGTCCATCTTGTTAGTAAGGAAATTTTAAGGATCCTCATACCCTTTGCAACATCCTATCTATGCAAAGCTGTATTCCCAACTCTCTCTGTAGTAGACTAAATAACGTTCGAAAATCACTGTGGAACGAAAAATAGAGCTATTATATCAAATTTTTTTTTTTTTTTTTTTTTTTTTTTTAAATGTGAGGGATTCAACAAATTTACTCGCCGCTTTAACCGTTTTTAACTAACCATCAATATATTTTTTAAATTTTTATTTAATTTGTACATTTTCTTGACAGTTTAAACTTTTGCATTAAATGTTGTTTTCATTTATGTGCCTTACTAAAATTCTAATAAAAACATTGCAATTGGGGCGCTTTGAAAAAAGATAAAATTATAAGTACTGAAAAAAGTTTGGAAAACTCTGTGCTATGTGATATTTTTTTAAGAAATCTTTTTAAATAAAAGTTTTAAAGATTGTATACAGAACACATTTTAGAAACGGAAATGTTTTCTGCATATTTATTTACCCTTATGTACATAATGTTGTTAATTACAGTTATTAATTAAGTTGAATGTTTTAGTCGAAGACTGAAGTGATCCGAAGTACGAAGATGGAAGTTCGCAATATGATTATACAATGAAACCAAGAAACGCTTGGAGATATGTATAACCATGGATGATTCTATGTTAAAGGAAAAAAAATCTGAACATCATACAAATTTTCTAAAAAAAGTATACGAAACTAATTTAAAATAAAAATTATATTAAGGTTAATTTCTAAATGTCAAAATAAGACCTCGATGATATCTGAATTTTAATATTGTAATATATCATTTACCAATTATATCATTTACAATAGAACCTCTTTTAAATGACCCCTTCGTTAGAACGACCATCTTAAAAGTCCAAATTATTTTACCATAGGAATAATGTTAATTTTGAATCATTACAGCGACCCCAAGCGTATTATTTTTCGTTAGAGCGACCGCCAATTTTGTCCGCAGAACTCATGAGCAAGTGGGCTATTTCAAAATTATTGTAGTGTGGTGCAACTTCAATTCGATTCAGACGACGGAGAAGAAATCGTCCAAACTTATGAAAAAGTGAATGAAAAAGAAGCCTTCAATACAATCAATGCCTTGCGTCAATATTTTGATGGACAATTTAATTCTGAAGATTTCCTACAAAATCTAACGGATATGGAATCAGTGATAACGAAAAATTCCCAAATGAACTTGAAACAGGCGTCAGACTTTTTTTCAAAAATTCAGTAATGAAAATACAAATAAATAGAAGTGTTCACTGGGTATTACTGTTGCATTATTTCTTTACACATTTTTTTTTTTATTATTATTGTTTCAATTCCTTACAACGACCATGATGTTGGTCCCACAAGGGGTCGTTATACCGAGGTTCTACTGTATCAATTTATTATGTTCTAATATATTTCAGCATTTTAGAGTTGCAAATATAAGTGTGGTCTGTATAAAATAATACAAACACGTATATCAATGCGCGTATTGGTTATCTAGAAAACAAAAATTCAATTTCTTAATACATAAATTTAAAATTTAACATTCCTATAAAAAAGAAAATGGCATAACATTATTACTGTTCTCCGGTAGAAATAAAATTGTGGACACGGCAAAAAAGGAAAAAGGGTGAGAAAAGATGTAAAACTTTCTGATTATCTTCAAAATTCATTTATATATTTTTATTTGAAGTGGAAGGTGGCTTTAAAAATTTTTTTTTTTTTAATTTTCAGAAACAGATTTTTTTTCGAAAATTCTTTTCAAATTGTCAGAAGAAAATTGATTTTTATAATTTTCGGGACAGACTTCGCACAAATTTTCGGAAAACTCGAAAATTTTAGGATCGTAATTACCCCTATGTATATAACTCTGAATGGTCATTATGGAGAGAAGTCTTTAAAGTAAAAATTAAATTTCTATCTCTATTAATTTTCAATTTTGATTAGTTTTAGAAAATACTTTTAAAAAGCTTTATTATACCCCTCCGTGAATACATATTTCAGTTGAAATTAAAGTAATAGTGTTAAATGCTAAACTATTGTGGTATTTCAGATTTTTTTATTATTAAATGCAGCTAAATTTATCAGATTAGTTGCAGATAAAAAGGTGGAAACAAGGCAAAAAGCTCCCCAGGGAAAAGCCTCTATACAGGCATCAAAATATTTAAACAACTGATATAACTTTAAATATAATTCACTGTCACAGCGAAAAAAGTGTTTACATATCGTGACCGTTTAAATAATTTTAAATAATCAACTATACTACCTAATAGTGTTATGCTATACATGCAACGTAAACGATTAAGAAACTAAGAAAAACAAATTTTGTAGTAGTTCAGTTCCTAGTCTTTCATAACAAAGAGAGTCATGTGAAATAGCCACGAGCCATTCAAAATATTTCATTCATCACACAGCAATGAAAAGATGAAACTTTCTAAATAAGAAGCAATACAGACACTTCGATATCGCAATTTATCTCAGTATAAATAGAAATTATCAGAAGGCGGCTTCTTATTTACACAAAATGATAACATCTTTAATGCGATTCTTCGAAATTCCTGAAGAGAGTTGAAAAGCGTTGATAGTGAATTTTATGTGGATCAATAGATAGTACGTCTGAAGATAAGTTAGTAAAATTGTAAAAATATTTTATGATCCAGAGGATGATGATTACGATAATAAACATTGCATCATTAATAATTTGAAGCGGTGCATTGGATCACAATGTTTATTTTAATACATATATTAAAATAATATAAATCTTCAACGTAACAAGTTCATAATAAAAGCATGCGATTTCCTTATTTCAGAATTTTTTTAAGATACTAGTTTTCACCCCATCAATATTTTTGAAATTTCGAAAATATTCGAAAATATGCAAAGTATTTAAGATAATTTTAAACGCAGGAAATAGTTTTAATACATACATCGGAGAATCAGAAAAAAAATTTGAGAAGAAATATTCAAGTTTAATACCGGCTTGTCAATTTGCTTTTAAAGTCACTATATACTAACACTTAATCTATGGATCACGATCTCATTTAATTTTTAATACAAATTTAAAGAACTAATTGTAATATTCTTCTGTAACTCACTATTTCAAACTTCGAATCGATTTTTTCAGTTTTAATGCTTATTGAATCCATATACCATTCAACGCTGAAGTTGCATCATGTTCATTAAAACGTAATTTGTTATTCAATATTTTAATCCCTCACTGAAAAGAGAATTTGTATACATATTTACCAAAGAGACTTCTGGGAAAATATTTTTATAGTTATTTTATATTTAATATCAGAGGTCGAGGAAAAATCTCGATGATAAAAATAGATCATGGATAAAAAAAAAAAAATGTAAGAAGTGCTGTCCTATACCAATCCCCAGTTATTGATTGAATTGTAGTATACTAAAAGGCGAGTACTACGGGCATCAATAGAAGGGCGAAAGCTGTATTTTCCAGAAATCATAATCCGCAGATTAGAAAACCCCATGATATCCATCTTTGATATTGTCCGATACAGGTCAAGAGTGTGAAGTTAGTTACTGGGCCTGATTAACTCAGCGGTTACTTAACTTATATTAACAGAATTCACATTAATTTTTTTTTTTAAAGTACATAAAATAAGATTTGAAATTTAAATTAAAAATTAATGCTCTTTAGGTAGTTTCTCAAAACTATTAATCAACTTATGCTCTTTAATATATCAATCAGTAATTGAAACTTTTAATAATTTTAATCATAAAATGTTACAATTTTGCTATTTATGTCATTCCACCGTAATTTTATCATTCCATCTGGTTTAAAACCATACAATTTACTTTTTCCGTGTTGAAGTTCTCCTTACCTATATAATGTACTTTATCTCATTAGCAGGAAGCGTAAAATACATATAATAAAAAATTGGCGATTACAAAAAAAATTTTTTTTCACCGCCACTTACACAAACTTGATCGCATGCGGCAGGAACGTAGCGAGAAATTTTCCATGAGATGAGAAATTATCCCCCTTCTACTTCACACATTTAAATTAGCACAGCAATCCTTATGCATATATGTATACAGTCATTGTAATGGGAGATTCCATCCCCCCCCTTTCCTCCTTCGCTTCGCCACTGCATGTAGCAAGTGGCGACTGTGAATCTTGACACTGATTGTCCTGCTCTTCTAATTACTAAAATTTTTAGACCACGAAAAAATTTTTTTTTTCTAATTAATGCTGAAAATAGAACTACAGAAATTGTCACGCAGCTCAGTAATTAGCCCTCTCTGTTCCGAAAGAGCTATACGAATTTTAAGAAATAAAGCGCTGTAAATTGTAAGTAAACACTGAAAAGGTATATGCACTCTAATACAAACACAGACAAAATACTCTGCATCGATGGGGAATTGTAAATTTAAACATCTAAATATTGAACCAAATGGTGAAAGATAAACAAGTTGAAAGACGGAAATGAAAGTGTATCCACCATTGATTACTTAATGGTTAGATGCTCTTTTTTCAGATGAGTGAATAAATTCTTGTATGCACAGACATGCGAATAGGTTCAACGATCGTGTACTTCATGCACCGATACAAAGTATTAGAGTAATCAACCATCTTGTTACACAACTGAACAATGCTCTTACCCCTCAGACTACTGTTTTCCACGGATTAGTTCGTACAGCAGGTGATTCAGGGCTATGTAAACAACCGGGTGCATGTATGAAACACAACAAACCCCGATTCTAACCAGAGATAGAAGTTTTAAAGATTCCAAAACGCATTCAAAACTAAAGAGTAAAAATTATTCTGCGGGAAAAATAAAAAACAATATTACAAAGTGTAACGGACATTCCTTTTTCGTCAAAGCTAACAAACCTATAAGAGAAACTTAAATATTTGTTAAACTTTCGTTGATATATACCAAAGCATTTTAGGACATGATTTGCATAACAAACGAAGCACCAACAACTCTTAACTATATTTTGTGGCTCAATCTTATTTCAAGCATTTACCCCTTCCTGTAAGTTATGTACTCGGAAGTACTCTCCTAGTTCAGCAATGACTGCTCAGACCATTCACATTTTATTTTCAAATATATAATCCCCCTACTAAAAATCCATTTCAGCATGTAGAGATATGCTTTTAAATTAACCACTTTGGTTAATAAAAAATTTGGAGGGGGGGAAACAAAAACAGAGGACAAATTGACAACGGTCACAGGCGAAATACTGAAACCTTAACTCAAGCATTTCAAGAAGAATCTTAAAGCACCGACTATATATAAAATTTTTGAACACCATAATAAAGCGAGGGTTCTTAAACTTTGGCATGCTGTGAACAGTGCCTACTTATAACTGCTTTATATTACAAACAAATGCGTCTAAATTTTTCTGTAAATTCACTTTTCACAGATCCTAGTTACTAACAGAGACGCTTTCATAAAATGGAGCAAATAATCAAAATACGCGTAGTGTTCAAACAATGCATTTTATTGATCACATTCAAACTAGTCATAAACTGGCGTATTCTGACTCTAGCTGGAATGTTCGTAAGTTCAGTTCCTAGAAATCACCCACATCTTTCGAATTGAAATATTTTTTACACAAAAAGTAATTTACAGTTCTTATTTAGATTTTCTGTCTATAATTTTCTGGATTTTATTTTTAATTTGCTTCGTTTCCCTGAATGGCTGTGGAATTTCAGAACTGCTTGCGAAGCTAAGGGTGCACTTACAACGGTTTGGTTTGATTTAATTTCAAGAGCTACGGCCTACTGTAACACGAGGGCTAATGAGACCGGGCTCTGCTGCTTAAAGCTGATTCTGAAAGGCTACGAACATCCATGCAAGCAGTGGGATTCGAAACCCCGAACTTATATCAGAAGAGCGGCTCCCTACTCATTCATTCGATCATCGTTAGGTGACAAAGGTTGGGAATTGCGATGATAAGGTAAAACTGACACCATGTTAAGAAAAAACACTACTAAAAAACACCGTGTATGAAATATCAAAAGAACAAACTGTCTAGTAAATACGGTCCGCAATAAAACAATTTCCAAAACAGTAAAACACCTTAAAAATCTAGAAAACAAATAAAAAAAAGGTCCTTATCGTGACACCAATACCACTACGGACAAATTAGGCCGAGATGAAGAGAAAAAAAAAGATTAGAAAATCATAAAGAGAGTATCAGCTCAGCAAAGGAGCGAGTTTTACTGCACCTAAAAATGCAGTCAAAAACCACCAGTAAGAAATGTATGTAAAACATAATTTCCTTAATTTCAGGCATTCATAATATTCGCAGATAATGCCATTTTAAACTTTTTCTCGCAACTAACCTCAAAGTTGAAGTTCAAAATTTTACTAAACGTAAATTATAGAACAAATTTTATGTTTTATTTAGAACATTAGGGTCAATTTTTGAAACATGAGAACAGTAGGCTAGAATCTACTGATTAAAGCTGATTCCGAACAGCTACGCATATTCATGCCAGTAGCATGATTCGAACTAACGAAGCCGAAAGGCAGCGAACTACCAATTTGGGCATCTCAGACCGAAACTGAATTTTAATATACTGAACTTTGATAATTTAGCTTTGTTAATTTAGATTAACTGAACTACAATATACTGATTTATACAATATAATGCTTAATTGAAAAATAAACTTAATTCTTAAAAAACTGTCTTAAACATAACTTTAAGCCTAACTTTTTCATCTAAAGGAACAAAACTGCCCGAAAAATATACCAAAGTTAAGGACATGTTAGCAGCATTTATTATAACTATCTACTTTAAAGTAAAGGGTACCAATATCCTATAGTACACAGAATTTACTGCTTAAAACTGATTCCAAATGGCTATATATATCCATGTCAGCAGCGGGATCCGAACCCGCAGATTCCTGTACAGAAAAACAGCACTCGGTCATTCGGTCAACATCCGGCAAGCGGTTTGATAGTAGACTTTAGCTAATGAATTTATAGAATGTATAAAAAGATTTGTTTACGAATTTTTTTTTTACATCTATGGATAAATTGAGGATTTCTTTTATTAAAAACTAGCTGCTTCGCACCCAGCCTTCGGTCTGGGTTTTCAAATATTTCGATGAAAGATTTAGAACCACTATTAAAGATAATAAGATGTATTGATAGAAATGCTGAATAAATTTAGTATGTTTTAGATTGTTGACGATTATAACAGTTTATTAATAGCCAAATGTCCAATAAGTGCACTGTGTTGCCCGTGAGCCGCTGCATAATAATTCCCAATTCCAGGACTTTTTTTTTAATGTAGGAATCAAATTTCAAAATACTGTGGAGAGTAACATACATATGTACTGTTCTGAATGGGATAAATCATTCCCAACCGTCTTTTAGTACTGTTTTACATACATAAAAATTAAATTTTAAACAACAAATCCTAAAATGAAAACTTTTTCTTTAAAAAATGGCAATTGTGAAATAAAAACAAATATGATAGAACATGGTGAATTTGTAAGTACTGAATATAAAAATCACGACAACATATAACAGAAAAAATAGTAACTTCTTAAAAAATTTGAGAAAGTAAAATAAAGATTTACATATATTGATGAAATACAAAATTTAGCTATAAAAAATAAAATGATTTTGATACTCGGATATTTCAAAGAGAAAAAGTTATTACGTATGAAAAATAGTTGTAACTATAGGCAATAAATGGCACCACTCATTACATATTTTAATTAATATATTTTTAACTGATTCTAATTACGATATTTTGATGATAAAATAAACTAAGCACATAAGGTCAAAAGCCAAGAACTTAAAGCGTTATCATAAGAATGAAGTTACATAAAGGATTTCAATTTTTATAACGCGAAACATATACCATAAAGTCGCCAAGCTTATTTAAGAATAGGTGAAGTACAGAGTGACGTCTTAAAATTGGATTAATAAAAATGTTGCAATTGAATTTAAAATGAAAGAAATATACCAAATTAATATTGATAAAACAAAATAAGTATATAAGACTAAAACACCGAAAACAATTATGTTATTTGAAATCACATTTTAAACTTTATTCAAAAGTGGCTACAATATCTCAACATTTCATAGTTTCAAATTTATTTGTTCCCTGTATATCACTTGCCAATTTCTTTTATCTCTAGTGTAGTTGAGTTTTAGATAACAAAACCTATAACCATATGATAGTTTTTATTTAATAAATGGCAACTGCGAAATGAAAACAAATTTGATAGAACATGGCAAGTTTTTAATTATTGAAAATAAAAATCTCGCCAAGCTAATAAAATAGAAAAAAGAAGTGATTTCCTAAACAAAAATGAGTTTATCGTTTATCAGATAAGAATAGTCTTATATACATAAATGCCATCATATATTTCTATACTTACACTGGAATTTAAAATCGCGTAGATACGTTTTTATGTTTCCCGAATACCAAATATCTGGAGATAATAATGCCAACAATGAATAACACTGCCATATTTAGACGCCAACTCAATAACGGAAAGCTCGTGTCGCAAAATTAAACTGCCATTTTGTTTGGTTTTTCGTTAATATCTTTCGAACTAATTGGTATATCGGAACACGAATGGGCGAAATAACATCCCTGGATCTCACAGTCAGATTTTAATCTGGGAATTCAAGATGTATTAATGTGGAATATGTTCATTTGGCGGTATTTCTGTCCAAAGAAGATACTCTATGACTTATCGGGTAGATTTGTCAAAGCATAAAAGTGAAAACTGTTCTTAATATCTATAAATAAAAATAACAAAATATATGTTTACACGCTAACGATTAAATCTGCATCAAATGTGTGTCTTATATTAAATTTGCTCAAAACTGTATAGTAAAATATAAGTTTAACCCTAAACTGTATTACTACTGTACGTTGATTAGCAACGTTAATATACCTTGCCAAATTACGTGATAGAATAGGGAGCAGAGGTTTTGAAAGCAAAATTGCTAATTTTGTTCGTAGTAATAAATGTTTCCAAAATTAAGGAAATTTATGACAAACCACATAGTTTAGTATGAAACAGAAGCACACATTCATATTGTCAAATATGTGAATATAAAGATAACTATATAAAATGATAGGAATTTATTTGCCCATGAGAGTCACTGAAATTTGTACTTTTTGTTGATACTACGCAGACGATTATAAAATAAGAAATGAATAAATGAAATATTTAAAGGAATGACGACATAATGATAGAAAAATATCATTTTCACCTATGTATTATGTAATAAATTAAAAAATTTAATCTTCTACTTTTAACCGAGGAAAACTGCGTTTAAAACAATTACTTGGGATGACGTCACATTGCTAGAAATAATACTTCTTTCACTTAGTTATCACGCGATAAATTAAAAATTTAATCGTTTGCTTTTAACCGGGGAAAATAATGCTTAGAATAGTGACATGAAATGCTCGAAAATGGGGGAAGGAATGGATTTCGAACGTTAAAAATTTACAAAAACCTTCCCAGGGATATACCTAAACATTTCCCAAATTTTCACGGCGATTGGATGCATGGTTTTTGAGTCTATTGAGTACATACATACATACAGACAGACAGACAGACAGACAGACAGACACAAATTCATTTTTATATATATAGATTATTTTGTTTGTTTTGTGTGTGTGTGTGTGCACATATATATATATATATATATATATATATATATATACACACACACACACACACACATATATATATCTGGACTTCTTTGATGAAGTTATTTAATAGTCTATTGGCCAGTGACATTTTAATGAAACATTTTTAATTGGCTCCACGTACACATCTAACGTGTATCTATAAATTTCAATGTAATCCTACTAATAAGGATAATTTAACAGGAAAACTGATCATTCGCGCTGACAATTTTTACTATAAAATTTAGATTTTAGATGTATTTTTTTTATTTAAAATTATATATAATTATTTAAAATGATATATATATATATATATATATATATATATATATATATATATATATATATATATATATAATGATTAGTAGCATTGGAAAATTAAAAATAATCGGACGATAATTGTTTTCTTAAAACCTAAAAGCAGAGAACAAGACTCGTGGATAAAGATTTTTTTCATTTGCAATCTTTTAGTTCACTAATTGTGTAATTTTTTTACGGATAATTGTGAACATGAACAGTTTTAAATTCATATGCTACTCCTTATCAAATCGGGCCAGTATCTTTTTAATATTTCTTATCAAAGGTTAATTATTGCTCAAATGACAACTATCTAGAAAATGTCATTAAAAGTCAGAATTACACGTAAGTGATATTAACATGAGCAGCAGTATAAAATTAAAGACAAATAGTCGCGTTTCAGACGCTTCTATCTAGAGATACGTAGAAAAAACTAACTAGTCACGATAACATCTATTCTAATTCCTTACTCATATCACGGCTTAGTTTTAGACGAGATTTTGAAAGTTATAGCAATGTTAGCTTTTCCCCCCGAGAAGTGTATCAAGGTAAACTAGAATGGGTTTAAAATTACTTAAACCTATTGCTTTAGTCTTGATGCAATGGATAAAAATGGCGCTCACCTGGTCACATTTATTTTTAAATCATTTACATTGAAATAAATTAAAAATTCTTACAATTCCATTACTAAACCTGTTATTTTCCATGTTTTTCCTTGTGGAATAATAAATATTTTTGGGTAAAATGAATGAAAGAGAAAGCGCTATACATACAAATATCAAAAGCGACATGCGTTTCACCGGTGATACTGGTAAAATATTTGCATTCGTAAATGGGACTCAATTCTTACAAAATACGTCATAAAAATAACAGCTCATATCAACTTCATTCCGGGGTGAAATGAATAAAAAGCTAGTACAAAAACCATGTACAAAGATAGTTTGGGAGGATCATGGACGAATGGGTAAGGTGCGAGACCCCAATCCAATGGTGGCATGACTTTTACAGTCCTCCGAACAGGTTTTAGCCAGAAGGTTCCGGATTTGTCAGTTTTTGTAGAATAAAAAATCAACCGTAACAAACTACAACAATCCCAAGATGGTTTATTTGGTTATTTTAAAGAACAATATAGCTATAGTAAATAAGAGAGCAACGCGTAAAATTAACAAATGAAATGAAGTCTGCAAGATGGGCAGATGTTTCGAAGCTTAAAAAATTTTGATCGAAATATACAAGTCATTCTTGTCGTTTCAATCAATGAGTTTGTGGCTTTCTCAAGCTAAGAAAGAAACTGTACTTGGTTTCTCTTATTTCAGATTTTTGCTAAAAAAAATTCCTATTAAGTTTATATTCTAGCTGAATTCACGTGATATAAATAAAACTTTACAGAAAAACAATTACACAAAAGCTATTAACTATCTAAACACCCCCAAAGTGCATATTTCTTCAAATGTTACTTTTTTTCCAATCTAAAACGGATTAAATTTATTGGCACAAAAATATTTTGTACAAACGAAAGAAAGTATTTCTTATAAATATTGTAAATTATATTGCACAAAAATTATTTTTACATAAAGAATTTGAAACTATCTTTGTGAGAAGCCTAATTCTTGCATCCTTTTTTTTTTTTTTTTTTTTTAACAAATCCAAAACCTACTTCCGAAATAATTATTAGCATCTTACCACACGATGAATGAAGCTAATACGTAAATCAAATTTAGTATCGCAATATAGTGAAACGCTTAGGAGGCACATTTTAACTGAACTGAGATATAAATTCCTAGGAGACTAATACATGAATCCAAGTAACTTATAATGGGGGTAGACAAACTTGCATGTAGGGAAGGAGGACTTTTTAATAGTACAAGTATACCTGCGTGTGACTTTTTTTTAAATGTACTTACAAATTGACGTTTCTTACGAGATATTTTTAGGTACTCTTATATTACTGAATTGTTTTAGAGCAACTTACGAAATTGAATAACTTTTTCTGAGACACAAATGAAAACATTGGTAACTAAAGTATGTATAATTTTCTAGAATTGTCGTGAGACACACAATTTCAGAAATTGAAGAAAGAAAAAATCCTTTTGTTATTAAAACAAATCAGATACAAATTTAAAGAAAAAATCAGAAAATGGCATTCACTTGGTTGATATTGCATACTTTTCCAAAATTTGGTTTATAAGGACAGAAAACATGATTCTAAGTAAAAGCTATTTGCAGAGAATAAATCTGAATTTCGCTTTTGTATTCATTTTATTTAAATTAGTTCCAAATTCATTACTATAACTTGCCAAAGTTCATATAAACTTCTAGATCACTTATGCTCTACTATAGCAACAATATGCCGCGAGAAAAACCGGCACGGTCACCTATGCTCTGTAGCAACAATATGACTCGAGAGAAACCGGCACAAAGATGATTTCTGTAAACTGATATCTGCAATTCTGTATATCTTCATATTTCATAAAGTATCAATTATCCACAACCGCCTGTTTTTGAAAACACGTAGAAAAGAATATTTACTGCTTTTGAGCAGGTGAAATAAAAGCTGGAATCAAGGGGTGCGGCTAGATTACGTCATACACTCTCATTCATGTACGACATAGTTAGAAAAAGCAGGTTTCCGTTATGAGGAGAGAAAAACTGCTCACGAAAAGTAAAACCGCCAAGAAAAGAGGTTAACAAAGTTAATCTCGGTACAGCAGCACCAACTTTAAGATATTTGAGCGTGATCAAACTGATTTACCAGGATAATGAGCATCACCTGATATTAAAAATAAGATTTAAAACTAATGTGTTTAAATATGAACGAATATTCAAATTAACAAATGAAATACGATACCTGTTCAACAAAAAATTGGTTAAAACTTTTACGGATTACAAATCTCTACTTAGGAAGAAAATAGTCATCTAAAAAAAATTTTAATTGTGCCTGGGGGTTAAAAAGTAAAACAATTTCAAATTTCATTTATGCATTATAAATAATTTATGGTATAAGATTCGTGTTAGCAAAAAATTAGAAACTTTTCCAATTAATAATTGAAGGTTGTTTTTTCAAAACTAGACTAAGTTATGGGTTTTTTTTTTTCAATGATACCGAAACTTCAATAGCAAAGGGAAAATATTTCCATGTAAAAGAATGTATTCCCTTGATTAGAATTCAAAACTGATATTCCTTTAACAGTATTACTTTTTGTAATTATTAAAGATATTTAAAAAAAACTATGAAAAAAATAGTTTCCGTATTGCATTTATTCTTTAGTTAAAATGTTGATTTCTATTTTAATGGAAAACTGAAAGTAAATACAAATTCAAATGACTGAAGTACAACTTTCTTGCATAATTATGCTTCTTATAATTAAAACGACATACAATAACTTGATTCCTGAATCTTGTAAGTCATCTTAATGTCTCGAAGACATTGTAATTTAAAATAAGCTACCAAAAGCATAAATAACTAAGATAAATAGCAATAAATATTTTTTAATGAAGTACTACTGCCTTCCCTTGTTTTATAATAAATTTTTAAAAAGTTGTCTGGGTAGATCTAACAATTGAATCAACGTTCGACAAAAACAGGATAGAGTTCTATGTTTAAAAACTGCTACACAAAAAATGCAGATATAGTCCGTGAAATCTTTATTTAAGGTATATCTTCAAGGAACTTATAGTACCATTATCAACAGATAAAACTAGTACAATATTAATGAATTCTTGTATTAAAATCCATCTAATAAAATATTTCTTCTTAAAGCATACAATATTATGTAAGTAATTAGATATAATAGCAAAAATATTTATTATGTTCGCTTATTTAAGAACACTGCGAATGTAATAGCATTCCCTCGTATTAATCCAACTGCCATGAAATCACTATCAGGAAATAAAAGTAAAAAAAAACTTTGAAAAGAGCTCCTTCAGATAGAACTTGACGCTTGATAAGAAGTAACCGTATCTCGCAGAATATTCGGATGTCAAATTGAAAAGGATATTTGAAGTGCGTTGGCTCTTTATCATAGATATAACCGCACTGGAGGAGTATAGAGTGGAATGCACCTACACTGCTCATCTTTAAAAAAAATAAAAATCGGCCTCAATATGCAGGATGTTCTGCTAGCTCAGTCAAAAATTCAATTTTTATACTTTCCCTCCAGAAATATCCCGATCGCAGCAGATAATGTTAATTTAAATTTTACACACAGAAATAATTACTGTCTAACACTCTCTGCTCGCGCCTTTATATACTGTGCAATGCAATTATATAAAGCAAATTTATAATCTCAAAAAATTTTTAATCAGTAATGACAGTATCAAAACGCGGTGACAAAAGTTATTTTGTCTGTAAAAATAATCAGGCTTTATTTACCCACTACTGTATTTTTCAAGATATCCAGAAAAGGGAATAAAATTATAAACGGCATTTCGTGTAAGCAAGTTGACAAACGGAGAGGTTATGTAGCATGAAGGACTATGATGGGAAGTGCGTCATCCATTCCATAAAAGCCATTCGGCTAAAAAACCCATAAACATGCACAGCATATGTCAAATATAAAGCGTTTCAAAAAAATGCCATTACGAATGACAATTCCGACTGAAAAATTATGATTTCCATAACAAAAGCTACTACGATTCGGAATTCTGTATACTTTGATGGGAACAAAGAATCCAAACAATTTCTTTCATAGGCTTTCGACACTGGAGATGATTAATCCACTAAACTCATTAAAATTCGATATATAGAATGCACAACATTTGTTTGGAAATCGCGAAATACAAATTAAGCCCTAATTGGAAGACATTAAACATCTGGTAGCTTCACCAGGAATTCTGCGATATTGGTGAATCATAAGCAAGATAGGCACCCAATTTTAAAGTAGTTGGTTAGGATACCTCACTAATTTAAATGACAATTTATTAAATTTCAGAAATCAAATTACAACGAAAGCTTTCGTCAGGCGGTCTTTATTCAAGGTACTTTATCCTGTTAAATTACAAGGACATTCCATTTTCCTATTGCTGAATGTAAACATTAAATGAAGGTTGAGTGGAAAAAGGAAAGATTCAACAATGTATTAACAAAGGCACCGTAAGTTCATTGCCTTCAGTCTTTAAACAGGACATAAAATGTTTTATTTTCGTAACAGAAAAAACTCTAACACGTTTAAAAACAACTACAAATCGTATGGGAATAGTTATGATTAACTAACCACTTCACCAATTCAATGGTTATGTTAAAATCAATGAAAGTTCCCAAGTTAGGATTTCGAAAATGCTACACTATATTAATGTAAATCGATAAAAAGATCTTTACTGAAGATACAGTACACTATAGGTTTCTGTAAAATTTCCTCACACGTTTTGCTTCGATAAACTGACAAAATGCAATAAGTATACTACCTGACATATTCTCTGTCGTTTGTGCACTTATCAAAGTAAACACCAGGTTGTGTAAAAAATACCAGGAAACATGTCAACATTGTTTACTAATGTATTACAATCAGAAGGCTTTTTTAATAAAAACAAAAAAAGGAGTAAATATCAAGAACCATAGTATATTTTCATATAAAGAAATATTTAGCTTTCTGCGAGTCACGGTCATTGGATCATAAATGCATATTTTCAATAACATTCACTGGTTTCACGGTCAAGCAGTCATCCGAAACTGAAAAATATGTACGCGGAATAACGGAGAAAAATCATGCCGTAATAAATTTCTCGTAATTGAATGAAACATAACTTCGGTTAACAAAGAAGGCCAAGTCACTCACTACCAGGAAAAAAAAGTTCCCTATAAAGATCATCAACATTTTCCGAATATATTTTAAAAGCATTTGGGTTCATAAGAGCATTCAACATTAAAATCTTCAAAAATTCACAAGGAAAATAAATTAAATGAAAACATTGAAAAGTATGTGTGTGTATTTATTTATATTTAATCCCGCAATAGTCCGTAATAACTAACCCTGATAATTCTGGGAATTCGTTTACAAACAGAACAAGAGCATGTTCAAGACCGTGTCCATTTACATTAAATTGCCTTACTGTTATAGAAAGAAACTATTTTCTAATTTAAAAACTGAAATAAAATTATAAATCCATTTCATCTCAAGATTCAAAATGCAATAATAACGAAACTAGCAATGAAGTTTTCAGTTTATTATACTATATATTAATTTCCTCCGGCAGTTGAGTTCCAGTCAATACTGATTGGATATGAGACATTCAAAATTTTAAGACATTACGATAAGATGACGATCGTACCACACTCACACGTTGTAATCTTCAAAATTTGACTTTTAATAAAGTTGTGAGAAAACCCATTGCTGAAAAAAGTCACGTACATTATTTCTTCTTAAAGGATTTGGAGGAAGGCCTCCCTTTAAGGCCCAGCAAATAAGTTCATTATATTACGTGACAAGATAAATAATTTTACTTCTACTTTCATAATCCAGTTTCGCAATACAAAAGCAAAATAAGTCGAAGAACAAAAATTCTTTAACCTACTTGTACATAAACATGAGTTGACAATTAATATGCATCGCCAAGATGCCGAAATGAAGGGTCGGAAATGTTATATTACCTTCGGCGAACTATGACGACGAATTTAATAAATGTAGATCAAAATTTTCATGGGGGAAATGTACCAAGGTAATACTCTCAAAAATATTAAATTATTTCGCTGTTAAACTATATATACTCTAAATAATAACAGTAACAAGGACGGAAAATAAACTCCACCAAAATGAGAAGCTATTTTCAGGTATTTAATGACAATGCAATATTTTGAAAGTGCAAAGTAATTCAAATTTAAAAATAAAATAAAATAAGATTGAAACAAATTGACTGAATACACAGAATGTAGAACACAAATCATTCGCACACCGGAAGTATACACTATAACTAAATCTAATCTAAATAACATTAACATAGACGGTAACTTAACAATTCCCACAAAATGATAAGGCTATTATTCATGGCAGAGCAACATTTCGCAACACACATAATTAAATATAAAATATTTTCCAAACTACTAAAATATATAAAGTAAATACCAAACTGTTGTCAGGCCGGAAGCAAAATTAAAGCAGAAATTTTTTTAGTATTTATTTATATAGGACGTCAAAAATACATCACGCCCATTTGAAAACAGCCGATTCAATAGTTAGGCAAAACATTGCTGCACACAAAATGCAATTATCTGATATATTTTCAAATTTGAGTTTTTATATCCAATTATTAAACATGAGTTATAACTAAAATTTGAAGTTTGGACGAAGTCGGTAGAGAGTGATACTGAGAATGGATACATGTATTTAACATTAAGAGGATTTGCATAATTTAGACTGCTTTAGGCCATTAAAATTTAAATTCAAAAACTGGTTCAATTTTAATACCCTACCATCTACTAGTATCAGAATATCAGAATGAACTTCCCTGCAAGAAAGAAATATAAAACTATTCCCAGTTCTGTGTAACAATAATAAGTTTTTAAAAATGTTTGAGGAAGGATAAGTAATTGAACTTATGAGATCTTTAAAAAGTAATTTAATGTTTATTTAAAAAAGAGAATAAAAAGACAGACTACTTGTTGAACTAATTATGATAAGCTACCATACTTTCTGAAAAAATGCAACTAAAGTACAAGCATCTGTTACATAAATGAAAAATCCACTTTATAACAAAATGCATAATATCAATTCCATATCATGAAAAGTAATCAGCGTGTTTCCAGGACAAACACCTATATAAAAACACCCTTATAAAATATTAAAATTTTAAAGAAAATGAAAATGATTTTTCTTTTGTAAAAAAAAACTTTAAAATGCACAAATAACAATGCAACAAGAAACATTTTCAGTGTTTTCATAGTAGTTAACCTTTTTTTTAACTTGCCCTAAAAGTTAATTTTTTTTTGTTTTGTTTTAGTTCTTTAAATATTTAACTTCTAAACTTTTCTAGTTGTTTTTTCTTATTATCAAGTAAAATGACAGAATAGAAAACTGACTTTAATTTTTGAGGTTAGTTTCAGTAAATTGTTTAATAGTAACTGAAGAAACTAAAAATTAAATATGGAATTAGTGAATACAGGAACAGCATTAACAGATAAAATAAAAAGACTGGGAAATGCAAGGCTAGTTATTACTATGAAAAGACTAAAAATGTTTCTCCTACCATTGTTATTTGTGCATTTTAAAGTTTCTTTTATTTACAAAAGAAAAAACTTTGCAGTGACTAAACATTCAAATTTGTCAAATGATTTTATTAGTTTTTTTTTTTTATTTTAAATATGCTTACTATATTTTTAGTGTAGTGTATATGTAACAATCATAATTTAACCAGATTTTTTTTTTCATTTATAAAACAGGTTAAAAGCATTTCACAAGTATAGATATTAAAAAAGTTAATTGACGTTTTGAATAAGAAGTAATTCTTAATTTTTGACCTATAATTCGAATATATCCCACCTAAATATGAAACTAAAGAAAACTAAAATATATCATAAGTCAACTAAGGATACATTTTTCTAAAGAATATGCATCAGTGTTCCCTTACAGGTGTGGTTTTTGAAAAACATGCCACAGAGAGATGCATCTTTATATTAACTCATCAGCCATTTTTTTTTAAATTATGGTATAATACAAGTGCATATTATAATTCGACAAAAACAAACATAATAAAGTACATAAGTTGATGGAATATCTGTTAAATATTCATGGAATTTTTTTATTTTTCAGTCTATTGGTGTATGGGAGGGGTTTGAACCCCCAAACCTCTCCTTGTATATGCTACTGATATCTTAAATTACTATGACCTCTACAAAACATGTAATCAAGCATATTACAAAAATTTTATACTATATACTCTTAATGTCAAACATTCAGTATTTTAACAGAGTAGATTATGGCAAAGCAAAAGCAAAATTTATAGAAAATTTACTTTGTAATAATGGAAAATTCCATTCAAAAGCTTAACCAGAATATATTTGCATTAACAATCAATGTCAATGTTCTGAGAACTTTTATCTATGTAAAATTAGTTATACTGGTATAAAAATAACATACACATATGTGAAGCTCATTAACTATATATATAAACAAGTAAACAATTGATTTTGAATTTTGGCACTACCAGACTACTAATGAAGTGAAAACATTTTCTGGATTCATACATATATTTGTTGTAAATTAATTGTGACATATGGTATTTACTCAAGTAAGTGAATTACTCTGCAACAATTAAAGCTGCCAAAACAATCTATAAGTTGAGAGCAAATTAGCAGTCAAAAAGCATCTGCTAGAAGTATAATTAACAATCCTATATGGCTTAGCTACGTTTAAAAAACAATTATAATTTCACATTTAGTTGTGAAATATACAGTATTAAAAATGATCTACGCAATACAGAAATGTTTCATACAATGGTTTTTTTAAATAAGTCGCAAAACATACCACCAAACCCTTATTTTCAAAAGATGAGCTTTTCTCAAATTTAGAGTTTCAATCTTCAGAAAAGAATTTCAATAGCATTTGTTATATTCCTAATGCTCATATACAGTGACAGGATTTGTAAGAGTGGTAAAACCCTGTCCCGGCCTTAGCCATCTAGTTCAACAGAGGGTTTATAAAGCTAACTTAACTTCAACACATTGATATAAAGGAAGAGTTTTAAGGTGCAATTCCTAAGCCATACTGAATTTACTTTTTATAGTAAAATATCAAAAACCTTAATTTTGATTTTGGAAGCTACTATTCTAAAATTACTACATTTATAAATAAATTTATTATTTTAAATATTTTGGTTGTTCAACTGTATTAACTTTGATGACTAATTTTTAGTACCCCAGGTTTCTTCAATACCATGAAGAAAGTTAATATATGCTTAACAAGAGCTTTGTATAACTTTTCTCTCTTTAGTACAAAACAAATTAAGCTATTTATGTGTTCCTTGAGATTTTTTTGAAGGAAAAAAAATAGAAAACAATAACTTCCTTATAATATAAGAAACTGCTTAACTTTTAGACAAAAATAATTTAATTCATTTAGTTTTGTATAAAGAGGTACACAGGATTACAACAGGTTGTTTCTACACTCCCCAAAGTATTCTTCACAAAACTGAAAACATGCAAAGTTTGCTATACTTCAGTTCTAAAATTTTTAAGATGAGAGAAAGTAAATACATTCATTTTAAAGCATATCTAAACACAGTTTTAGAGTCTAGTCGTACGGATTTTTTTTTTTTAACCAAATTGATATACTCAATAATAGTTTTACCAGCATTTACAGAATTTTAATAAAATTCGATATTGTCTATACAAGATTTAGAAAGTCAGTGTATGACGCAATAGCAAAAAAAAGTAGATATTAAATTTAGATAATTTAGCATAAATACTTAAGATTATTAGCAGTTTTTACAATCAAATGTAACACAAAAGCCACAATTAATGTCTATTAATCTCTGAAAAGCAAAAGTTCACCTTAACTTCCAAAGTTCAATCACACGACTGTTTCATATTCATTATTTATATGCTTACACACTCAATATACATATATGTTATCTATGTATATATTAGACAGCTGTTTACTTTACCAATAAAAGGAAATGTACTTTTTACTGATATATATATATATATATATATATATATGAGAAAAAAGGATAGTTAAGATATTTATTTTTTAACTTTTAAAATCCTCCTGTTCGGAGATAAGGAGAAAGTAACAGAGTAGTAAAAATTTAGAAATAAAGATTTCTTCTTCCAAACTTTGAGAAACAACTACAAATATGACAATAATTTAAATACATAAACTAATACATTTAAACATATGCCATATTTTTAGCATATTAACTGGAATACAGGCACTTTTTTTTACGGTTTTATATTTTACAGTTTAATGAAAATAATTCTCCCAATTCATGTCAGAGTTAAATTTGTTAAGAATCTAAGAATTTGCAAGTAAATTGAATATTGATTAATACAAAAACTATATAGCTTAGTCTATATAGAAATATATATATATATATATATAGAAATTATATATATAGAAATTACATATATATATATATATATATATATATATATATATTACAAGCTCGATACGATAAATACGAACATTAAGAAATGAGAAATACTAAAATAAATTAATTTAAAATGAAAGTACCAAAAAATAAAGGCAATCTGAAATAAATTGAACCTCATTTTCTACATTAGAAACCGGTTTTTCGTTTACATTTTGAATCACTTCAACGTGCTCCGGTATATTTAAAATGCTGAATAGTATTAAAAAGTAAAAGAAAATATAATATAATAAGTACTTATGTATTTTGTCGCCCAAATACAGTATATGATTTAAAAATTGCACCGTTAAACAAATTCACTTCACATATGAATATTTCAGTACTCAACTAACGAACTTTAAAACACAGAAAATCACCGTTTGATTATAGAATTTCATTATTACATGCCTTAAAGTACACTCAAGTTATAAAAATGACGTTTTAGAGCATGCAAAACATGGAAATTTGACACTTTTTAAACTCCTGTCATACAAGAAATGATTGAAAATTACATTTAAATATAATTTTTCAAGTGCTTAAAAACAAGTCTGACTATAATAATAGTGAACTTGAACCTAATTAGAAATGTTTACGTGTATAAAAAACTTTGTTTATCAAAATTAGTATTTTGTAAAAATTTAGCATCACCTTACCTTTAACAGTAGAGATAAACAAACTGAGATTTAAGAAATATATTTCTCTCCCAGCTCCACACAGCCGTTCAACAAAATATAACTGTTTGTGAAACAAACTTGACGAAACAATCGATCTAAACTAAAAGCTATAAACAAATAAGGAAACCGTTAAGTAATGAGTAAAATGAACAGCGCTTTAAAACACAACAAACTAAACAAAACGTGGGACAATATTAACGTTTATGCGAGTACTTACAAGATTTTAAAAGTATTATGTGAGATAAAAACACTAAATAAAGTCAAAAGTTTATAATCTTTAAAACTTTAAGCTCAAACATAAAACATTAATAATTAAATAGCCAATGCCCACTACTCGGTACTGACTCCATAAACTTTCGCAAGGGCGCGGCAAGACCCACAGAATACGGCACTGATAGGACTTACCGCCTAGGCTGACGATATGATTGGTTGTACAACAAGTACGCATATCGTTGCCAAATTTTATATAAATACATAAAATATTGAAAAATTTTAAAGAAAAACGTGCTTAAAAGCTGTGAAAATTATTAGATTTTCGTTATTTTCAGAACATTTAGTGATTTCAAAGTAATTAAAATTATTTCAAGATTTCAAAAATTGACAGTCTTGATTTAAAAATAAAATTAAACACCATATTTTTTTTTAAATTTTCTTTCAGAAGAGAACAAATTTTCAGCAAAGAAATTATTCATGTTTTGGATTTTTTAAAATGCCACCCCAGATGATGGACAAAAGTTAAGGGGCTACTTTTTATGTGGGAGACTATGCGTTCAAATCCGACTACTGGCATGGATGTTTGCCCCCTTTCGAAATCAGATTTAAGTTGTAAGTTCCGATCTAAGTTAGTCCTCGTATTGAATATCTGAATTCTGGCTTTATTGTTACTTCTTTCACCCACACATCGGATTTCTATGAGTATGGGAATGATAGAAAATGGCTTGGGATTAGTTTATTAAAGATCAAAGACCTCAAAGTTGCAAGTCTATTTAAGTTTCAAAACATTCCCACCCTTTTGAACATTTTTAAGAGGAGTATTTATTTTTTATTCCCAAGCCGTATCTCTCTCTTATTTGCCTCCACAGTGAAAGTTGTTTTGAACCCTCAGATTTATCCAGCATATAATCTGATGGTGCATTAAAATGTTTAAGACTTCTGAGAGGTAAGTTAACCACTTTTTCCTCTCTAGCCCATTTGTGTTTTAAACAGCCTCGTTATCCGGACACATAAAAGTTAATCACAAAGAATAGTTGCCCAAGCATGTCAAATCAACAAATTAAGACATTATACCGTAAGAAAACTTACTCTTCTGACGTGTTGTCCTTTCTTGTACAGGCTTTTCAATACGTTAACTATTTCACACTCTAGTGTGTTTAAAAATTTAAAAGGCGAGGACGCCATATTCGCATGCTTGGTAATAATTATATTTTAAAGAGTAAATAATAAGGAAATAATTTCAATGAAAATGTAATTCCCTATTACTTATCTTCGTATTGTATATCAGCCACGAGTACCCATCGGTTTCACCAATGCCTAACACAGATTAAGAGGAATTTTGTTAGTACTACATTCAACTTGAAATAAATATTTGGACATGATGTGTGTATACGAAGAATAACATCAATGGGCCAGATACTAATAATAAGTAATATACTACGGCACTAAACCACTATTCCAAAACCCAAGCATAATTTAAGTTACATCAATAACCTTATTATTCATTATAATATACTGGTGGACAAAATTAAGAGATGGAAGACATTTTCCCAAATATCTCAAAAAATACTAAATGTAAATAAATTAAATTTGGATATAGCTTATTCCATTATAATAAAGTATGCAAAACAAAAATGAAAGTGCCATTCACTGGCAAGACCTATTGCCAATAAATCCAATGTACTCTGAACGCAAGTATAAAAGATTACAATAAAAGTGAGGCTTGTACAGTGTGTGTTGCCTCTAGTATGGTGTATGGTCACCCTTGACAGACAAACATGCACAATGAGTATGCATTCTGTTAATAAAGGAGTTAAGGAGGGGCTGTGAAAGACCCTCCAATTCTTGCACCAGAGCAATTTTTAACTCTAGAATGGTTCTGAGGGGAGGTATAGCAATAGCTCTCCCAAGAGCATCACAAGCATATTCAATAGGATTCAGGTCAGGGGATTTGGCTGGCCAATCCATTCGTTGAATGTCCTCGCTTTCCAGATATTCATCAATCATAAGAGCCCTATGTGGCCGCGCATTGTCGTCCATAAAAATGAATTCAGGGCCAACAGCGCCCCTGAAAAGACGTACATAGGGTTCTAAGACATCCTTCATACTTTCCCCCTACCTGGTCGTCTGCATACTGTCCCACTAGTTTTAAATTGACTCCACAAATTGGAAATAACGCTTGGTGTTATATCCAATTCCCTAGCAACCTGAGCTTGGGACTGGCCTGCCTCAAGTCTACCCACAATTCTCCACCTGATACATTCGTCTAAACGATGATGTTTACTCATTTCACCTAAAAAACAGCAAGAAACAACACGATTATTCAAAAAATGCACTAAAATCTGCAACTGTGTTGGAGAGTGGAATGAAATTAACAGCTCGATGCGGACTTTTATACCTGCTGCTGGCTTAGCAATGCCCACAAGAATACATAAGCTTATCTCGGGGCCAATAGCACTACAGTGACCATATATGACAATCAACTGTCCAGGTTTTAAGCAGTATTTTTAGAGAAATGTGCGAAAATGCTTTCCATCTCTTAATTTTGTCCACCAGTGTATAACCTTTATAACACTTAAGAGGTTTGTAATTTTTGAATACTATGTTTTGTTCATTTAGAATTTTCTTTTTTACATTTCTATTTTATTTGGAAAATTTATAAAAGGCGCATGCCCAGGGACCCAGCATCTGGGGCCCCATAAAATAAAGATTTATGCATTTTTCTAATTAAATTGTAACTGTGTACGAGTTTTCAACGAACAGTATAACCTTATTGTATATTCACATATTTTTATTTTAATTAACAACCATCTTCCAATTATGCGGATCAAAGGTCCGTATTTACAAAGAAATCATTAGATAGAAGGTGAAAATTCTTGTGTGTCAGAACTTATGCAATCGTGGAGTTAAGATGCAACTTACAAATATGTAAGAGGCATTAAATGAAATATGCTACTTCACAAATGAAAGCAAAATCTTTATTTTAAAAATTGAATTAGTATGAAGTTGCCACAATGACAGCTCTATGGAATAATATTTTGCTAAGAATCAATGCAACAAATAATTCTTTACAATCTATTGACTACACAATTGTCAAAGGTTCATCACCAGTAAAATGCCTAAAAATATTGATTAATAAAATTATTAGACATAATTTTCAACGAAAAGTATGTCTAATCTTATAATACAGAATTAAAGAACTAATTTGAAGATGATCACAAGAACATATCTTTGAAAAATCTAAAGTTTTATTTATTTTATTTAAATAGTTTTAAAGAAAAGTTTATTGAATTTTTCTTATGGTATATATTAAAAAAAAAAAAAAAAAATAGAAATTAGAAAAGGAACTTTTTTAAAAGTGCAAACTATTTTGAAAATTGTGTTACAATGTGTTTCCGTTACATGTCGATTTTCAAACCCGTGGGAGAAACGATCATTTTACTGTAAGAAAGAGTAAAAAAAAAAAAGAAGTTACTGTAGTAATTCAATCACTTTGCTGGTTTGGAGCGTTACCACCACCTTTTTTTTTTTTTTTTTTTTTTTTACACGAGATCAAATGACGTTAGTACCACTACTTAAAGACGATTCCGAACGACTACGAATATCTATGCCAGCCGTGGGATTCGAACCCAAGAAAGCTGGTGCCGAAGAGCAGCGCCTTACCCTTACGGCCTGTGTTTTTAACAGTGAGTAGATTAAATAATATGGCTATGTCATATAGACAGATCAATTCTTCCCATAAGTATTGATTGTGCATTTATGCTCTAATATATTTGGAATAAGATATTACAAAATAGTACATAATGTTTTATTAAAAAATGTAGTCAAAACGTGTTTTCATACCCTTAATTCTCTCTTCTTGTAATGGTTACAATATATTTTTTTCGCGTCCGGGGATGCAACCGGTCTTAATCTGCTTCTAAAAGATGATAATGTTAATCAGAAGTTTGATAAGTTTGATGACCAATTTACTAACGAATGATTTGAAAATTCCTTACATAATTTCGTAACAAAATGATAAGTTTATAAAAATATATTATTCCAAGTTCTATTCAGATATGATATAAATAAATAATTTTGATGAATTATTGTACTGATTTTTAACAAAGTATTACCATTAATTTTTAGTGACTCTATACTTTTAGGATTTATCCTAAAACAACTTACAGATTTATCGATTATTATAACCCTTTCTGGTTAGCTTCATCTAATTACAAGACGTTAGAATCAAAATTCCTCTATTTTATTTATTTATTTATTTATTATCAGAGCAAGTACATTTATGATCAATTCTTTATATTTTTTACCAGAAGATGTCGCTACTATTTTGCTTGAAATACGATTACGATTATGAGATTCGCTGGAGGCACAGGCAACCTTGTAAATGGTGGAAGAATTCGCCTAAAAATATAAAATTCTTTATTGCTTCCAAGATTATTAAAATAGGAATACTCTTTCAAAATTAAATCAAACTTTTGTGATCAATTATTTTATTTCAATAGAATGATTTTGCTTTTATTAAAATCTTTTGATTGCATAAGGCGATTTCACGCAGCAGGGCATCTCAATTTACAACAATTCTGGCTTTAATTTCAAACGGAAGGGCAGTTTATTGTTTGTCTATTGGCTGTTGTAAACATGAAAATAAATGGGAAGGGCATTATAGTAGTCGTGACGTTGCGACAAATTGCTCTATTACCTCGCTAACTTGAAACTGTGTTACCCACAGCTTAAAGTAAAATATCGGTCAAATGTCAATATTTTTTTAATAATATACAGATTTTATATCTGAATTTCGTAAACTCATTTTTGCAGTTTAAGGATATTTATACTTATAAACGGATCCATAGAACACATGCAATATATGTGATTTTTGGCGACGACAAAAGTCACCCAATAGGCAAAAATTAACGAAAAGGTAAAAAAAAACAGTAAAGAACAAAAAAGAAAATGTATCACGGCGAAAAATAAACGAATTTTGCAAAAATTTTGAAATGAACAAAAAAAAAAAAAAAAAAAAAAAAAAAAAAAAAAAAAACCAATATACACAAAATATGAAAAAACACAAAAATTGAAAATTACATTTAAAACGACTCTTACATGTGTTACAATCGTTCCAAAACAATAGTACTATAATGGTATCGGATTGGCTAATTGTTAAATAAACTACCTAACCCAGTTCTACCTGACCCTAAAGCAATCGGTAAATGGCCAAAGATAGCATTGATTTTTTTCTTTTCATAGCTTATATTGCTTAAATTTATGAAAAAGTTATCTTTATATAGAGTTAGCAGAGTTGAAACTTGTCATTAGCATCTAAGTAAAAATATCATTAGCCGCATGGTTTAACGCCGCAATTATCAAACTGTGCGCCGCTGCAATAATCTAAATAAGTTATTAAAACAGCATAAAGTTAATTAAAATTTAAAATATAAGTTGTTTTTCCTCTCCACTTTTGAAACGTTCTAAGGGATGTCCATTTATTCGTCTCGAGGTGCGGTCGATCCCCTATCTCCACGGTACTTAAATTGGATGCCGTGGTGAAAAAGGTTTGAGAAGCATTGATCTAGCATTTTACTTTAAAGCAATTCGATTGGAAAATATCTCCTCCGTATTACCTGCTTGGAAATATTTTAGCTTCTTACGTGAAAGTTCTAGAAATTGTTTCATCATTTCAACTTATATACGGGTTTTGAATTTTGGGCCAATTTTTGAAGGAAAATCGTACCCTCAGCTTAAATACGGATGGACTTATATTCAGAAATATACGGTATATTATATATATATATATATATATATATATATATGCAACATATCAAAATAATTTCACTTTAATATCTCTTTAAAAACCTTCTCTGTCCCATCCTAATTTCTTAAAATCTATTTTCCAGCGACAAAATGTTAAAGGAGTGTCCTCTACTTCAAATTCTTCCAACATAGTTCCCAAAGCTTTCTGTGCAATATATATAAATTCCTTGTCCATTTAACACATTCTCCAGCTGTCGCCGGAAAATGGCTTAGTTATTCCCTTGATCTAACAGTTAAATCGCTGACTAAGTTTCTTGTCCCTTGGAAAACTTCTCGATTTAAGTTGTTCTCAAAATTGTGCTTCTCTTTAATGTGGCCCGATTGTAATTTACTCAAATAGTCTAGTTGTATAGGCTTCTCCTTACCCCGGACTAGTAAAAACAATAGGAGCTACAATATTTTTATTGTGACCCGCATATGTTTTTATTTTATTGGATTACACACACACATATATATACATACACACACACATTGGAACCCGCTTAAGAAGTTTATATATATATATATATATATATATATATATATTTATATATATATATATATATATATATATATATATATATGGTTTTTCTCAAAAATTTATATTTTTTTCACACTTAAAAAGTAGCTAATAAAGGAAAACAACATAATTAACTTAGAATATCTTTAATTCAACTCATAAATTTTGCTTTAAACACCACTGGAATCGATTTTACAGAAAAAAATCGGTTATAGTTTGTTTTTTTTTTTTTTTTTTTTATCAGCAATTTGTAATTGATAACAGTTCAGCTGTCTTAAAGCTTTTAAAAACTTCTTCAGGCACATTTTAAATAAAAATAACAACAATCGTTTTCAACCATAAACATTGACCTTTACAAACAAAGAGAGAGGAGAAAAAAAAAAAAAAAAAAAACAGTAATCGAAAGGCAGCTATAAACGTGTTCTGTAAGTAAACTTAGAAATGAAAGAAAACTTTTTAAGCGGTAAAGAGCTTGGAACGAAATTTTATAAACGGGTTATTTTAACATTGTATGAATAAGGGAAAAAATGGGTACCGAAAATATAAACTTCTTAAGCGGGAACTTCTTAAATGGATTTTACTTTATAATGTTCCGTACCACAGATTGACAATTGAACTTATTTTTACCAATTTGGCACAAAGCTTTAGGCACGGCAGGCAAACACGGTAGACTGACTACCTTGCCTACCTCTACTAAATTTTTTTGCCTAGGACGACAAAATATAAGAGAAAAAAAAATTTTTTTTAAATAATTCTAATTAATACACTTTGGTATTGTCTCATATATAACGCAGGGTATACTAGTTTTTTTCTGGAAAAATGTTTTGAATAGAAAATTGTTTTACTTCAACCATTTTGTCTATAAGATAACAGATGATGTTTGTCCCACAGGCTTAGCCATCTGTAAATGATTTCGGGTTATTCCATGTGAAATCGACACAATTTTAGAACAAATTCTACCTGACCCCCTCCAATTTTGATTAAATTTGGTACAGTAAGTGACTTCATGATAATAAAGAAAATCCCCAAATCTTATGTTCAAATAATAATTGGTTTGGGAGTTATAAGGCTTTAAAGTTGCCAGATTTGTCTAAAAAGTACACTATCGGCATACCTTTAAATTACACTTGCTACTCACCTAATTAAGCTAGAGATATGTGCAAGGTGTTATTTTAAACCTTTTTTAATGGGGTAGGAGGTAAACTCAAGAGTTAGCGGCTTGAGCAAGCCTACAACGACCATATAAAAATTAAATACTTACACCACAACAACTTTTCAACTGGGCACAGGAAAACGTCACAAGAATACATTTTGTTTTTCAACCCAAGAAGAACATGTTTCTACAGCTATATTTCTAGATGACCAATTTAAAATTGCTTTTGAAATTCCTGGGACTCAGAAATATGCTTTTATACCCACAGAATCAAAAGTCTTTGAGAAGACATTTTCCTTTTCACAAGATTGATTGATGCAAACTGCGATAGCATCACAATAAAAGCTTCTATTTGCTGATAAAAATGGCTATATTACTGCTGTTTATAATTGTAACTGGTGGCTTACATTTATGTTAAGAGAAAGAAGAGAAAAACTCTGAAGAGGTAAAAGTGACATTTCTTCACTCATCTGGACCATCATCATCTTTTTTTTATATCTATATAAGCCAGATGTACTATGGATTCCAATTTCCAATGTTATGTGTAAGGTGGATCCTTTAACTCCAACAGGACCAATGTATATTCTTTCTGAAGTAGAAATTCTCAAAACACATAAAGCTTTCTACCAGTTTCAACTAAATAAGTAGCACCATCCATCAAAAGTAATGCACTTTAATAATTTTTCTTCATTCTAAAATCTTCACAAATGTTAAATGTACTATTTACTAGAGTATATGTCGATAAGGTAGTGTTTAAACATTAATGCCATCCTATACAGATGAGTTAGATTAAAAGTAATGAATGCATGTTCTCATTTTCGTTATTGCGATAATAAATATATCAAACAAAAAACTTTTGTAGCTTGGGATCCCATTATGATCCCAACATGAAACTTTCAGAATTAATTAACAATAACATGAGCAATTTTTGAGATTTTTTTCGAAATTTTAAAAACTTGGCTTTTTGAGAAATTTAAATTTTAAATTTTAATTTTAATTTAAATTTTTAAAAAAAATTTCAAGTCATCATATGTAGTATATCATATGAAAGCCCATTAAAAAAGGTTTAAAATAACACCTTGCACATATCTCTAGCTTAATTAGGTGAGTAGCAGGTGTAATTTAAAGGTATGCCGATAGTGTACTTTTTAGACAAATCTGGCCACTTTAAAGCCTTATAACTCCCAAACCAATTATTATTTGAACATAAGATTTGGGGATTTTCTTTATTACCATGAAGTCACTTACTATACCAAATTAAATCAAAATTGGAGGGGGTCAGGTAGAAACCTTGTGTCGATTTGGTATGGAATTACCCTTTCGATAAATGATTTTTGTTTTAAAATTTTTTTATTAAGTATATGAAAGAATGTAGTTAAAATGTACTAAGTTTCGAAATTATATAAGTAAACATGTAACAAAAATTTTCTAACACGTTTTATATTGATCTTTGTGGAGTTTTACCAAATGGAAATCTAATTCCAAATATCAATACAGCAATGTAATAACCTCAGTGAAATATGTGAATTTTATAAATGCAAGAATTTGATTGTTGAATCACTATTGGTATAATTGTAATTCACTGTTTCTCAACCATTTACTTGAAATTTTCGTATGGTTTAAAATTTTTGTCAGGTTATGCTGTGTCTGTTTGTAACATTTTGGTCTTCTGTAACCTTGGTTTTTGTTATCATTAACTGTACTCTTTCTTCGTTTATCTTCTGCTAGGTTCCCGTGGCCATGGTTCAGCTGGATAGTGGATGTTTCTTTCAATTTTCTCTGATAGGTTGTAAACCCTTTTGGGGGTCGGCTGGGAAAAGTGGGCTTTTACTGTTGCTTTCTTATGTGTGGAAATTATTGTGATTATATAGAGGGCTCTAAACACAGCTCTCATTTGAACTTCAACAGGCTCAACACTGCATTTCACATATAGTTATGTTAGAGTTGTGATTCTTTTTAGTGCTGGAACGTTTAAGCTCCTTTTGGATTAATGTTAGCCTAACACTTGATTAATTTTGATTAACACTTTGGAGGACACTTGCGTATATAGTAGTCAAAGCGAAGTTCACTGTGGCATGACGGCAATAGCCGTCCAAAACGAAACGGTCGTTTTTAGACACTACGGATATAGCGGCACCAATGTGCATTTACCGGCGTACAAGTAGAAGCCTAGTGTCATTTTCTGGAAGCTATTTTTTAGGTTGAATTTAGTTTTCCATACCGAAAATAATGTGTAATAATTATAAAATTATAATAAATTTTTTTGTCATTTATTTATTTTTGCTTGATTATGAACTAACATTTCGTGTAACACTCCCAGAAAACCTTTGTTGCACACAAAAAATTGTTTGTTTGAGTCATTAAACCTGTCATTTAAGTTTTTAAAGTTCTGCTGTCATAGCCGCCATCGTCCCATTACTTGGTGTTTAGAGTCCGCTGGCGCTATGACGGTTATAGCCACAACCTAATTAAAGGGGCTGAATTAATCAAAATTAGGTTTATTTAAGCAGAAAGAGTAAAATTTTACTTCTAATATTCTAAACATTACAGAAACATATAGTGTTAGTTTTTGAACTTCACTTGTTCCTACTGTTCGTCAATGTGTTATTATTGATTGTTATCTATTCTTTGAAATGCTTTGATGAAACTGAATTATTTTTGATCTGAACCACCTTGTAAATAATGTAAATAAACTTTTTTCTGTGTGTTTTAATCTCTTCAGATTCGAATCTTCATCCCTTATTCGACATCGTTACATCTCATAAATGACATATTTCTTATGTCTTAAACTATTCTGTTTCTTTTTTCTTTAAGAAATGGTACGCTTTATGAAGTTTTATGGTCAACATTTTTAGGTCTACGGTGACTAAAACTCTAGGGCCAGTTCTGTTTTAGCCGAAAAAGAATACTGTCAACGTTAGAACGTACGCAACCATCCTTTCTTCCTTTTCAGGAATCGATTTTTTTCTGATCTCGAAACTGAAACTTGTGGAAAAAGACCTAAAATGCTGACGTTTTGCATGTGAACTCTTCCTAATTAAGTATTGCAATCAGAAAGATTTTTTTTTAAAGTTTTGCGAGATTTACATAATTATAGACTAAAAACCGAAAAATCAATGTTTTGGCTAATATTAATATACAGAAAATGACCGTAAGGAAACAGGGGAACCCTTGCTAATATATCTTAAAAGGAGAATATATGCAAAAAAGAAATAAAATCTTTAGTGATCTGCGTTGAATTTCCAATTTTAAAGCTGCTCCGTGACTAAAAATGTTTAAAAACCTTTGTTCTAGACAAATTATTAAATTTTTATTATTGGGCGAGGAAATATATCGCGGCTTGCGAAGCATTGCTCTAGAAGATCATTTCAGGTAGGAAAGCAAAGCGAAGGAAATATTTCCTACCCTTTTGGACTGTTTAAGAACCACTGTTCTAGACAAATTATTAAATTTTTATTATTCGACGAGGAAACATATCTCGGTTTGCGGAACACTGCTCTAGAAGATCAATTCAGGTAGGAAAGCAAAGCAAAAGAAATATTTCCTACCCTTTTTGGCTGTTTGGAGTGCTACGGTCTACTTTTTGCAACACGAGGGCTACTGAGAAAGGGACCTTCAGCTTAAAACCGATTCCGAACGGTTACGAACATCCATGCTTCAGTGGGATTCGAACCCACGAACTGCGGTTCCGAAGGTCAGCACCCTAACCAATCGGCCATCGTTCGGCTTTTGACTGTTTGAGAACCTTTGTTCTGGACAAATTATTAAATTTTTATTATTTGACGAGGAAATGTATCGTGGCTTGCGGAGTAGTGCTCTAGAAGATCATTTCAGGTAGGAAAGCAAAGCGAAGGAAATATTTCCTACCCCTTTTTGCTAACGGAACTCTTTTCGCTTTTGCAGTATGTAAACTTATACACCTGTCGTTCAAAGAAATACTTGTCGAATATGACCACCTGCTCTGACGTAGGGGTAGGAACATTGGAAATGCTATTTCAAAAAGGTGAAATTTTATAAAAATGCCAAAAAAGATTTCGGTTTCATTTAATCTATTCAAGTTTCGGCTATATTGATGAATATTTGAAATATAAGCAATTATGGACTCAGGGGAGCAAAAAATATGAGCCTTTTTCTTTGAAAGTGCTGTAGTCCTTTTATATTTCATGGAGTTTTTTAAGGGTTTATATAAGGATGATTTGAAAAATATTAGTATATGGTAATGTCTTCATTTTACGTTTTTTTAAATAGCAAATCGATTTGTGTTTATAATAGGATCGTTTTTAAAGTATTCCTTAAATGAATGTAATCTAATTGTGTAATAATTTTTTTTAAAAAAAGTATTATCTTTGCAGAAAGTGGTGTATGTGATAGAAATATACCACATATACCCAATTTCAAGTTTTATTTAATGTGTATATTTCTAGAGACGTTTTACAGGTTGATCATTATAATAAAGGGGGGTGTCACAGGGAAATATTACCTCTTCGGACAAGGGGCCGATTTCCATGCCGGGAACATTCATTTTTCGAATTGCATACATTCAGAGAAGTAATATTATAGATTTATATTACTTAACAGTCGAATTGTTAAATTTTAACGTAAAACGTGTTTGGTAATTTAAAGTTTGTATAAAATTATAAAGTGTCCCAATTATCCTAATTCATTAGGAATTGAATGATTAATCCCGCTTAATACTAAGTATAAATTGCCGAATATGAACACTATCCTATTTTTTTTTTCTTTCAAGGATGAGCAGGTGTCAGCAGTCAGCACGATAATGGCATAACAATGTCCATAGACCAGGGCCTGATTATCGCATGGGCACTTGGGGCACGTGCCCTGGGCACGAAAATTTACTAATTGTACTAATTTACTAATGCACTAATTGTTATATATTGCTGCTTACTTGATGACTTTTTTTTTCTTATGCCAGCTGTATATTACTACTGCTTTAGTTAATGCTTTTTGTATGCATATCTTCTTGTATTCATCTCCTGGTGAAATTTATAATTTTTTATCTTTGTTTATCATTTTATAATATGATTATTATAATTTGCAATAGTTGATATCAATTTCTGTGCTTAAATTTTACCTGCTAAATATTTAGTCCTAATAAATTTCAATCAATATCTTTGACATTATTTTGTGCATAACAGTTGAATTTTATGTCAATGTCATTGTAGTAATTTCATTTTTCTCGTGATACCTTGTTCATTTGAACTTCTTCAGTATAATTTTTAATCCACATGCACAATTCCCCTTTCGTTAAGTTTTAATAAATTATTGTTCTAGGTAATTGTGTTTGTCATGAACTCTATTGTTTCCTATTTACTTTAATTATACTGTTATTTACCTGATAATTAATTCCCTCAACGAACCTGGTGCTCTTTTTATCCTATAGGTTATTGCATATAAGACAGATAATTAGGAACGTACCACTACAAACCATTAAATCATCTCATCAATTTAAATCCTTTTTAATTCATCATTCATTTTTAATTCATCATCATTTTAAAATCATTTTTAATTTAATTTTTAATATTTATTTTTACTGCACCACGGAGCTTGTGAGTACAAGGTGGAAAATAAAAGAGTGGGTCACTCTAGGTCCTTAAAAGTCCTTAATTTTTAGCATGGCTGAACAGAAATAATAATGATTACGTAAAATGAAAATTTGGTGTTTTTGATTTTGAATATTAACTTTAATGCTAATTTATTAAATCTGTTTGCTAATTCAATGTTATAATTTTTATATGACTGTAATGATGTTAATAACTTGTCGCTATAAATTTGCATGGGGGTGGAGGGCACAAAAGTATCTTAGTCGGGCCCTGCATAGGACGGTAAGTGTTCTGAACTTCCTGGGCCGAACTTTCTATTTCAGAGATTACTGTTAATAGTACACATAGAATATGGGGATGGAAAACGATGGCCGAAAAGTTGGGTGCTGCTCTTCGTGGGTTTGAATCTCGCTGCTGGTGTGGATGTTCATATCCATTCAGAGTCGGCTTTAAGCAATAGCCTTCGTGTAGCAAAACCGTACCTCTCCAAACCAAACCAAGACAGAATGCGTTGATATGATGTTCGCATAATATAGTAAAAAAGTTTCTTGATTATTAGGGTGGGGTGCAATGACGTAGTGAGCATAACTAGCGCCTAGAGTATGATAACTTTCTGGCGTCCCGCACCCCCCCCCCCTCCCTGAAAAAGTACAGTAATGTCATACACAGAATGTACCATTTGACTCCCGAGGCAGTATAGACTCGATGTTTCCTCCTCCTTATGCCCTAGTGTAATGGGAGTTGAGAATAGAGATATTCGTTACATTAAAGTATTGAGGACATAAAGTATGGAATTATGTTTATTTTTCAGAAATTTTCCCACGAGATACATATTTTTAAAAAGGAGAAGAAAACCTTCAAAAATTCCGGGTACCGGTATTATAGTATTGATCAGGGCTTCGAACCAGAACTGAACCGAAAACCGGAAAAAACCGTTATTTTGGTCAGAACGAAAACCGGAACAGAACCGAAAAAAATATCGGTTCGATATATCTTTAGTCATTTTGTTACTGTAACCAGCATATCAACTTTGCCGAACGATGGCCGATTGGTCAGGGTGCTGGCCTTAGGATCTGGAGTTCGCGGGTTCGAATCCCACTATGGCATGGATGTTCGTAGCCATTCGGAATCAGCTTTAAGCAGTAGGTCCCGGTCTCATTAGACCTCGTGATGCAAAAAGTACACCGTAGCGCTCCAAACCAAACCAAAAACTTGTGAATACTTTCTAAATCAACGTCAACCATATAATTACAGTCATTACATGTACATTGCTTCTCGATTTCCTGTTTGATGTTCACTAGTACTTTTCTGTTTCAGTTTCGCATGAAACTGCTTGTAGAAAGCGGATATAATTCAAATGAATGTTCAGTTGTCAAATACGATTTCGATAATGGATAACAATGCCAATGCTTTCCGTTATCTGCTCTCTGTTTGTATTGTACATGCTGGTTAAATATATCAATTCACATAGTTTACCAATTAAAAAAAGAGTAATATAATTAAAATTTTGATAGAATTGCATATTTTGTTTATGAGAGAATTATATTTTTAGTACAAATAAGAATATACATAAAATTAAATTATTTATTCAGAACTAAATCGAAAACCGTTATTTTTGATGGAACGAAAACCGGAACTGAACAGATACATATTTTTTTAGTTGAACCAGAACGGACACCGGAACGAAACAATTACGTCGTAAAAATTATGGACGAAGTCCTGCTATAGGTTTACCCTGCCATAACGGTGGCCTTAGCTCACAGAAGCTCACAGAAAGAATTGGCTGCAGCACTTCCTGTGCGAAGCCCTCTAGTGCTGGGATACTATCGATGGATATGTAAAAACTAAGAAAATGAGGCCTTGCTCTGCTCCCCAATAATTGTAGATTCGCCGCTGAGATTGCAGTGCCAAAATGATCGAATACCGAAACAGCAAATAGTTTCCTTCATTTATGCGACGTCACAGATCAGAGCTTTGACCTTCCTCTCTCGACGAAACCGTTATCAGAATTTCCCATGCAGCTTCTTTCAGACATGAGGGTTTCAGACAGGTGTCTCTCCCCCCCCCCCATCGAAAGAAAAAAAAAGTAAGAAAGAAAAGGGGGGGAGTCAGCTGCATCTTACTCACTAAACTGAACTGGCTGTAAAAATTCGTGCATTACAAAAGGAATTTACATAGGTATCTTCGGCAAAATATTACAGTGAGATCATACACCTAATTCGTTATCCGGGGAAATTATCTATATTTTATTTCTGTGCGTTTTCAAAAGTTTCCAGGAAATACGTTGAATTAGTATTTTATTTGACAAGTATTTGTATTAATATCAAACTTACGTAATGATGGCCGCAATCTGATGCTAATGTTAGATTAATCACATCAGAGCAACCAAAAGTAATTTTTTTGTTCTGGTTTTCGCTCCGGCTTAACTATATATATACAGGGACGGGTTAATAGGCGTTAGTGCGTGCCAGCACGCAAGGTACCATATTCAGGGGCGGCTGATTTGAAAAATATGCTTAAATATGCTCACTTCAGCTTTATTATTATTTTGAAAAGGGTATAAATTTTTTTTTAAGGGTATTTTTTTTTCACCTCTCTGTCCCGGTTGGGATTTATTGTTTCCATTTACTAAAGAATACATCAATTTTGGTTAATGCTTAATGAATGGACTTTTCTGTTACTTTTCTGCGCTTCTTAATGATAACATTAGTAGCAGTCGGATAAAAGTGCCTTATTGGCATAAATTCATAGGGCTAGTTCATATGCTGGATTGTTCTGGTTTAATTGCATTTATTTAAAGCTGTAGCTCTAACACTCGTAGAGACTGCATTAAAGTTAGAGAATATATTGTTTTTTGAACAGTCTTTTATAATCATGGCTCCCCCTCTTAGAAATTGAAGATAAAATCAACTGCAAATGATGAGAATTCGCTAACAATCACTCCAAGAGTGAAATACATAATTTAATGATATGGTTACCATTTAAATGTTTTTTTAATTTTTAAGTATTGCAGTAAATATTCTGTTTTTTTTTTCATTTTGGAATCCAATTAAAAAAAATCATAGTTAAAAAGGAAAACCTCTTCTTATATGCAATATAACCATAGGTCCCGGACTACCATGGCATTTTTTTCAGGACGGCATTATGGTTGCGAATGTGAGAATATATATATTAAATACCGGAATAATTGAAATTTACGCATATACTTTTTTTTTGCTTAAAATTGATAGTTTGTATTTATACTGTTTGTTTTAGGAAGTTAAACATATTCACAACCCTTTATTCCAAACAAAATAACGGTAAAAGAGCGGTATATGTAATTAAATAGCCGCCTATGTATTTTATATCTTTCATAGGAGAACAGAAAATCTCTACATCAATTTAAGATTGATTTCAAAATATTTAAAGATTCAATGGATATGGAAGTTTGATTGGTTGGCTGGAAACACTACTTTTAATAATAGGGAGCTCTACGTTTTTTTTCTTTGTTAGGACTATTGAAACCAGAAATTGCTGTTTAAAGCTGGTTTTCAATGTTTACAAGAATCTATACCAGCAGTAGAATTCGTGCCCACAAACTATGGAACGGACAAGTGTCACCAGCCATTCGGCTATTGTTCAGCTAGAAGGGTAGGAGGGATATTATTTTTGTCTTTCTTTTTGTTTTTTTATGGTTTTTATTAAATGTGTTAATAAAAACCATGAAAAAAACCTGGTTTTCATTCTTTACAAGAATTTATACCAGCAGTGGAATTCGTGCCCACAAACTATGGAACGGACAAGTGTCACCAGCCATTCGGCTATTGTTCAGCTAGAAGGGTAGGAGGGATATTATTTTTGTCTTTCTTTTTGTTTTTTTATGGTTTTTATTAAATGTGTTAATAAAAACCATGAAAAAAACCTGGTTTTCATTCTTTACAAGAATCTATACCAGCAGTGGAATTCGTACCCACAAACTTTGGAACGGACAAGTACCACCAGCCATTCGGCTATTGTTCGGCTAGAAGGGTAGGAGGGATATTATTTTCGTCTTTCTTTTTATTAATTTTATGGTTTTTATTAAATGTGTTACTGTTATCCTGTTTTATTGCTATCAAGAATCTGTTCTTTGGTACCGGAGGCCGTGGATTCGCATCCCGCTGCTAGCATGGTTGCTCATTCGTGTAGAAATGGCTTTAAGCAGTAATTAATATAAGACTATATTCCCAAAACTCATTATTCAAAAAGAAACGAAACAATTTTTGTTAAATAATAAGAGCTTATTTTCTTGAGTATGAACATCATGTATGGTAAGATGCATATTAACCATTTAAAGGTCACCTACTTAAATTCTTTGGAATTTAATGAAATTACTTTATAAATATTATCTATGAACCTTATAAATGCAATTTTTTTAACAATCTTTATAAGGGTTTGCCTTAGAGCAGTGGTCGGCAAAGTGAGGCTCCAGAGCCGCATGTGGCTCTTTGGCTTCTTAAGTGCGGCTCTGGCACAAATATCCACGGAAGGCTTCATAATATTTTCATTTAAAAAAACTTGATAAGAAAAAAAAATAAAACTTATTTTGATAAATAAAAATTCTTCTGTAAATCGAGAACATGTATAATTTTTTAAGTTAAAAGACAGATAGGTAATTAAAATTTTTTATCGTTGTAAAAATACGTAAAGAACATCGAGTTTAATTTTATTAGTTTTCGTAAACGTAAACATAAACCATGTACAATCCACAAGCTGAAATTGTTCGTATGTTTTCAGCGTACTCCGGTGTGATACAAAGGTACCACAAGCATGCGCGCGCATACTTTTATCAAAGTAGTGTGTGTGGGGGGGGGGAGGGTGTTACAAATTGGTATCACAGACCAGCAGTTGCAGTGTGAACAGTTTTGTCTTATCTACCGTGTCTGCCGTTGTCCTGTCATATTAAAAAGTTATATTTTTCAATCTAGCTGCACATCTTACAGGTATTTTTATACGATTTTATTACACCTGCTATATATATTTGTGGTTCCGGTACAAAATTTGTAATCAAATTTTCGATAACTTCTATTTGTCCAAGTGTTGGAAGTTTTCTTCTATTTTTAGTCATAATAAAAGTTTTGTTACTTTGATGATGGAAAAAATTATTATTCTCTTTTTAGTAGAGTTACATATATTAATAAAATTGTATTTTTTAAAAAAGATTTTTTTTTAATTTTTATTTTCATCAATTTAACATTGATAATAATTTTGTACTGGTGGCTTAAGAAAAAAATATATATGGAAAATTTTTATTACTAAACAATTATAATAGTAATTATATTAATAATAATTCTACTAAACAAGCAGATTTGGCTCCCAATTTTTTTTAAAATTGTTGTAATGTTCGTATTTGGCTCTTTGGCTAATAAGTTTGCCGACCACTGCCTTAGAGGATACCATAGGAGGGATTCCGGGGGGTTAACTGACTAGCCCATCCCCTTGTACAGAGTGAACACAATACTTTTTAAAATTTTAATCATATTGGAAGAACAATAAATAAGTGTTCTTAAAAAAGTATAATAAATAAATAGTTTAACAATTTATAAAAATTGTTTGAATAGATATTTTTGTGCGGAGTCATAAGCGAAAAAAATCGAATTACTAATTTTTCAGGTACAGCAAGTATAAATACAAAAAGAAAAATAGATTAAATTAAAAAAAAGAAAAATATTAATTAAAGGCAGTACTATCATCTATTGTAAGTTTTAAATGCCAAAAGAATAAAAAAATCGAAAAAAAAGCATTCCTATTTCTCAAAAAAATTAGAGAAAAAAATGTTCAACAAGAGGTTTCGATGCGAAACCGCTGTCCTCTAAAGGGTTAAAGTGATTCATACCTCTTTGTACTTGTATGAGAGTATCAACAATAGTATAGTAATACTTTATATTAAATTTCTCTTTGGAATTAGGAGGAACTACAACAGCAATTTTATAATGAATATGTCGAGGCTTCCCTCTAGTTCTTATAATAGGAAATTCGCTATCAACCATTAAGGGCGACCAGGGCCCGACTTACAGAAATGGGGGCACAGGGTAAACCCATTCATCCGCCCCCTTCCACTCTGCTGTACACAGGTAGTGATTATGGGGGGATTGTTATATGTAGCGATGCTTAAACTATGACCCTCACAGCCTTTAATGTTGACTCACCAATGTGGTTAGTAAAATAAGATTAGTTTAAAATAAAATGAAAAATTATGAAATAAGTAAAATTTTAAATAAGATTAGTGTTGTAATGTACTTACAACTTTAACACCAGTGTTGGTTTACAAAGGGAAAACACAGTAAAAATATGATACCTTATAGTGGGATTAAGACATTTATTCTGTACACTATTTACAAATTTATATCCTTGATTATTATATAACATAACCTTCAATTATTTATGTCTTATATTCATATTTACACCATAATTATTATAATTCTCTTTAGTTATGTGGTATTCCTTAATCACAATGTTAAATTACTAAAAGAGGCCTAAATGACCGTTCTGAATATATTTTACCTCCAGTACAGGCACAGGGGAGCAGGCAGGGGCTTTCCTCACGCGATGTGTCGGTCCTTCAGTCGGTACAGAGGATCAGGCAGGGGCTTTCCTCATGCGGTGTGTCGGTCCGGGCGCACGGGACGAGTCGGTGCTGGTGAGCCGGGCTTGGGATTTCGATGTCCAGCTACTCTTGAATCCCGACTTCAACTCCTTTTCTTAACTCTCTTTCCCAACTCCTCACCTCGGTTTTAACGCCCCTTTTTCTTCTTTACCAATCGCTTGTTTGGTGAAATTTTCCCACATCTACACCCCTTTCGGGAGTGCAAGTGGGCTCATTAAAATAGCCCCTTTTGTGAAAGCTGACATTATTTTTAGCCCCTGCCCCCATAACTCACGGTTACATCTCTGTGCGAGCTTGACCGTTACGCTGCCATTCCGTGATCTATACCTTCTCTGCAGGGGTCCCTAAACTCGAAGTCAACAATCGAAGTCCTAAATTCTTCTAGGAAATTTCTCCCACAGCTGTGCATGCACGTGCTGACCATCGTGGGAAAGTACCTCGGTACAATTAGTTTAAAATAAAATAAAAAATTATGAAATAAGTAAAATTATAAAAATAAAGTTACAAAAACAAAATCCTGGAAGGTAAAGCGTATATTAGAATTTTGTAAGTCCTTACCTTTTTGTAAGACAGTATCAACAATAGTATAGTAATACTTTATATTAAATTTCTCTTTGGAATTAGGAGGAACCCGAAGACTGTTCCTGCCAGAAACAGAATGTAGCTGCTTGCTTTACATTCTTTGCCAGCACTTACATTTGTGAACAAGTTCTCTAATGATACTGAAAAAGTCAAAACCTAAAAGAAGAAATTGTTGATAATTTAAAGTGAATTTTATACATAAGCATCATATTTTTAAATTGAAATTTGAGGGCCCGGGTGCTTGCCCCGTTTGCCCTGTCGGAAATCAGGCCCTGAGTGCGATGCTTAAATTTTTGCTTCATCAAGAAATAAATTAAAAGATTCTTGTAGTATTTTTATTTCAAAATACTTGAAATTTTGGGGCCCGGGCGCCCAAATATTTTATTAAATATAAACATTTTAATTGATATTTAAATATGTATTTTGAAGAAGTTTGCTAGATATGTCGATTTTTGTTAAAATATCGTATCATATAATTAAGGAAAGACTGATGTTTTTAGGTCTTTATTATAATTTGGGATGATATCCGCATACATTGGATCTATTATGGAACCCTTTTTACCTTAAATAAGTAATTTTAGTATATTTTTCTAGTAATTTGAAGATGTAAATGTGTAAACTTATTACCAATAGTATCATACAGTGGGTAGAATTATATATGTGCTCACGAATGTATATGTTTTCTATACATGACTTATGCTAGGCATGCAGTCCATAAGGAGAGAAAAATATTTGACTTTTTAAAATCTTTAATATTGTTATGTTTCAAATGATTCCCTAAAAAAATATGAATTCAATTTTAAAATGAATTGCTAAATAACGAGGAAATGAAACTTTGTTCTTTTTGTTTTAGCATTACTGATGTATTGGAAAGTATGGATTTAAATTTGGCAACCAATCCTACATCTTGAAAAAAATTGCATTGTTGCGTTGTAAAAACTCATGATCTTCACTACGAAACACTAAGCATTGTATTCCTAGAAACTGAATTGTTGTATTGATGAGCTTTATTATTGCTGTTCATCTCCCCTCCTCCGATGATTTTTAATCGCACAGTTTTGCATCCCGCGAGTTCTAGCTCAAAAAACTTTTTTTTTTAATAATACATGTGCTTAATGAAATGCCATGCATGCATAAATGGATGGCTAAATGTCTCCAATCTGAATAACCTGCTAAACTCGTAAGTTTTATTTCTTTCGAGACATGTAATTCACAATAGAAACAATACACTGCATATGATTTAATGGAGCTGTTGTTGTTGTTGTTGCATATACCACTTGGTCTAACCAAGCATGATTCACCCGGAGGCTACTCATATTAAGGCAAGGGGTAAGCCTTTCGTTTTGACAAGCACCTCAAGTGTGAAAGTACAACTTAAGCTCCAGTGAGTCCTCGTAATTTTGAATCAGGGACCAAGCAGAAGACCCATAGGTTTTGCTTGCCACCCCCAGAGGTATTGATTGAGAATTTAGGGGACATTGTGACCACGAACATGTTTTACATGCCCCAGTCACCTTTAATGAACACGGTAGATGTTCTGCTGGCTTGGGCTCCGAACCCGCAACCCTCCAGTTACGACTGCGTTGCCTTTGCCAACTGAGCTACCGCGGATATTTAATGGAGTAAACTAGCCAATTTCTTTGGATTGGAGAGCTGGAATAATTTAGCTACAAAATTATTCAAGCAATGGGAAAAAACCTAAATTTTAACATAACCATAAACAAATAGAATATCTCAGACCACTGAATATTCAAAAATTCAGCATTCAGCCCCAATACATAGTATGGGTTGTATTTACTACACTGCAGTCAAAACGATATTACGTTTTAGAAGTACAAAATTTATTAATACATAATATTTATTAAGGAAAATTATTTCAAAATGAACACATACAAACAAAATCAAAGATCCAAGTTACTGATGCAAGTTTAAAATAGAATTAAAAATAATTTTAAAAAATGTGTATAATTATCTTCATAAATTAAAATACAGTTTAAAATATGAGTAATATACTTAATGAGTAAACTATTTTTATTTTGTCTGTCTTTCTATTTATGTAAACACATATTAAAGAAAACACGACTAAATTACACTTGATGAATTCAAACTCCATTTAAATTATACAATGTTTCAATATCAAAACACTCTGCACTTCAATTCTGGTATGGTTTGTAGCGGAGTGAGTTCTACTGTTTGACCAACGCGCAGCTGATATGCGCACTAGCGCTTGCTCCTCGCTTCGCCAATGACATCACTCGCTGGTTGTTACGCGCGAAGATCGGAAGTATGTCGTTCCGTAGTACTTGTAAATAAAAGGTTCTATATTTTAGCATAAATCCTGGAACTCGTCATTTGGAGTCAGATTGTATTATCCACTTCTTCACTTCAACAATGGTGATGCCGGATTCCACAGGTTGCTCCTCTTCGTGCTAAAAGACAATTTTGTTTTCTCCTTAATTCACTTTCGATTCGCAAATGGCTGAATCAGCGGCAGTCCGGATACCTGTCTACAACCCCGTAGACCCAGCCCTATGGTTCGCAATGTGTGAATCTACATTTGAACTTGCTACACCTAAAGCCATAACGGATGCGAAGACGAAGTTCAATTATTGTGGGGCAAATTTACCCCCTGAAACTGCATCGTTAGTGCGGGATATTATACTAAAGCCCCGTTCCGATTCATCATACGATGAACTAAAGACTGCCATTTCGGAGCGTTGAGGGAAAGCCGCACTCAAGAAATTCGGAAGTTGCTCGTTGGTGAGCAATTGGGAGACCGAAAACCTTTCGAGCTACTTCGCGACATGAATAATCATGCTCAGAACCATAATATTTCAGATTCCTTACTTCTGGAACTTTTTCTTCAGCAAATGCCACAAAACGTGCAGTCAATTCTTGCTTCGGTTCAGCCTCTCGACTCCCAAAAAGCTGCGGATATTGCAGACCGAATATTGGAAGTAACTCCTCCACAGGTAAGCGACATTTCTCCGTTAAAATCAGTAGCATCAGAAACCAGTAAAATGGAATCGCTTCTTCAAGAAGTACAAGAACTTCGTAACGAAGTATTTTTCTTGAAATCGAAACCGATACAGGAATCGAAGCCCTTCAGCCACTGTTGCTACGAATTCTACTTCTTACTGTTGGTATCACAACACGTTCAAAGAAAAGGCCAACAAATGCATTCCTCCGTGCTCTTACTCGGAAAACGAAACTGGGAATGCGTAGCGGCGACATACGTTGCTCCCCACGAATCTCGTCGCCTTTTTATTAGAGACAGAAAAACCAATCTACAATTTTTATGCGACACTGGTTCCGATGTTAGTATTATATCGGCAACTAAACACCAATTGTGTCAAACACCTATCAAACACCTATAATGACTTTTTCCGCAGCTAATGGAACACCCATTCATGTCTATGGGCGTAAAACATTGAGTTTAGACTTTGGACTGCGTAAAACTTTTAATTTTACTTTTCATATATGTAAAGTGCAAACAAATATTATTGGTTCTGATTTCATGCATTATTTTGATTTAAAACCTGATTTGAGAAGAAAGAAACTTGTTGATTCAAAAACAAATTTAAATGTTTTTTGCATGGTTAGCACTGTAAATATACATTCCGTTAAAACTATAACTGAAGATACTGTGTACCATAAATTATTACTAAATTATCCTTCACTATCTAAATTACCAAATCTTAATCATAGTGTAAAGCATAATACTGTTCATTTTATTGAAACTGTAGGTCCTCCTGTCTCCTGTAAACCTAGGAGATTGGCCCCTGATAGATTAAAAATTGCTAAAGCTGAAATTCAAAATATGATTAATTTAGGTCATATAAGACCTTTTAAAAGCAACTATTCCTCTCCTCTCCATATGGTGCCCAAGAAAGGCACGAGCGAATGGAGACCAGTTGGAGATTTTCGTATGCTAAATTCTCAGACAGTGAAGGATAAATATCCCATACCTAACGTTTGTGACTTTGCAGAAGAATTGCATGGAGCAAAATTTTTTTCTCATGTGGATTTAATAAAAGCATATCATCAAATACCTATAAATCCCTCTGACATTCCTAAAACAGCCATTGTTACACCTTTCGGCCTTTTTGAAAGTACAGTTATGCAATTCGGCTTATGTAACACTGCTGCAAAGTTCCAAAGGTTCATAGACGAAGTTACGCGAGATCTTCCTGGAGTATTTTCATTTGTTGATGACATTTTAATTGCTTCTAAAAATGAAAGTGAGCATTTATCACATTTGCAATCTCTTTTCTCTAGACTAAATGATTATGGACTTTGTATCAATGTTTCTAAATGTGTTTATGGAGTATAATGTATAGAATTTTTAGGTTTTCATGTATCTGGACAAGGTTTAAAACCATTACCACATAGGGTGGAAGCAATTCAAAATTTTCCAAAACCCACCTCCTTAACCCAATTAAGGAAATTTCTCGGTATTTTCAATTTTTACAGACGTTTTATACCTAGAGCATCACACATTTTAGCCCCATTAAACAAATTACTAGAAAGTCAAAATAATAATAGGAAGCCAACAAAACCATCTAAAAAGTTCGAACACCCTCTGGAATTTAACAATGAAGAAAATGAAGCATTCTTAAAATCAAAAAAAAAAAAAAAAAAAAAAAAAACTATGTCTGAAGCTACTCTTCTCAACCATCCAATTCCTGGTGCTATTCTAAGCCTTTGGACTGATGCATCGTCATTTGCCATTGGTAGTTCCTTAAATCAACTTTCAAATGGAACCTGGGAACCTATTGCATTTTTCTCTATGAAGCTTTCTAAAAACCAAACTAATTGGTCAGCGTACGATAGAGAACTTTTGGCTATTTATTCTTCTATCAAAAAGTTTCGGCACATGTTGGATGGTAGGGAATTTTCGATCTATACTGATCAAAAGCCCCTAATTCATGCCTTCAAACAAAAACCTGAAAAATGCTCACCTCGACAATTAAAGCATTTAGACTACGTCTCACAATTTTCTACTGATATTCGGTACATCAAGGGTGAAGATAACATCGTTGCAGATGCATTATCTCGCATAGAAGTCGACACAATCTCCAACAAAATTCTAAATTTTCATGAAATTTCACTTTCACAAGAGAATGATTCAGAGCTTCAAAAGCTTCTAAACTCTAAAAATTCAAATTATGTCCTTGAAAAGCATTATTTTCCTTCACAGGATGTAACCTTGTATTGTGACATGTCTAAAAATTCACCCCGACCATATATTCCAAAAACCTTTCGTTCACAAATTTTCTACTATATTCATAACCTTTCTTATCCTGGCATTCGAGCGACTAGAGAATTAATTACTAAACGATATTTTTGGCTTAATATGAATTCATTTATTAAAAATTCTGTTCAATCCTGTCAAAATTGTCAACGTTCTAAAATTCAGAGACATACTAGATTTCCTACAGGTACTTTTTCCACGCCAGATGCTCGATTCGCCCACATTCATATTGATTTCATTGGTCCATTTCCACCATCTGATGGTTATACTTATTGTATGACAATAATAGACCGCTTTACAAGATGGCCGGAAGTCATCCCAACAACGGACATAACAGCAGAAACGACTTGCAAAGCTCTCATTCACAATTGTATTTCTCGTTTCGGATGTCCTGTCACAATAACCACTGATCAAGGCAGAAACTTTGAATCACATCTATTTAGACATTTAACTGAAATTTTGGGTATATGCACAGTCTCTTATCATCCTCAATCAAACGGACTGATAGAACGATTTCATAGACATCTCAAAAGTTCGATTATTGCTCATAATCAATCTAAATGGACTGAAACGCTTCCCATAGTTCTACTTGGAATTCGATCTGCCATTAAACCTGACATAAATACTACATACGCAGAATTAGTATATGGAACGACCCTTAGGTTACCATCTGATATTCTAAATTCCAAATTTGATTTATCATCACCAACAGACACTTATGTATCACGACTTAAATCATACATGCAATCTCTCAATCCTATTGCAACATCCCGACACTGTGTGAAACCTATTTATATTAATCTTTCGTTGCAAACCTGTTCCCAAGTCTTTTTACGCGTTGATAGTGTGAAACCCCCTCTTTCACCACCTTACACTGGTCCATATCCTGTGATTTGTAGAAAAGAAAAAGATTTTGTACTTAAGATCAATGACAAAAATATCACAGTTTCAATAGACCGATTAAAACCTGCTTATGTATTGTCAGAATCAGCAAATGCACAGATTCATACACCTACTGCTCTGGTACAATCTATCATTCCTAAAATTAAATCTGAACCTGATACTGTCTCCAAAACTACCACTCGTAGTGGACGTCATGTTCATTTTCCCAAAAGGTTAATTACTGTTATATAACTGTTATACATAAATTTTTTTTCTTGTATACTTCATTGTGTTATTGCATGGCATTATAAATTTTTTTAGTGTATCAGCATCAGTATTTTATTGTATTAGCAAATGTCAGTATTTATTGCATTAACATTGTATCATTTCCTTATATATATATATATATATATATATATATATATATATATATATATATTCTGTACATTTGTATTTTGTATGCTTTGTCGTTCTCCCTTTTCACTGGGGGGATACTCTGTAGCGGAGTGAGTTCTACTGTTTGACCAACGCCCAGCTGATATGCGCACTAGCGCTTGATCCTCGCTTCGCCAATGACATCACTCGGTGGTTGTTACGCGCGAAGATCGGACGTATGTCGTTCCGTAGTACTTGCAAATAAAAGGTTCTATATTTTAGCATAAATCCTGGAACTCGTCATTTGGAGTCAGATTGTATTATCCACTTCTTCGCTTCAGCAGGTTTTGTACAATCAATAAAAATCACACTCATATGTATGAACATTTTTTTTACCACTACAATAATCAGCCAAATTTAGTAAGGTATATAATAATTTTCTCCAGGAACTATCAATAATACCTCATTTTAATATGTCATATCAATAGACTAAAAATCTATGTATATAAGAGATTTTGAATAATTACAGAGGCAAAAATCAATGTGCACAGTCTTACACATTTTTTTCAATAAGTCTTAGAAAAAAATATTAAGGAATGTGAACATTTAAAAAATTAATTGCAGTTAATAAAGAATTATCAAAATATAGTTCTAACTGAATAATGAAACGAATTACACTCACTATTTTTAAAGTATTTATTTCAAAGTAAGTGTTTGTTCTGTTTTAAGCAGTTTCTGGAGTACAGGAAAATCTGGGAAAGACACAAAGGGTTGGTTAATGCTTACCTTTCAAATGAAACGACGATTATACAAATAAAATAGCTGAACAGAGATTTATTAGAAATGTGCATTTACATGAGGCACCATAAACTAATAAATCTTCATTAGGATTAAGGAAAACTAGACCATGTAATTTAGCTACAAAATTATTCTAGCAACAGGAAAGTTACTTCCAGGTAATCTTTATATGGTAGTAATAATATATGTTTTGTCAAGATTTTATATTTAAAAAATGTGATAATGTGTGTAAAAAAATGAGTGTGTACTTTACTTATAGGTGACATAATATTAGCATATCATGGATTAAAAGTAGATGATCAAGTTAGATTATAATGTACAGAGGTTTAAATACTTGCATTTTTAAAAAGAAAAACAAAAGTAGTAAGAAGTAAGAATCTACATATTCATGTAGAAAGAGTTATTTGGATACTAAAGAAGTAGAAGGTTTTAGAATCAAATACATTTCAAAAACTTCAAACGATCAAGTACCAATAGTTGATCAGATTGTGACTATGGCTTCTGCTTTAGTAAATGTGAGTCTGAAAAGTAACTTTAGTAAAAAAAAAAAAAAAAAAAAAAAAAAAAAAGAGTAGAGTATAAGTCAACGAACGTTTAGAAAGAGTTTAGTTAAAAGTTTAGGTTCTGTTAACTGTAGATAAATGAATTGTATATTAACTTTATGTGATTTAAATGCCATTTCAGTAATACCTGTTAAAATAAATTAATTAATCGTATTTGATTAATAACATTTTGTGTGCTGTATAATACTAAAATAACGCATTCTTTATAATTCCGTGCCAATAAATGCCCTTAAAAGCATAATATTTTACTTTGATGTGCAGTATATAAGTGATGGGATCATTTCAATGCACCCACTAGAATCCATATTTTTTTTCTTTGAAGGTTGACAAACACTGGACGGTTATATCAAAGAAAAATCGCGAAAGTTAGTTAAAAGTTTAGGTTCTGTTAACTGTGCAAGACTGAATTCTTATTTAGACCAAAGGCTTCAAAGCTGATCGTACAACTGGACTCTATGGGCCGAGCACTTCAATCTAGAGATTTTTTTTAATCAGTAAGCATAAAAATGGCACAAAAAACTAGAGAGTAGAAAGATTAGAGATGATCTAATCCAAAGAGTATTTCAGATTTAAATATATCGCATTTGTGTGAATTTTCACTTGATGTTATATAAATGCCAAATTTTGATAATGACTAATCTAATAAACAAATTAATCGTATATGATTAAGTAACATTTTGTGTGATACTAAAATGACGTGTTTATATTTTAAGGCCAAGAAATGCCCTTCGGTTTAATATTCTCCTTCGATGAGCAGTAAGGCAACTCAGTGTTGTCATCGTTTTAATGTCTCCTCTAAAATCCATAACTTTTTCTTTGATGATTGGCAACATTGAACTGTTTTGTTTTGGAAAAACATGAAAGTGAGACATTAACCACGCAAGACAATTTTCATCTAGTCCGGTGTGTATTTCTCATTTAAGAATATCCTATTTGTGTTTTCACTTGATGTTATATAAATGCCATTTTGGTGATCACTGTTCTAACATATAATTTAATCTATATCATTAAGTAACATTTTCTGTGCTGTATAGTAGGAAAATAACATGTTGTTTATATTGCAATGCCAAGAAATGTCTTGGGGCTTAATGTTTCACTTTAATGTACGGTAATGAGCGCAGTAATGAGTCCGAGTTCAGTATGTCAGTGCAAAATTTTTGTTTGGTTTTCATTATGTATTTTCAAATCAAAACGTAATTGCCATACACTTACATAAAAGCTATTTTATATGCATACTGTTATTCCCTCTTTGTTCTATTATTGTTCTGAAACACATTTAAAAATATTTTGCCTGTATTTACTTTTCAAATATTAGTCCAGTATTAAGTGACTCTTAACCTCGAGCATTTTATTTTTAACAAAAGGAAATTACTAAAAGTAATACCTGAAAGATAATTATTCAACTGTTGAGAAAGAATCTAAACAAAACATTTATTTTTAGTATTGATATCCTTTTGCAGCATTTTGAAAGTTTATTTTGTAGGTTAAATAAGTTATTTTACATTTGAAGAAATAAGATTAATTTATTGCAATATTAGGTAGTTTATTATCTTGAAAAAATAACCAGCAATGTCAGTATCTGTGGTGCCATTTATATTTAAATTTTAATATTCTTTACATTAAAAGCAAAGCTAGAAATGAAATCTCTTGGTAAATATATTTTATATAAATTATCTTTAAGGAAGAATATTTCCTGAAATATATGTCCTATGATTTCTGATGCTTAGTGTAATTACCTGTATTCAATGAAAAATAAAAAGTAATTCAACTAATTTTTAAGTTATTTTAATTCATAATTAATGTATCTAATAATAGATGTAGAATTGAATACAGTTTAAAATTTGTGTAATAGAATAATAAACTTCAATTTTTTTTTTTTTGCTTACTGTATTAAGAATTTTATAAAAGCAAAATTTTTATTACTGCACGTTGTTCATTAGAAATTTTAAATGCTGTTTTTAAATACAGGAGCAAAACCCAGTTTAATTTAGAAAATTGTCAGCAGTGAATATAAATATGCATTTTTATATAGATTTGAGGGTGGAAAACAACAATACAATTAAAGCAGGGTTTTAAACTTCTAATTAACATAATTGCATCTTTATATCTATTACCTGTATTTTAAAAATGTTATCAAAATTAGAATGTTGACCTTTTTATTTATAGTAATGCTAGACTTTTATGTATGGAAAAAGGAAACAGTATATATTACAGGATTTCCACGTTTCTTAAAAATCCTTAAGAACTCCTTAATTATCGCTTTCATTTTTAAGGGCCCTTAAAACTACTTAATTTTTATCAAAGATCCTTAAAAACTCCTTAATTTTGAAAATGGAAAGATATAAAAGAAAAAGTAGCTGAGTTACTGAACTTGAGCTAAAAATTCTGATACTTAGACAACAGTTCGACAGATTTGTTGAACTTTCAAAATGAAATTATTTATGTATGTGAATTTGCACTATTGGAAATTTCTTTGTAAATAGAAAATAAATATTTGATTAAGTTCATAATATTATTTTACATTTTACAGCAAAAAGTGCAGTATTAATAATAAAGAAAATCCTGAAATACATATATGCTTTCAGTGTATTACTACAGTAATTCAAAATTCCTTTCTTTGATATCCTTAAAAAATTATGAAAATACTTTTAGTTTATTAGTACTTTTATGATCACAAGCTAGAAAACTTATTTGACGAATAAATAATCTTTCACATACTGAAAAGGTTTAAAGTATAAAGTCAGCTGTCCTTTTCTAATAGGTAACAGTCAAGCAGATTTTAATTAAACAAAGCGTGAAGGGTGGGGTTTTATAGATATTTCAGTTACTAATGGAAGTTTAATTTTCTTTGGATTAAATGTAATAGAAAAGTCTAAAACTTTATTCTTTCCCGTTCAATGTTGGGTATAATCAGCTAGTATATGAAAACATATATATAAATACATATATATATATATATATATATACATATATATATATATATATACATATACATAGATATATATATATATATATACATATATATATATATATATATATATATATATATATATATATATATATATATATATATATATATATATATATATATATATATATATATATATATATATCAGTCATTTTTTTAAGCCCTCAGAAAGTACTGTTTATAATATTGTATTTTATTCACAATTTATTTGTAGTTTGATCACTCAAAAAACTTTAGATGTACATTTTTCAAAATTGGTTTTTGTCAAATAGATTTATCTTATATTAATTTTTATACATTTTTAAAAACTTAATTCTGAAATATTGTAGGGCATTTATACAAAATGCCTTCTCTGGTTCATAATCATTAAAATATGTTCAGGAAGTAGTGTTTATGTCGTTATGCTGTGTATTTCAAGTAGGTCATTATAAAAAGTTACTTTGGTCCTTAGAAAGTCCTTAATTTTTCTTCTGGATAAAGAGTGGGAACTCTGTATTAACCTTTGCAAGATTTATTTTTTTTTTGTACTTTAAAATCCTGACTAAATTAAATTCAGAGTAAAACATAGTATAAACATCAATTAGTATCATTTTAACACTTAATGTAAATATCCCTTGGTGACATTTTGGCAATCAGCTTGATTCTATAATTAGGCCTTGTGTTCCAAAAAGCAGACCGTAGCACTCCAAAACCAAACCAAAAACATGATGCTATAAAGTTCCATACAACCAATCTGCCAATCCTTTTGGGTGATCCAAATTCTTTTGTGATTTTTATCTTGTTTCAGGGTTGTTGCCAAGTTACTATTTTCACTAAAAATAATTTTTTTTTTTTATTGGTAATCAAGAAGTCACTTTTGGCAGTTATAGTCACTCTTTTGGGATTAAATATTTATTTGGTCTCTTAATAATTTTTTTAAAAATGACTACCTGTTTTTGAAATGTATCCCTGTTTGTCAAGTCTTGTCATATTACAGAAAAATATCGCAAGCAGGAAAAACAAAAACTATGTATATTAATCATTAAGAAATTGGGGTAAAATGGAAGAGTCTGGCGTAAGCAACCATGTTTACTTGGCAGTCTGATGAAAACATGAGGAACAACATGCTTGTTACCCATGAAAAATGGCAGCACATTTGTAAAATACAAGTTGCAAGGATATAACCAATGTTTTAATAGAAGTTAAGTGAAAGTTGACTAAAGAAATCAAGTTTAGCCTTAACTATGCTAAATTAAAAATAGTGGAAGGAATGGTATACATAGTGTGATTTAAATAGTAAGTAAATCAACGAATAAGTATTAAATTTTACTGTCTTAAGTATGATTAATAAAAATAAGCATGAAAAAATTTTTGAAATCTACCTTCTTTTTGATGTTATTTTATTGAAATAGTATTTATTTTTTCATAATGTTTTATTGTTCAAATACATTTTTTTTATATAACTTTGTATTTATATGAATAAGTTGAGGGGTATCTTTTAAATTATTAAAAGTAAATATAAAGTTAATTGTAAATATCGGGAAAAATCTATTCAGACTGAGGCTTCTACCAACTTATGCATCATGCAGAAACTAAATATCATAATTTATATATAAAGGACAGTGGCTTGTAAATTCATGAAAACTATCATCTACCTTTAAAAGATTCAAACTCTGTGGAGTCCCAGTTCTGGGGACCAGCCACCATATTTTTGTCTATAGTTTTGATCAAGTGATCTCCAAATTGTTGCTAGGTGATGTTTACAATTTGTGTTTATTTTTTATTAAGTTTATACCCAATTTTCAAAGCATATTTTGAGCAAAAAAAGGTTTGAAATTTTGCTAAGGTGAATACAAATTAGTTTATGTATTCAAATGTGCTTTTGTACTGTTTATTGAACTATACAGTTCAGAATTTTTGTAAGAGATACAAATTAAGCAAAATATGAGCATTATTTGGTTTTATTTAGGCAGTTATAAAGTATTTGGTTATATTTATAAAATACTGTTGCTATTTAATGAAATTATTTTAAGACTATCAAATGATTATAAAGTAATAAAATACTTTACCAATTATGTCTAACTTAAAACAAGGAACTTTCTTTAAATTCCAAAGAAAATGAGGAGCTTAATTTTCTAATCCAAAGCAAGCAAACCCCCACCCCTTTTCATCCTGTAACTCTAATAATGATGGATGGCTGCAATAACTTCACTTTTATTATTTAGCCTATCACTTTTAACAATTGCTGAAATATAATTTAAAAAACAATGTAATATACTGTAAAATGTTTTAAAATATTTCTGCTTTGGTTTGTATTAAATTTGGTTAAAATTTTAAATAAAAAGGTTTGAAAAGATATAAATGTGGAATATAATAACATTGCACTTCCTTAAGTTAGGTCTCTTATGTATTTGGAGGCTACAATTTATTTACTAATATTTGACAATATAAAAGCACATTTAAATTGATTAAAAACTCAAGTTTGCATTTGTATTGACTTTAGCAACATTTCAAACATTTTTTTGTTTAAAATGGTACAAAATCCAAATTCAGTGGTCTTAGAGTATTGTTGATTAAAGGAAACGATAACAGTCAGGTATTCTAATCACGTGTCATTTTCCCCAATACTCTAAAATAAAAGCATCAATTGACATCCCCAATTTTTTTCAGTTTTTCAAAGTGTTGAATACACAGTGTAATCTTGTATAACATTTACTGACACATGAACTACAATAACTCAATCAGCAAAGGCTGCAGGGTTGTAGGTTTTGGGTTTAAACTACCCAAAGATTGGTTGTGCTCATTAATAGTGGCTGGTACATCTAAAGTAGGTTTCTGTTTGCAAAGCCCTCTAAGTTACCAAGTGATACCTCTGGAAGGGTCACATCAAGCCTGCGTTTTTTTTGCTTTGGCCATACTTCTAAATTATGAGAACCCACTTTGCTTTCTTAAGTTGTATTAGGAAGTAATGTTAACTGCCTATATGATGCTTCTATAACAAACTGACCAACAAATTCTGTGACATTGTATGGGCAAAAAGTTATCAGGTAAATACTCCAGAATTAAGAAATTTTTTAAAAATTGGAAATTTTTAATGCTAATAAAATGCACATTGGTTATGAAAAATAACACTAAATATATTTAGCTCTAATAATACTGTATATGCATTTTTCTGGAAAAAATAGCTGAAAAGGTAGAAGTAGCATTGACCTGTAATATTCATATTTAGTAGATAAATTGATTTAATTATGATATGTTAATATCTGGATTATTTTTGTTGTTTCTATATTACATATACATGGCCAAATAAGAATCAAATTTAAGCCAATTACTGTTGTATTGACAGTGTATAGCAATCCACATGTTTTGAACTGAATTTATGTAGCCATCCATATTACTGTATTTACTGGTAAAACCTTATTTTTAATAGCATTTAACAACATATTTATTTTTCCAATTTTTAGTAATTTCATCAAGGGAATTTTAAAAATGATACCATTTCCAAACCACCAAACACTTGTTATTTTTTAGCTTATAAAAGTTTTTTCTGCATAAGGATATTTCTTGTTCAGAATTTATAAAAATAAAAAAAACTTCTTGTACAAAAGTTTCTCAAAAAAAATTTGTTTTTGATTAGTAAGTTTGCAATATTCAAGATTTTTAAGATTAGCTGAAGAAATTAATCTTAACTGAAATAATGATATTTTTACTAATATGTGCATATTTTTACTCATTTTACCCACCAAAATGAGTGAATTTTGAATTGTGTTCAATGGAGAAATGAAGGGATTTGAAAAACTTTGACTTCAATAAATTTGTGTCAAAATTGTATATACTGATTTGAAAATTTCAATTCAAGATTTTCTGAGTTTGTAGATCTTAAACATAGTTTCAGTTTATTCAGCAATAAATTAAATACTGTTATAAATTGATAGATCTGAGACTGTGGAAGATTTACTTAGTCTGATACAAGTGTTCTGAATGCCACTCTTTTGATGGTGCTCATTTAACAAACTGACCAGCAAATTCTGTAACATTGCATGGGCAAATGCTTAACAGGTAAATACCCCAGTGTTACATGTACTCTTATGGTGTCATTTGATACAGCCAACTCTTTGCCATGGCATAGCACAACCCTGGGTAGGTCTGTAGTATAAAAATAAATACAACATTTATGCTGACACTGTAATATTCTGTGTCTAGTAGAGAATCAGGCTATAGATATCTTTAAACTTTTATTTAAAGAAAAATATTCCAATTTTGAGATCTTAGATTTCTCATTATTTCTATGTTTGATGAAAATATACATTCTTCAACCTAAAATATATCAAATCAGAATATAGAAACTCCAGTCAAATGATTCTATGGTCAAAAATATAATTAAAATCTCAAGAACAAAGCTGATTCATAAATATGAAAAAAAAAATCATTGTACAACAGTTAAACCGAAAAGCTTTCATTGAAAATTTTCATGCTTTTAATATCTTAACATAAATATTTGTTTCTACTATTTTTATATTGTCTTTTATGAAACATTATTAACAAATTAAATCTACTTTTAATTACTTTCCTTCCTTTTTGAAGATAAAGTGGTCCACAAATTAATAAGTTGGACAGTTTAATGTATCATCTGTGGAGTGATAGGGCTCATTTCATTTTTCTAAGTGACTTTGTTCATGTTTACCCTATTGTAAATATTTCTTGGAATAGTAGGCTGTAAATATTCCTTATATTCTAACATTACTGAGCTTCTGTTTTCAAAATACATTCAGTCTCAGTGCTGTACAGTGTCATAATAGAGGCTGTATGAACATTGAAATCAAAGTACTTATTTTAGAGCCAGAATTTTGAAGATTTGCAATGTACTGGTGAAAACTACTGCACTGCCCTGTATATTCTATTAAAATTTGTAGAGATATTTTTACCCATCATAGAAAACCACTTGATATGGATTTCCACTGCTTAAAATCAATCTTTTTTAGAGTAGTTTGCTACTAATTAAAATATTAGTAGCATTATTTGGTATTCATATAGAATCGAAATACCATTTTTATTTTATTTGATTCTGAATATTAGCATATAAAATTGGGTATTTTCCGAAGAGGTAGGTCAAAGCCTTTTGTTTCCAGACTATTATGCAGGTTCAAATCGTGCTGCTGTGAGATTGTTTAGGTTGAACATCTCAAGATGTTCGTAGCCTTTCAAAATCTATTTCAGCTTTTGGTTTGTTCCTGTCTAACTATCCTTCTTGTTGTAACAAAAGGACTATAGCATTCCAAACCAAATCCAAGCTAGAAAAAATAAACAAAACAAATTGATTATAACGACAAATTGATAATAACGTAGATATTACAAGTGGTTACTGAATTAAAATTTATATTTAAAAATGTTTTAAGAATTGAGGATTTATAATACTAAAAGCAGACAGAATCATATTCTAAATTCATGTTTGCTCAAAGTTTCTTAGAATTATTGCTGTTAATTAAGGTGCTATTAAATTTTATTGTAATAAATATTGTAGTTTCGCACGTATAGTCCGCAGGCGCGATTCTTTATTTAAAATATTTCATAAATTATCAGATTGTCCTCACCACTAGATAATCCGCGGACTATATGCAAATATATTTATTTTAATATGACAATAATAAATCATTAAGAACAAAGAGCTATGTACAGTAAAGTGCCGAAAGTCTAGATTTTCGGATATATATATATATATATATATATATATATATATATATATATATATATATATATATATATATATATATATATATATAAATTAAAAATATAATTTAACGTTTCTACTGTAAAGTAAATATACATATATGCGAGTTTTGTAATAAATACTAATAAAAATAAATACACAAACTAATAAAAAATAGTAGAAAATATAAAGAAATGGAAAAGCGCGGAAATAAATAAGATAAAAAAATACTTACCTTTCTATCGATAGCATTAAACGAAAGATAAACCAAATAAAATTCGGACTAAAAGCAACGATTCTAAAGCATTTATATTTAATTATTTTGTATTGATTAATCATATTAAAATAATCACAAATCCATAAATTGATTACACTTAAGGAAAAAGCCATCGAAGTCTGAATTTCCGCTATCGAAATTAAACAGTTCTAATATATTTTGCGGAAGAGTGTTTGGAAGTTCACTTTCAATATCGTAGTTTTCACTGTCAGTAGTTTCCTTGCGTTCATGTTCTTCCGATATGCTAACAATCCCGGCTTTTATAAATCTGGGTTGGATTGTTGAAACAGTTACTTTTCCTGACTTTATCGACCCATTCTGCGACTTCAGTGTAAGACGCACTTCTCATTTTTCCTCTCTTTGTAAATGTGTGCAAGCCTTCTGACATCCAATTTTCTCAGCACGCACGTACATAGGACTTGAAGCTCTTATTAATGCTAATATCCAGATGTTGTAGGATTTTCCCCAAACTTCCGAGAGTAATACAAAAGTTGAGCACCGATACATTTTTTTCGCCGCCGTTTTTACAGATTCTTTTTAATGTGCCTTCATGGAATTCATAATTACAATACTTTTGAATTGAAAAAAGAACCTTCTCGCTTCTTCCAAACTTCTTGGAACTAATCAAGCATATTTTCATTTACCCAGCCCTTTTCATTGTAACGTATGACAACATTTCGAGGGAAATTACCGTTAGGCATAGTTTATGTATATATATATATATATATATATATACATATATATATATATATATATATACATATACATATATATACATATATATATATATATATATATATATATATATACATATATATATATATATATATATATATATATATATATATATATATATATATATATATATATATATATATATATATATATAATGTAAAAACTTAACACTTTAATCCTAAACTAAAATTACTAACACCTCTATTAAAAAACCACCAAATTGGCAATTTCTTCATTTTTTTAGTGGCCTTTCGGGCGTTAAGCTCATTTGTTTTCTTCCTGTTGGCGAGCTTAACTCGCCAACCTACTTTGATGGTTAAGAGCACTTAAAAGCACTTATAATTTGAAGAGTAACAAATTCCTTTCTCAAACGGTTAGCATCCCCAAGGTTATATAAGGCTGCACGACCATTCTTTGTTGGATTTTTGCTCTGTACGCTGCATAATAAAGATGTTATAAAACTTATCCTGAATATTCGTATTCTTGTTTCGACCACGCTACCTCCGCGAAGCATAGTAGGCCAAGCTATGTTTCATAAGTCGGTAGGATCGACCTGCTTGGCGCCGGGAAAGCGATGAGAAAATAATTTTTTCTCTCAATCGGCTGAGTGTGAAATGACTACATATTTCACGAAACGAATTAGGGAATGAGTTCGCTATGTTTCGTTTTCAAACATTGCCTCATGGAGAGAGAGTGGCTGTATCTGGAATACCGTTTGTGCATCAACTTTGATTAATGGTGGATTGTAAAATATTCGTCCCGGTAAAATGAGGAATGTTCTAATGAAAAGAAAAAGAGTGTTCCATGTACTGAGATGCGGGGAGACGACCAGGGAGATACAGAAATGGTGTCCCTGAACCAGTTCCGAATGACGTCGCCAATTAACTGACTAAAAGTGACCTTTTTTGGAATTTACAGAATATTTTGTGTTTCGTGTTCCAGTTCGGGTGAGATAACATCACAAATGTGACCAAAAGAGACAATTTCGATTTCAAATGGGACAATTTTCGAATAGGATACTAAGCGTTAATTATAATTTTGTTTTATTTTCATTTTCGATTTGTGTATTATGTGCATATTTTTTTTCTTTTGAAATGTGTTTTATATTTTTATGTTTAATATTTGATTAACGTAAGTGTTTATATTAAAATGTTACTTAAAGAAGTTGATGCAGTTCAGAAAACAGCAAAGGAACGGAAAGCTTCTACAATTAAACTACTTGATAAAATAATATGTTCAAATAATGATAGATTAAATCGTAATAGAATATTAAATTTTGAAGGATTTCCGTTCCAGATAGGGGATAAGGAGTTTTTAAATAAAGTAAAAGAAGTTTCGGAACAATTTACGTTACCTGAATTAATTAAAGTTTGTGATATATTAAATATTTCGGGGGAGGGAGTAAAAAACGAACTGTCGACAAACATCATTTCTTGTTTGACAGATTTTGAACTACTTAATAAATCTATGTTAAGAGACTCGAATTCTGAAGAGGAAGTTGAAACTGAAGTGGCTGTGACTCAAAATGAAAGTGTTGAATTATCTGCTACAAATAATGTTAAGAGTGAAAGTAATTCCATAGAACAGAACAATTTATCAGACCTATGTAAAAATATTAAAGACTCCTTATATCTCTCTAACAATAGTCAAGGTATTAATATAAATTTTAATGATGTTGAGAATATAAATTTTCAATTTAGTGCCAATTCTTATGAAAATGTTAATGTCTGGGTTCAACAGTTTGAAAATGTTGCTAAAATGTTAAACCTCACCGAACTGCATAAGTTTATTTTTGCAAAACGTTCTTTGACAGGAAAGGCTTTACTGTACATAAAAACGGAAGTAGATGTTGACTCGTGGGAAAAGTTAAAAGCCTCGCTCCTCAATGAGTTTACCACCGATTCGAATTCTGCTAGGTTGCACGAATTGCTTAGCAGACGACAAATAAAAAACAGTGAGTGTGTTTGAATATTTTCTACACATGCGTGAAATAGGAAACGGTTTAATTGATGATGCGGCTTTGATGCATTATATCATTAACGGGATTAAAGATAAACCTGAAAACAAAATTATATGGGTGTAAAGACTTGAGAGAGTTTCGAGAGAAAATTAAATTATATGAAACCATGAGGACTGATTGTGTAAGATCTCAGACGAATACATCTAACATGAAGCAGAGGCGTGATATTTTTGCTGATAGTAAACAGCTATAAGGAATGATAATTGTTTTCTTGTGGTCTTAAAGGACACTTATCAAAACATTGTGCCCAAAAAACTAAACGGGTTAGTTGCTTTAACTGTGGTAAATTAGGCCACAAAAGTTTTGAGTGTCTGTTAAAAAATAATAGGCCTAAATCTCTGTTTCAAAGTAACACAAAATTAGGAAAAGTGACACATGCTGTTCAGGATTTACCACCCAACCCATGCAAATTCTGCGCACAAGTGGGTATCATGAACGCTTTTCATTGGGGTTATTCGTGTATAAACAGACCATCTATGTCTGAAAATTTGGAGCCCTAAAAACGAACTGAAAAAGGACAATTAATTGTATCCGAATACATAGAGAATAAAACGTACCTACAAAATAAAACAAAACTGCGAAACAAAGAAAACTCGAGTCGAAATACGACAATATTGTTAAACATAGACACGTGATCAACGGTGAATATAATTCCGAGTAAACTTGCGGAAAGTTTAAATGTTCTTATTGAGGAAAGGGAAAACAAACTAAGGGACTAATAAAGCTTAACAAAACATGCAATCTTCATCTTAAGGTGGGCAACATAGTTAAACCGGCAGAGTTTCTTGTACTTGACACCGATTTACCATATGCCCTTCTAGGTTTAAAAAGTTGCATTGGTTTTGCTTTGGAAATAAATTGTGCAAAACAAGTTGTTGTGCAGAGAAAGAAAAGCCTGATCACCTTTTCGAACTCTGATTGCAACAATTTATCGTTGCATATTATGCCTGAATACCCTGTTGAACCAAATGATAGTCACTTAGAAAAAATAAATACAATAAGTCAAGTAAAATATATAAAAGAGAGTGCTAAGAGAAAAGAAAGTAAATTTAAGATACAGGTAAACAAAGGAAAAATTGCTAGAAAAGAAAGTAAACAGAAATGTAAATATGATAAAAAGAAAGGTAAAAATCCTGAATTTCTCAGTTCTTCTGAGACGGATCTTGGTGATGGGTGCACACTTTGTCAAGATCAGGTTGAGGAAAGCTACGAAATTTTAGAGACTAAGACACAAGGCGAGTTAAAAGAAATATTAGGAAATTACACAGATATTTTTGCTACCAGCAAATATGATGTAGGAAAAATTAGGATAGCACCGCAACGCGTAAGGTTAACTTCGGACTTGCCAATTTCGTTAAGACTGTATAAGACCTCACCAAAACAGCAGGAGGAAATAGACAATCAAATTAAAGAATTATTGAATGCTAATATAATTAAAGAGAGTTCATCACCTTATTGCGCCCCAGTTACACTAGTTTTCAAAAAAGACGAGAATAAGAAAAATAGATTGTGTATAGATTTCAGAAAGTTGAATCAAATTACTAAATCAGATGCAGAACCTTTGCCCCTCATTGAAACCCTAATAGACAAGTTGGTTCAAAGTCAATATTTTTCAAAATTAGATATGGCATCAGGTTATTGGCATATCCCGATCCATCCAGATGACACAGAAAAACTTGCGTTCGGGACTCATAGCAGTGATCTGTAAAAGTGGCAACGTCTGCCTTTCGGTTGGAAAAACGCCCCTAGCATCTTTCAAAGAACCATCCGTAGAATTTTAACAAAACATAAGATTAACTTTGTTGCTAATTATTTCGATGACATAATCATATTTTCAGAAAGTTATAGTAAACATTTAGGATATCTTCAAGAAATTTTTGAAATTTGCAGGAAAGAAAACATTAAATTAAAATCATCTAAAATGTTCATTTTTGCAAACTAAAATTAACTTCTTAGGATATGAGATTTCCAATGGGACTGTCTCTCCAGATAATCACAATCTTGAAGTAATAAAAAATTTAAAACCACCTACCAATGTTAAAGCTTTGCAACGTTTTCTAGGTTCACTTAATGTATATCATAAATTTATTAACCAGTATGCAAAAATTCGTACTCCGTTAAATAAGTTGTTGAAGAAAGAAACTCCATAGCAATGGACTGAAGAATGCCAGAATGCTTTTGTAACTTTGAAAAATTTATTAATTTGTAAACCAGTTTTGAAATTTTTTTATCCTAAAAAGGAAATTCATCTCTTTGTGGATGCAAGTTTAAATGGTGTAGGAGGAGTTTTGAAACAGCCCGATATTTCTGGTGTCTTACATCCGATAGCTTTTCATTCCCGCTCATCAAAAGATTATGAAAGAAATTATGCCATTACTGAACTTGAATATTTGGCTATCGTGGATACCTTAAATAAGTTTCACCATTATCTTTTCGGACAAAAATTTACGATACATACAGATCATGCGGCGTTGATGTGGCTCAAAAATGTAAAAAATTTAAAAGGTCCTTTGTTCCGCTGGTCCTTGCAATTAAGTATGTATGAGTATGATATTAAATACCAAAAAGGTTCCACAAATGTCGAGGCTGATATGTTATCTAGAGATGCAGTTGAAACTGATGTTAAAAGTAGTTTAAATCATGTTTCGCACCTTTTAGCATTAAATGAAATTCAAGAAGCTCAAATAAAAGACAATTTATTAGGGAATTATATTGAAATTAATATTCTATGTCTTTGTAAAAAAGGCTTTACTAAGATAGTTGTTCCTTTTTCGTTACGATTTAAGCTTCTCCAAATCGCGCATGAAAAATTCGGCCATTCTGGTATTCAAAACACTATTCATCTACTTACTCCTGCTGTCTATTATTGGCGAAATATTACATCAGATATTTCTAACTATATTAAACATTGCCATATGTGTCAAATTAATAAGAAAAAAAAGACAGAAGAGGTTTGGATTATTGCAAGAGGTTCCTCCGACAGACCAACTTTTTGAGTGCTTAAGTTTAGACACCGTAAGAGAGTTTAACTATTACAATTCAACTAAAAAGTACTTACACTTAGTAATTGACCATGCCACGCGTTATATTTGGGCTTTTCCATCCAAAAGTGTAACAACAGAAACTTATACTAATTGTCTAAAACACATCTTCCAAGTTCAAACCCCTAGGAAAATATTAACGGATAGGAATGCAGCGTTTACTTCATCAAGATTTAGAAGATTCTTAGAACACCATGATGTTAAGCAGTTGCTCACTTCTGCTCATCACCCTCAAACAAATGGTAAAGTTGAGAAAATAAACCAAACGATGGTAACTAGATTAAGATGCAAAGTTAATAATTCCTCAAGTAAAATTCCTTGGACTACTGTATTAAATAAAGTAATAAATGAATACAATCATACCGCACACTCTGTGACTCAGTTTACGCCAGCTTACTTACTCTTCAGAGTATTGTATTACCTTATGAACCGCATATAAACAAACAAAAATTTTTATCCTCCAGTAGATGAAGCGAGGAAACTAGCAAAAGAAAGGACAATAGCTTATCATAAAAGAAATAAAGTAAGATATGATAGTCGTTTTATAGAATCGAAATTTAACATTGGAGATCTAGTTTTATATGAAGAATTTCAGTATCCAAACACTAGGAAGTTGACACCACCATATTCAGGTCCTTACACAATTTTAAAACAAGTTTCTGAAGTTAATTACGAAATCAATAGACCAAATTTTCAAACTAAACAAGAATCTGAAATTGTACATGCTTGTAAATTAAGGTATTACTACGCCCCAGAAAAACTGAAATTGTATCATGAATAGCAGTAATTATTCTAAGAGATCTAAATTTCGTAATATGTTAATGTTATGCTCATCATTATGTAAAATTTCTTAATATGTTAATTTTGTATAAATGTTAATTTTATTTTGATCATTATGTAAAATTTCATAATATGTTAATTTTGTATAAATGTTAACTTTATACTGATCATTATGTAAAACTTTGTAATATGTTATTTTGTATAATTGTTAGTTATCTTTTTCACAAGTGAGGATTCCTTTATATGTGATATAATTTTTATGTAAATATTTTGATGTAAAAAAGGATTACGAATAATGTTATTGGGGGGGATGTAATATTAAAATCCCTTATTTACGTATTTTAATAATTAATAACTTTTGTTCATAAAGTGAGTTCGGAGTTTGCGCGGTAATTCTGATTTTTTCCTCCAGACACGCTATAGACTTAGTATAGCCTCTGTCTGGACTACTTTAGCCATTAGTTAGCGAGTTCTCTCTAAACATGGGTATTTTGTATCACGTGATCAATTGTGCTTAGGGATTATTCGTAATCTTTTACCTTAGGAATCCCTACTTGAAAAGACATGTGCGGGATCACATTGTCTGTGTGCACGAAGTTGTAAAGCTGTCTGCATGTTGTACGGATTTCATGTTTATTACCAGTAAGAAACTGGGTTGTGATTTTGAATGGGTGTCGCCAATGTCATATATATATATATATATATATATATATATATATAATATATATATATATATATATATATATATATATGTGTGTGTGTGTGTGTGTAGAGAAAGACAACATTTCACTTGCTCTTGATGACACCACCATCGCTGGCTGTGAAGAAGGAGAAAGGAAGAACGGCGAGCGGGTAGTCGGCCTCTCTCTCTCGACGATGGAACTTTGTGTTCACATTTAACAGTAATTGATGTTGGAACTCCGTGTTCACATTTAGCAGCAGACAAGGATGGAACTTTGTGTTCACATTTAGCAGTTGACGAGGATGGAACTTCGTGTTCACATGTAGCATTTACTGATGTTGGAACTGTGTGTTCGCCTGTAGTCAATTGATGTTTCATGTTAATAAATTTCACTAGTTGAATGTTGATGTGGGACTCATTATTAGCGGGTCCTACATATATATTAGAAGTGGTTTTAACTTCGTGCCGTCGCTACTTCAGGCTGTAAAATGGGTCTTTTCTTTACCTGTTGTAAGCAATACAGTTTTTCCTCCGCAAGTATCAATGGTGCGATTTGGTGGGCAATCAAAAGTTAAAGGAACTTCATCCATATTTATATTTTTTAGGGAATACATTCCATCTTCAATAGCCTTCCTTGTAAATTGAAGGAAAGAAGTTTTCTTGGCCTCATAATCACCTGGAACAACTTGATTCATAGTTGTTCTAGTACGGACTCGCAAGTTTTTTCAGCGCATGAAACGATAGACCCAATTAATTCCACCTTTAAAATTTGAAATCTTCATTTCTTCTGCCATAGGTTTTGTTCGGAGACGAATTTTAACGGTAGAAACAGGGCGACCTAGATTTCTCTGTTCGAGAACTCAGCTATGTAAATTATCTTCTAAGGCAGACCATTGCATTTTTCCACGGCGATTGGACCGCTTTCTTCCCATATTTTTTAATGTTTCGTTTTGCTTGCGCTAATTTCTCACTGTTTTCTCGTCGACATCAAAATAACTACCCTCTTCTCTATTTCAATCCGATTCTGCTTTCTGAAAGATATAATGAATGAACTATATAAGACATGGAAGAGGCCTTATGTTGTAGGAAGTCTGCACCACAAGTAAGAAGTCAGGACCAGAAGTAAAGAGAGTCACCTCAGGTAGAGTGATGGTAGAATAAAACCAGACGTAGATTTGATAGAGACGGCCCTTTTTTTTTTTAATTATTTTATAAGATCGAGGTGGGCTTCAACGGAAAAATTGTCCCAAGAAAAAAAACTCATAAGATTCTTAAAAATTTTCTTCTCTCTCTCTAAAATCAAGAAAAACTTTGCCTGCGCTCACGCCGAAAGCGTCCAAAATTCAGCCAGCAAGGGGGTTGCCAGACGCCAAGGAAATCCGCGCTCTCAATGAGACATAGAACTCCCTCGGCTGTGACCAACGATAAGCCGAGACAAGGAGCATGGAGAACGAACAATGCTGTAAAATTAATTAGCCAAGAGTGATGTGGAGCGGAATTTGGCACCACTCCACAACTCTGCACTTTTAAAAAAAGCGGCTGTCAGGGAAAACCGAAACATATTGCTGTCTAGAGTGTCAGAATACGAGCCGATGGGCACAAATTATTACCGAAAGGTGTAAGTTCTGCGGATGCAGGTGGCTAGAATTGTAAGTTAAGTCAGAAATATCTCAGATCAAGGGCGGCTCTGTTTGAAGAGAATGGCTGCTATCGTGAGAAAAAAGAGCTGCACCTACAAGGAATAATATGCAAAAAAAAAAAAAAAAAAAAAAAAAAAAAAAAAAAAAAAAAAAAAAAAAAAAAAAGAGACGCAAAATGTAGGTCCAAATATACAACACACAAGGGAAATATTTGGCTGTCGTGCTTTTGTTTACATTTGATCATCGGCCGTTCGCGCGACATGCCCCCCCCCTCTTCTTCCGATTTGGATGGTTTGAGCAATGAGCACGTAGGCCGCGGCTGAAGAAATTTGCTTTTTAAAGACAGATAGTCCGCGCACTATACGTGCAAAATTACAGTAAATAAAATTGTTTATATTTCATATTAATTACTATTGTGGAATTTTCATGTTAGCGTTTCATAACCTTCGTACTGATGATGTTTTTACCCTTTGTTTATTTAAATAACTAATGATTTCTGATCTGTATTCCTTGTTGTATTAATGAACTCCTTGGCACTACAGCCCGTGGGGCCATGGCATATAGCATAGGGCATAACATATAGGGCCAATCTCTGTTTTCATGACTAAGGACCCAGGGGTGCTAAAGATATGTCCTGGTTAGGTGATCCCCAAGAACCCCCACTGTTTAATTCCCAAGCATTCTTGGTCCTTAATTTGTCTACTCACTGAAGGGATAAAAGTGTGAGTCAACCTTACCCAGCCCAAGGACTGAACCTTGAACCTGTGTCATAGGAATGCAAAGTGCTACACCAACTTCGCTGGGCATTTGTTATAATATCAATCAAAATTTTTTATTTATATTGTCTTTAGATTAGCATCTATTTTTTCATGTGCATAATGTCATCAAAAATGAGGAAATGAATCCCCATTATTGAATAAACAAGATGCTTATATATATGTATATATATTGTAACATACTGGGAATATAGTAGGCAAGGCCGTCAATGAAACAGGCTAGAAAACTATGTAATCTAAATTAAATATTTTATTCAATCGAGTAAATTATCTACAGCTATGTACAGATTCAGTAGGATGTTAAATATTCGGGGATCTCGTACAGAGATGATATTCACACACTAAGGATGCGTGGGATACCGGAACAGTATGGCTAGGGCTTCTAATCACAGGAATTGTTCACTAATTAGTGCCGGTAATACACGCTGACACTATCACCTCCAGCTGACGATTTGCACAGTTGGCTTTAACAGCAAGGTTCGAAAGTTCAGAGTGCGTATCACGCTGGGATTCGTGAAGGAAATCTCGGGATGCAAGACGATCCAAATTCGAGAGCAAAGTCACTCTCGGCTACCTACTTCTATGCAAGATGTTAAATAAAAATTAGCAAAATAACGGGAAAGGAATTCCCAAGTCGAAGGTCGATTCTTAGCAACAGAGACGCTGGCGGTCTCCAAAAAAACAAACTCCAGAAACGGAGATACGAGCGGTTCTTCTCGAGCGACAAGGCTCTATCAGGTAGAAGCCTCAATAAGATAAAAAGCCTTTCTTCTAGCACTGTCATCCCTTTTATAGCGGTACTCGCTCCCCTTGCGCGGTTCTTCGAAAAACTTCCAGAACCAGGATGACGCAATCTTACGGTCACTTCCAGCCTTGGATCAGCTGTTCCGTTTCCATATGTGGCCGAAAAGCCATCTTCAGATCAGCCGACCCAAACAACTTAATGGCCTTTTTTGCTACCGCTAATGGGCGACAAGGTGCACTGTAATTATTTACAATCTTTTCACAGAGTTTCTATCCATTCAACAGACGTACAAAGCCTAGACGATCTGGCGCCAGCAAACGAACAGTTTTCAATTAAGTTATTTTAGACCACCCGGTTCTATTTGCCGCTAATCGTAAGTATCCACAGCGAAAGGTCACCTTCGGGCTCCTCGTTCTTTAGGGTCATGTAACGGATCGTTACAATATATATATATATATATATATATATATATATATATATATATATATATATATATATATATATATATATATATATATATATACATACATACATACATACATGTATAATATACATATATAATATACATATACTAATTCTGGGGCATAATTTTTCTTATTTATAATGAGTATGAACCCTCTAAATTTATATTATTTAAAAAGAAATCCTTATTCTTTTGAAAATTTTTCATGTTTTATTCTATTTTTAATTTTCACTCCCATTTTATGGCAAAAACTCACTTTGAGGCCTGAGAGAAATAGCACTTGTGGATACTGTTTGGTGTGCTAAATTGGATATGTTATATGGAATATTATAGAATAAAAATAAGCACCTATAAATCATGTAACAAAAGCATTCAGTTAAAAAAAAAATTTTAAACTGGTAACCGGAAAAATAAAATTCCTTCAGATATGTAGATATATATACTGTTTTGTTGTATTTTCATTATATTAGTGGAAAGAAAATTATAATTACTAGTTCATACCATTATCCTTCCATATTTTTTTTTCTCTATATAGTAATCTATAATTTCCAGGTTATTGGCATATTGTAAAAATGAAAAGGCGTTTTCATACTTCAAATAAAGATAATGAACAGAGGTCTCCTGCCAGGAGACCAGTTAATGATCTTTATTTCAGAAGACACAATTTACAATATCCAAATGAACAAGAATCAGCAGAAAGAGAATATTCAAGATTTGCCAATCATTCTGTAGAAGATGTTCCTAAATCTTTTCGGTATTATGGTCTTATTTCTTTGTTTTCTCAAATTTTATAAAAATATCTGTATATGAGTTACTCAAAAGTAAATTATGTTAAGTCCCATTTTTGATGTTTACAGATTTCATAAACTAAAATTAAAATTCTTTTAAATTATTAAAGAGTTTACTCATTTTTTTTTACAATAATGGTTTATTATTACCATTTTTTATTAGTCAAAACATTTTAAAAAAATCTTATCAGTGTTTGTGCTGAACTATCAGCGACCTGAGTTGTAATGAGAAAAATGAGTTTGTCAGCAAAAAAACAATAAATTTTTACCAAAGCTATGTACTGTTTTTATAAATTTGCATAAAAAACCGGCTATAATGCATAAATGCAAACCATGACTTTAAAGATTGTGAAATATACATAAATTTGTTTATAACATACATATATTTCAAAGCAAACGTCCAGATTCTAAAGTTTATCAGATTTGAGTGTTTGTATTCTACAATGTAATCCTAAAAAATGTATGAAAACATGGTTTTAAAAAACAGAATATCTTTATTACTTTTGAAAATTGAATTGAGTTTATTTAGCATAATTATTGAGTGTAGTGTTTCCTTTTTGCTTCATTTTTATTATGAGTTATATTTTTTACATAAGTTATCATTTTTTAAAAAATATTTTAGCAAATTTTTTTTTCCTTTTTTTTAAATTTCTGTTTTAATTGAAGAAATTACTAGAAATACATTTTTTTGGCATTCAGTTTTTTATTTAAAACACTTCATATGCTAAATTATTCTAAATTGACATTTAATTAGTGTAAAAAATTTAATCTTAATAATGCAATTATATTTAGTAAAAATATGTTCACATTTCTATTCAATTCAGATTAGCAATACAAAGATTAGTTTACAATAACCTATATTACAAGATAAATAAGAGGGTACCTTGGAATTATGATTGGCCCAAATTTCGCCAACTAAAAAAAAAAAAAAAAAAAAAGATGCAAGTGCATCCTTTTCATATATTATCTTTTGTCTTAAAGAATAGATTTATGATATGAATGACCTGAAAAAAAAATATATGTTTTTTGTTTCATCTGATTAATTTAACTTTTATAATAAGGTGATATATATTAGAACATTGATGTATTGATATTTGGTGAATGGTATATCACAATATTAAAATTTAAATACCCAGCTCTAGTTTGGAAGTCCAGAAATAAATCTTAATATAATTTTTATTGTAAGTTGCAATACTTATTTTTTCAGAAAATTTTGTGTGATGTTTAATTTTTTTTTCTTGTGTAGAATCACCCATGCTGTAAGCATTCTTACATACAATTGAAAGTTCTTAATTTTTGGATCTTTCAAAACTAGCAAATGCTCAGTATTGATTTGATGGCATTTTTATTGAACACTTATGCTTAACTTCATGCTAATATTGTTATAATTTATCACTTTTTTAAAATACTGTTTTCCATCTCCTGTGTTTATACTCTTATTATTCTGGTCATAAATGCTGATTTGGATTGTACATCAATCCTATTGAACACTTTACTGCCTCCCACCCTTAAATAATCCTGAGATTAGCTACGTGTTCACATTCATTAAATTTACCATATATTTCTGACTATAAGCCCATCCATATATAAGCTGAGGGTGTGATTTTCCTTTTCCAGTATATATCAGAATTTCATTTAGCATCAACATGTTTAAAACCTGTATAACAGTTGAAAAAAAATTTTCTTAAACATTAAAATATGTTGCCAAGAAACTGAAAATGTTTTGAAGCAGGTAAAACAGAGGGAAATATTTTCTAATCAAATTACTTTAAATTAAAATGCTAGACTAATGCTTCTCAAACCTCTTTCATCAAGACATCCAATTTTTTAAGTACTGCAGAGGTTGAGGTTTGTTTAATGAGTATCAAATTTTGATTAAAAAGAAGTTTATTTTGCATGTTTAATGATATCTATGAAGTAAAAATAAAGTACTTCATTTCTACTGAAATTTATTTCAATAAAAAATAACAATATGGAAATTAATAAACATATAAGTAAATTAAAGTATTATTTACATTACTGTAGAATTCAAAGTAAATATATTTTCTAAACTAATTTAATTTTCTTTTGAGACTCGAAATCAGAAGTTTGTTTTGAAAATTTATTTATAACTTACATTATGAAAAAGTATATAGAGATTTTTGAAAAGACTTTTTATTAAGTTCATGAGTTTCTTTTTGCAACAAATCTCTCTCTCTCTCTCTCTCTCTCTCTCTCTCTCTCTATATATATATATATATATATATATATATATATATATATATATACACGTCTTGTTGGTGATAAGAAAGATACATTTTGTCATGTTAAGCCTGTTTACTCATCCGATAATTTATTTCCAAATTCTTCCACTATCTTTATTTTAAAATTTAAAATTGTAAGTAATTGTTTTCTAGTGATAACTTAATGTCATGTAAACAGACATGCCAACTGCTCCGGTTTCAGCGGAGTTGCTCCGCCGAAATGATAAAAATTGCTAACTCCGCACACTCCTCAAATTGCTCTGCAAAAATAACAAAAATTTTGTTTCGGGGGAAATATTTCGTTAATTTTATCAAATCTCGTAATATCTGGATGAATTATGAAGAATTTCTTTTCATAATTCTTTTCTCCGCTATTTGCAGCTAATAAATATTGCTAAATAGGCCTAACCCACAGCGAAATATACATATTCAGAAGGGTAAGATGGCGTCCTATTGCTTTTTCCCCACTATTGCAGGTTGTTCATCCTGTAGTACTGGCCTTGATGGTGACCTTGAACGAAGGTTGAGTGCACACATAGGCCACTAATGAGCCGAGCGCGAGAATACAAGAATTCTAACTGCGCTGTAGCGGGAGATAACGATGACAATAGGGGAATACTGCGCAAGCTCGTTTCTTCTGTGATCTATGGTACTGTTGTATCAGCATTTTAGATGCTCTTTCGCTGTCACGGTATTTTGTAATTTAGCAGGTGTGCTTTTTGATTATTGCTAAGTACTGATTAAGTGCAATGTCTAAACTGAAACATCAACAACAGTTTAAAGAAGAATATCAAGAATTATGGCCGGTACTTAAACGGTTAAAAGTTTCCAATAGTCATGTGTATTGTCAAAGCCGTCTTAAAGGGTCTTAAGACAGCTTTGGTATTGTTCTGTTTGCAACATTGATTTTAGCATCGCTCATGGAGGGAGATATGATTGCCGGCGCCACGTGGAGTGTTCTCGACATCTGGAAAAAACCAAAGTTTCCACGTCGCATCTCAGCTTGAAATCAGTGTTTACAAAGACAAATGATTTAAGTGTGATTAAAGCTGAAACTCTTTTTACTAGCTTCTTAGTGGAACATAACTGTCCTCTATCCGCGGCGGATCATGCGGGTCCATTGTTTAAAAAGATGTTTCCCGATTCTCAAATAGCCTCAAAATACGGATGTGGCCGAACGAAAACTACCGCAATTTTGAGAAGTTTTTCTGATTCGGTGGTAGAGGAAATTGTAGAAAATCTGAAGTCGTCAAAATTTACAGTCGCAACGGATGGGAGTAATTCGTTCGAGAATGAAAAATTATTTCCGATTCTTGTGACATACTTTGAAACTACATTAGAAAAAAATGTGACAATGTTGATTTCACTCCCAAAGCTGAGTGGAGAAGGTACGGGTGAAAACATTTTCAAATTATTAGACACAGAATTTGAAAAATACGGGATCAGTTGGCAAAATTGTTTGTCTTTTTGCACGGATAACGCGTCTGTCATGACGGGCCGTTTTAAAGGTGTTATTAAATTCATTAAAGAAAAGAACCCAAAGGTGGTTTTGAATGGATGTGCATGCCATTTAATACACCTAGCTGCACAGCATTCTTCTAAAGAACTAGACTTTCCCTTTGATGAGTTTTTTGTAGATATTTTTTATCATTTGAAAAAAAGTTCTAAAAGAGTTGAATCTTTTAGATTGTGCCAAACTTTATGTGAAGTTGAACTTCATAAAATATTGAAATATGGTAGTACTCGATGGCTGTCTATGGAAAGAGTTGTTAATAGAATTCTTGAGCAGTGGGAACCCTTAAAAATGTTTTTCTGTGAAAAAGAAGAATCGGAATCTGATGCAGTATTGCGTATTAGAAAACATTTCCAGAGTCCCACAACTCGTTTGTACCTCCATTTTTTGCAGAGTGCTTTGCCAATTTTTACTAAAGTTAATACATTTTTACAATCTGAAGCACCTCTTGTTCACAAATTACAGAGGCAGCTTATTTCATTATACACAGATTGTTTGTCTCGTTTTATTAAGCCTTCTGCTGTTCAAGAATCTAAAGACATTTTTCAAATCAATTTTTTCTGACAGAAAATTGCAAAAGTTAGTGGATGACTTGGTTATTGGACACAAAACCAAGCAGTATTTGGCAAATTTATTCCTGTCAGATTCTGAAAAGAAAAATTTCTTTAAATGTGTTCGTGCCTTTTATGAAAAAGCATGTTCATATATGCTTAAAAAATTTCCTCTGAGAGATGAAATGTTGATGCATGCTGAAGTTGCAGATATCAGTATAAGAGCTCAGACTAAGTTTAGTTCTGTGAACTATTTCATTGAATGTTTCAATATCTTTACTGATAATGCATTAGATGAACTAGAATCAGAGTTTAATCTTTACCAAATTGACAAATTTAGTGAGGAAATTCTAACCTGTGAACGCTTAGATACAGCTTGGTTTAAAATCAGTTGTTTAAGAGATCACAATGCAGCAATAAAATACAAAATTTTACCAAAAATAATGCTCAATATATTGCTTTTTCCACACAGTAATGCTGCATGTGAAAGAGTTTTCAGTACTGTGCGGAAAAACCAAACTGAATTTAGGTCAAATTTGGGAAGAAAAACTCTAGAATCTCTGATGATAGAGAAATGTAAATATTTTAATCAGGGTCAATGTTGTTATAAGAAGAATTTTTCTGAGAAAGAACTTGTTAAAGCTAAAAAATCTACTTATACAATGTTAAATGCATAACTTTTAATTTACCTTTAATAGTATGTTAATTTTTAATTATTTAATTTGCTCTGTTTTAATTTAGAAATTAATAAAATATATAATTAATACATAATTTGTTTGTGTTATTTTAAAATTTGCTTTATGTATGTAAATTGTATACGCGTTTACTTTGTGGGTAGCATGTTAAATTTTAAAACCGCGCTGTTGCTCCTGACAGAGTTGACTGAATGTTGGCATGTCTGTGTAAATTATGTAAGTATTATTTATATCAAAATATATATCCATTTCTACAATATGCATACAAAATAAAAAAATGTCTGAGTGGTTCATATATTTTTCTTTATTTCTCCCTCCCTCCTATTAGTTAATACTAGCAATTGTGCCTGTGCTTTGCTATGGGGAACTTTATATATTACTTTTAAACAAATCCATTTTTTCTTGGATTCTGTAAATTTTGCACTGTGCAGTTCAAGTAATTGGTGAATAAAAAAGCATTGTTGTTTCTATTATATGTATGATATAGTCATATTCAATTATCATGATACATTAATTTGCATTACACCTGTGTTATGCTTCAATAAGATATAATAGCATTTCCTGCTCAAAAGTTCAAAAATTTGATTTCTGTTACAAAAGACTTGTTATGCCCACTGAACTTCCATATAAGCAATTTGTTGCCAGTTTTATTAATCTACCTATAATGTATTTAGTGTGATTTCTTTTTTCAACAAACCTTATTGTTATACATAGTTAAAAGCATACAACAGTTTAATCTTCTCTTAAATTTAGCTTGTAGGATCAAGAAATATCTGTCATTTTGCAAGCCGTTTAATTTAAAAATAACATTTATGTACTTTTATCTGATAGTGATTGGCAGCATTAGTATCTCTAATACAGTAACCGTGTGGTTCAATTTAGCAGATCAATTAAAAAAAACCTGTATTTTGTTTTGTGAACCTAACCCACCTGAACCACGAATTGTTAGAACTGTTTGTGGTCCATTTGTGCTATGTTCAAAAAAAGAAAAAAACTGATAAATCTATTTGTACTGCTAATTCTTATTTTAATAATATTCTACATTTGAACAACACAAATGCAAATATATAGAAATCAGAATAGGGAACTTTCTAATATACCATTGAGGCTATTGAGATATAGAAAGGACTATATAATTCCATTTTACATAATCCTTGCAGGGGTCCAATTTCCGACCCGTTCCTGCTCACCAGTCTCTCGTACCCCGCCTTTATACACCGTATACTCTCCTGTATATCCCACCATCTGTTGGTGTCTTTGTTTTTTCTACGAATTCTGTAGAAAATAAAAATTTTAAAAATGTACGTTCTTACTTCTAAACACGCCGTTTGTAAAATGATAAATTTGAACTATTATAACTGTCAGTCCAAACCCTGGGATAAGTTTGAAGGAAAATTACCCAAAATCATTACAATAAAGTTTTTTGAAGTAAATCAGTCATCCGGATTTTTCGCTAACATAAGTTTCGCTCCAGAAAGTTCCGGATAATCAGTGCTTATTTTTTGTATTTTCTGTATTTTCATTTTGTGTATTTTTATTTGGCAAGTAAAAAAAGTTTGTCGAGAAAAATCATTTTCTTATCAGGGATTTTGCTAACGAATCTGTTAACTTTTGGTTAGAAATATGAATTCAGAAACAAAAAATCAGAATATAGAACTTTCTTAAAGGCCATTAAAGTCAGTCCGTCTAATCGATTTTACATAGATTGCATACGTTTTTGCGTAGGTACTTTTTTTGCTCTTCCGTCTCCGCCCTTCCAGCGTGGCACAATTATTACTCCATGCTCCTTTACCATATAACTCTTCACTTCATTGCCCCATCTATTGATGTCCTTGTGTTTCTACTAATTTTGTAGAAAAGACAAAATATTTTGTAAGTTTAAAAATTAACTTCCAAGTTGTACTTAGAAGTACATTTGTGATATAGTAAAATATGCAATAGAACAACATTGATCATTTCCCTATAACGAATTTAGCATAAAAATTACTTTGATTTAGCTAGAAAAATGAATTCGCGAGGACAAATCTTTCATTTTACGCCAATCAGCAATTTTGAAGTAGTGGGAGTTTTTAATATTGGCCATGTATGTGTAAATATTTTCCTTTCTCCGCATTAAGGAATACTCTCCAAAATTTATTTATGCTATGACTGACCATTTGTATCAAAATGATAACAAATTAAACATATACTTTCTTGTTATACATAAATAAGTAATAAAATATATGCCTATTTGTCCGTGACATTATCTGCCGGTAATTTATCTTAAAAATGTCAAATTATCTCAAATTTTTGGACACAGTAAAATATGAAATTAACACTAAAAATAACTTTACTGACTGCTTTTGTACATGAATTACCAATCTTGTCATAATACATGATTGGATGGACATCAGAGGCTTTTATTTTGGGATAAATATTAAACTGTCCAAAATTTGGAGAATAAATAGCAGACTGTATAGTTATGTATAAAAAACAAACACAAAAACGAATGAACTTCTTAATTTACAGAGATATATAAATTAAACGCTAGACATTTATTAACCCGTGAAATACACTCACTGGAATTTAGACGCTAAGAAAAGAAATTGTTAATACTGGTGATAAAACTATCATTGTAACAAAAAATAATCGATGGTTAAATTTATATTTGGCACATGTGTACCTAATCTATTATTTATGCCAAATATAAAAGAAAATTGATTATATAATTCCTAAATTCAGAAATAAAACGGGTAAAAATCACGCAGACGATATTAAAATAGTTTAAAATTAAAAATTATTAGATGAGAAGTTTAAACGAATGATGTCATAATGCTAGAAAAATGTTATTTTAACCTATTTTTAATGAGATAAATTGAATCGCCTGCTCTTAACTGGGGAAAATAATGCTTCAAATAATGGCCTAAAATGCTTGAAAAATGGGGGAGGAATGAATTTCGAACGTTTTAAAGTTGACAGTGCTTTTTGCAGTGATACAAAGCATATTTACACCAATTTATTTTAGAATTAGGCCAATAGTTTAGGAGAAGATGTGGAACATACATACAGACATACAATGACTTTTATTTATAACACTAGCAAATGTGCCCGTGCTTCGCTACGGGGACTTTATATATTACTTTTCAACAAACCCATTTTTTTTCGATTATTAATCTGTAAATTCTACACTGCGCATTTCAAATCATTGGCGAATAATTAAACATAGTCATTTCTATCATATGTAAATGTAGTAATATTTAATTATCATGATACATTGATTTGCATTACACCTGTGCTAAGCTTCATTAAGATATAATAGCATTTTTCCACTCGAAAGTACGAAAATTTTAATTCATTTATGAAAAACTTGTCCTGCCCAGTAAATTTTATATAAGTAGTTTGTTGCAGATTTATTAATCTACCTATAATGTATTTAGTGGGATTTCTTTTTTTTTTTTTTTCAATTTTTTTAATTATTTGTTAAACATAGTTTAGAGCATACAACAGATTATTCTTCTCTTAAAATTTGCTTGTAAGATAAAGAAATATTTAGCATATACATTTTGCAAGCTATTTCATAAAATAAATATAACACTTATGTACTTTTATCTGATGTTGGTTGACAACATTAATATCTCTAAAACCGTACAACGCGGATTAACTGTATGATTCAATTTAGCAGATCGATCAAAGAACCTGTATTTTGTTTTGTGAATATAACCCACGTGGATCACATACAATATGAACTGTTCGTGGTCCAGTTGTGTTATGTTAAAAAAGAAATAAGGCTGATAAATGTAGTTTGACAGCTAATTCTCATTTTGATAATATACTACGTTTAAGCAACACAAACTCAAACATATAGAAATCAGAATTGGTATTACTAATATACCAGTGATGCCATTGAGATATAGAAATGACAATATATTTCCATTCTACATATTGACAATATATTTCTATTTTGCAGTGGTACAATTTATGCTCCTTTTCTGCTCAACAGTCTCTCGAACCCTGCCGTTATATACCATATAACTCTCTCGTATATCGCACCATCTGTTGGTGCCCTTGTTTTTCTACTAATTATGTAGAAGATAAAAATTTTAAAAATTTATATTCTTGCTTCTTAACACGCCGTTTGTAATCTGATGAATATGAATTATTATAAATGTCAGTCCTAACCCTAGAAAAAGTTTGAAGGAAAATTACCTAAAATCATTACCATAACAGTTTTTTGAAGTACTTCAGTCATCCGGATTTTTTTTTCTAACATAAGTTTAACTCCAGAAAGGTCCGGATAATCGGCGATCTAGTGTATTTTCCTTTCGCTAGTAAAAAAAAAATATTTTGAGAACTCATTTCCCTGTCAGGGATTTTCTAACGAATATGTTTGTTTTAGCTAGAAATATGAATTTGGAAACGCGCAATCAGAACATAGAACTTTCTTAAATGCTATTAAAGTAAGTCTGTATAGTCCATTTTACACTCTGTCCATAAATTAAGGATAATGAAGTTCAGGCAATGAAAGAGACAAAAGCAAAACAAATTTGACTTATTTGTAAAGTCTATTTATAAAAAAAAAGGTAAAGAGCAGAAAAGATGCTATATGTTTGACATAATTAATAAAAATTGCGATTTTTACTCCCTGGAGCAAATTTCAAAAAAGAACCTGTTTACAGAAAACAGTATAACACGGTTAGTATGATGGTTAATACGGAGTATGTCTCCCGGACGATGCAATACAAGCGTTACAACGCCTACGCATGCTGAGTATCAGATTATCAATCTGATCTTGGGGAAAATTACACCAATCATCAAGCATGCCCTCCGAAGTTCCGATAGACAGTTGGGAGGGGGTTGACGGGCTACAATTCGTCGGCCAAGCATGTCCCACACATGCTCTATTGGATTCAAGTCCGGTGAGTATGCTGGCCAATCCATACGGGTGATATCCTCCGATTGAAGGCATTCGTCTACAATGTTTGCACGGTGAGGTCGGGCGTTGTCATCCATATACAGAAATTCAGGACCCATGACGCCCCGAAACAAACGTACATGTTGTTCCAGAATGACATCCCGATAGATGTGGCCTGTCATCGTTACACTCTGAACATGCAGGTCAGTTCTGGAACCAAGAATAATTCCTCCCCAAGCGAGCCATCCTGCACCACCGTAACGGTGTCGTTCAATGGTGTTCTCTTGGTGGTAACGGGTACCTGGCGCTCTCCATATGAAAGTCCGGCGAGAATCAGAATGTAAACTGAACCTGGACTCGTCGGAAAACATCACACAAGACCACTGTTGCGGTGTCCACAATGCATGCTCTCTAGCCCAGCATAATCGCAGGCGGCAGTGAGTTGCGGTAAGGGGAACACATCTGACAGGTCTACGAGCATATAGACCAATGTTCCCTAAGCGTCTGTACACTTTCTGCTTTGAAACTGTCGTACCGGTAGCTGAAGAGAGCTGACGAGACAGGTCTGATGCTGTCCTCCGTCTGTTTCTTTTGGCAGTAACTGCCAAATACTGGTCATCATTCAGCGTAGTAACTCGGGGGCGACCTGTGCTGTAACATCTACTCACATTACCATCATGTTTGAATCGTTGCCAAAGCCTGGAGATGACACCCTGGGTGATTCCAAGTTCCTCGGATGCTTCCAGCTGGGTACGTCCACATTCCAGTCTTCCGATAATTCTACCACGTAAAAAATCATCCAAATGCTTCCTTTGTGCCATAACTATGCGGTTATTGCACTGAAAGGCTTTTAAAGCGCTTGTGAACAATTTTACTTCTTTGCTACCATTCCTTATATACCCCTTTCATACACTCTCGTCATTGCGACATACTATCCGCGCCATCTGGTGGTTTCCTGCAATTTACATATTCTTCTTTAAGATGTGTGTGATAATTCTACAGGTGAAATTTTTATTTTAGAGCTCAATTTCTGTGTGATTCTGAATTATCCTTAATTTATGAACATGAGTGTATATAGGCGCATAGGTTTTTGTACTGAGGTTCTTTTCTTTCTACTCAATCTCCGTCCTTCCTGCACATCACAATTATTACTCCGTGCTCCTCTACCATACAACTCTTCTATCCATTCCCCATCTACTGATATTCTTGTGTTTCGGCTAATTTTCTAGAAAAGAAAAATATAAATTTAAAAATGGACTTCTAATTATGTCATTCATAATATGGTAAAATATGCAGTACAACAGTTGGCTGCAACGAATGATCATTTCCATATCCCGAATTTAGTATAAAAATTTATTAGATTTGGGTTGAAACACCAACTGGCGACAACTCTTTCTTTTGACGCCAATGAGCAATTCTGAGGTAGTCTAAATGATTATTATTAACCACGTTTGTGTATATTTTTTCATTTTTCCGATTCAAGGAATATTATCCAAAATTTATTTACAATATGACTGAACATTTTTATCAAAATAATAACAAATTAAAGACATACTTTCTTTATATACTTAAATAAGTAATAAAATATATGCTTATTTGTCCGTGACTTTATCTGCCTGGATTTTGTCTTAAAAGTTTCGATTTATCTCGGAAAGTTTTGGACACATAAAATATGAAATTAACACTAAAAAAAATTTACTGACTATTTTCGAGGTTTAATTACCAACTATAATATATATTGACATAATACGTCATACGATGGACATCAGAGATTTTTATTTGGCTGTAAATATGAAATTATCCAAAATTTGGGGAATAAGTGGCAGACCCTCTGGTTATGTATAAAAAATCGAACAAACTTTTTAATTTACAAATATAAATAAATTAAACGCTAGATATTTATCTACCAGTTAAACAGACTCACTGGAATTTAAACGTTAAAATAATAAATTTTTGTTTATGCCGGTGATAAAAGCAACATTGTAACAAAATATAATCGTTGATTAAATTTAAATTTATCACATATGCAACTAATCTATAATTTAAGACAAATAAATGAAAACTAATCAAATAATATCTAAATTCAGAGATAAAACGGATAAAAATCGTACAGACGATATTTAAATAATGTAAAAAAGAAATTATTAAATGAGATGGTTAAAGGAATAACATCATAATGCTAGAAAAAATGTTATTTTCATCTATTTATTGCTTGATAAATTGATAATTTTAATCACCTGCTCTTAACCGGGGAAAATAGGGCTTGAAATAATGGCAAAAACGCTCGAAAAGGGGGAAGGGATGGTTTTCGAACGTTTTAAAGCTGACAGTATTTTCCGCAGTGATATAAAGAATATTTATACCAATTTTTTTTAGAATCGGACCATTAGTTTAGGAGGAGATGTGGAACGTACATACACGGTTTCCGCGCACCTGGAAAGTCATGGAAAATCATGGATTTAGAAAATGGATTAATTTTGTCATGGAAAGTCATGATTTTCTAAGTAAAATGGGTAAAAGTCATGGATCCGCTGAGCTACAACGAAGAAAAATCAAGAAATGCCTCTGCAAGCGAATTTCCTCTCTGAACGGAAGCGGCTGCATACTTCTCCCTTTTGTCCATAGCGCTGGACTCCCATTCATCTATTTTTTGTACAATGAGACACGTGACATATTACGGCGCCTTAACTGCGTGGCGAGACAGTTGCTACGGGCTGATCCGATGGGTGGTGTCTCGTTACGCGTGATTTGCCGATGGTTGAGGAGAAAAAAAAGGTACGCATCTCCCTGTGATGTGACAAAGGAGTGGGAGGGAAGGGGATGATGTCGAAATGCCCTTGACCGAGCCGGTGATCGTGTGTAATTTCGTTGTGAGAAGCGAAACCGTTGAAGATACGAGCGTAGAAAAACATACTCATTAGGGCAGAGTACACTGCACCGGAACGATCGAATATTTCAATCGCATCAGTACGATTCGATCAGTCATCTGTGTTTTTTCCTCTTGTGTTAATGAGGCAAGACTATTGTAGGCTTCTCTCTCACAAATATATTCGTGTTCTAGCCCCCCCCCCCCACACACACATTCGTTTCCGAGAATCTGGCAAGGGTTGTAAAAAAAAACCCGGGTTTTTGTATTAAAATCGCAGCTCAGGCGAGTTTTATTAAAAAGCAATGTTTTTGAGAAGCGGGAGTATAAAATCCGGGTTTTTTTTGTGGGGGGGGGGATATTTTTTTTCTCAAGCTAACAATATTAATATGTAACATGCGTATGTACGTTTTTATCTTTTGTTATGCTTGAAGATACAATGTTTAGAAAGCACCAGAAACATTAACCTGTCTCGTATACGCGAAGCAGCGATTTCACTCTTATCAGTTCCGCGGCGCCTCCACGCGATGATCTCCGGTTGATATTAAGAGACCAGCGTTGCGTATGGAGTATCGGAGATCGGAACGTTTTATTTTAATATTTAAATGCTAGATTTTATTATTAGATGCCGTTGCAAATATCTAATATTCCTTAAAATGTAAGGAACACAAATCAATGCAAATATCAACATGGGTGAAGAGGGGGATCGCCTGATATAAAATACAAGTTTACATAATATACAAGTAAACGTTATTAAGTGTATACCCGTGCAACCCCGCGTATGGAAAGCTGTTATTTACTTATACTTTTCAGAAAGAAACTATATTTGAATTTTAAATATGGAAACAGAAAAGCAGGGCGCTTTGGGGGTGTACTAATAAACTTTAGAATTAATACAAATTTTATTATAATTAATTTAATTATTTTTGCTTTTAATTTCCAATTAAATGTTATCATAGCTTATCTAGCTCACTTAAAACATTAAGGGAGAAATTTGTTAAGTATGGAAGAACTGGTTTTAGAATGGTAAAGCAGCAGTAACAGTGATTATGTGATAACAATGCCATAACAAATATCAGGCCGCCCAAAGAGCAACGCCATACCCATTCGGCCGATCGATGGCTAAATGGGTAGGGCGCTGCTCTTCGGCAAAGAAGTTCGTGGGTTTGAATCCCATTGCTGGCATGGATGTTCACAGCCGTTCGAAAATTGATACTTTGGAGGAAAAGAGGAAATCTTTACTGTAAAGAGTTACTAGGAGTTTCAGTAAATAAGATATTTTTATTTTGAGGCATTAAATTTTGAGATTACTACAGAAATGTCAATAATTATCATTGATTTTGAGGCACTAAATATTTTGGCAAAATCATTGCATTGCATTGTTTAATTCTATTTTTATTTGTCATTTGGCTGAAGTTACTGAGTTTGGTACTTATGTATGATCCCATTGACCATATTGCCAAGTAAAACTTGTTCTCCAAGGAAACTCAAAACAAGCAAGCTTAATAGGTAGATAAATGTATAAGTATGTTATTCTGGTTTTTTCTTAAATGATGGATTAAATTTTTATTAATATAATAATAATTATTATTATTTAATAAAAATTAGTTAAATAAAATTAGTAAAATATGTTTATCTTTAGGGCTATTGTATATAAACATTATAGAATTATCATGTTTGGCTATTATGCATGCACCTCAATAATACCTAAGTACCCTGAATTCAAATTGGAAATTCTTTGATTACATTCAGAAAATTGCTGTATGATTAAACTTAGGTATGTAGATACTACAACAATTTATTTATATATGAGTTTATAAACATTTATAAAGTATGTTTTATCATAAATTCTTGTAATTTCTCTAAAAGTATACATTTTATTTGTATGTACATCGGAAGTTTTATTCATATACACTTTAACAAAATGTTTTTACAGTCATGGAAAATATCTGCCAAAATCAGAGAAAGTCATGGATTTGGAAAATTGTATTTTGGCAGATACCCTGTACATACAATGACTTTTATTTATAAGATTACTCTATGTAATGTAAAGGTAAAATAATGTAAATGTAAAGATTTTTTTATGAAATTGATCATATTTATATCAGTAAAACACTGAACGCTTTTTACTTTTTTTCATTTAAATTTCATTCTTCTTTAGCTGTCTACCAAAATCTAGTCTAACATAATAAGTATAAGCTATTCTATAACATAGAATGTCTCTCAAAAACTCACTGTGACAGGAAGACAATATACAGTAGAAAATATACAGACCTCATGTCTTGAGATGAATGACCACATAGAGAACCTGTGGTTTTGCCAGACTTTTGTGGCCAGAGTGGTCTCTTTCTAAGAATGCTGCTGTTTGTGCAGAGCTAGTCAGAAGGCAACCCCTCCCCCTAATATGTGGTTCATCTTCTTTCCTCAATACAGTTTATTAGAATTTCAGAATTTGAGTTAGATGCTGGTCCCTTAAATTCTCATTTGCCTACAGCCTGGACCTTGGGTATATAATAAAAAATCATATAACGGTTAGAGTTTGATTTCATCACATCAGTACAATACAAATAAACATTTTACTGCTTATGAAATTTTCATCGCATAAATTTTCCACGAAGTATTGTTTGTTTAAACTGTAAAACATATATGCGTCAGCTTATTTACCCAAAATTATAGTAAATGTAATTATAAAAAACTGTTTCTCTATAATATTCTGAATTTTGTTTTTTTATAAATAGTTTGTACTTTGTTTAATAATATGGCGTAATAAATATTTGTCTTTAAGGTCTTTCCTAGAAGATCAAAAGGAAACAAAAAACTACTCAAAATCTACTGAAGATAAATACCTAGCCACTGAAAGTCGTCCTAAGTCCAGTAGTACAGCATCTGACTTTCTTCTTGAATTACAAGCCCTACCTACAGAAATATTTTTAAAGATTGTTCTTATGAAATTGGTATGTTTTTACTATAAATGTTGGTTTGTTCATTTAGTTGTTATTACAATGTCATTTGAATGAGCTGTGATCGATAAACAATCTAGTCCTATTAACCATAAAGTTTGTTTATGTTTGTAATTTACAAGTAAAAGAACAGCTGAAAATTTATTACAAAATGCATATAATTATAAGTAATGTAAATATATAAGTTGTATCAGCTAAATATTGAAAATTCTAGCCATTTATATACAGTATGTTAATCGGACCTAGTCTATAACATGATCTGTAAATCTTATATATAATTATTGCATGCTAGAATAAGGATTTATAATTTAATATTTGAAAAAAAAAAAGCTTGAATTTTAAGCTATAAAGTCGTTAACCTGTGGGGACATGCTCTACTCAGAGTTATATGAGAATGTGTGCTGAGCCATGGAGACCAGATGCAACTTTTCTCAGTCAAATCTCAACAAAATTATTTTTGATGGTAGACAGGAAATTTGTATTACCAAAAATACATCATTAAAAGTTTAAAATATGTCAGATTATTTGTAATATCAGTTTTTAAAAATATTTTTTAAACTGTAGATCTTTTTTATTAGTATTCCAAAAGCCCTAACATAAGATACACACAAGTTAAATTTTCTATAAATGTGATTTATATTTTTATGTTGGGGTTATGAAACATTAAATTAAAACACTACATTTCTTTCACTTACATATTTTGGAAACATTTTTTTTCTCCATGCATTTTCTCCACATTTAATGCAATACATTCAAGATCTGTCTTTTGTGCTAGGGCAGATATAATACTTTTTTGTTTTATTGTATTTCTTTATCTTTAGATGAATGTCTTCATAATTTTGAGAGGATATATCCTCACTATCCCTCACAGGATAATACGAGATTGAGATATATAAAAATGTTAATGCTTAAATTCTGCCATATTTAAATACTAGCTGCTTCGCACCCAGCCTTCGGTCTGGACTTTAAAATATTTTGATGAAAGGTTTAGCAAAGAGATAGACGCACATACAAACATATTAACATACATAGATAGTCACAGTCAGATTTTAATCTCGGAATTCAAGACACATTAATATGGAATATGTTCATTTGGCGGTATCAAGGATTT